>VYXF01011136.1:42338-63749 GCA_013397295.1 Polioptila caerulea
CGGGGCGCGTTCCCGGGGCGCGTTCCCGGGGCGCGTTCCCGGGGCGCGTTCCCGGGGCGCGTTCCCGGGGCGCGTTCCCGGGGCGCGCCGTCGGCTGCCGCAGCGGGGCCGGCTCCGCGCCGAGAGCCCGCGGCCTCTGCCCCCGCCGCATCGCCCGGCTGCCAAACGCCTGCGCATCCCGCGGGAAAACCAGGCCGGCAGTTTTCTGTCTAAGGGTGTTGAGCCGAAGAACATCACAAAAGGCGACGAGTTTGGGAAGTTTGTGATCTGTTGGAGGTGGCATCTTGCGTTTTGTTGGCAAGACATTGTAAGCCAGCGTTGCAGGTGTATGGGCTGTGAAAGACCACAAATTAGAGTGAAAATGATTTTAGTGCTTGTCTGTGACAAGTTTGTAAGGAAAAAAGCAAGTGCTAAAAGGTACTGTCGTTTTTATAGACAAGCTACTTTATTTGCAATTGCAGTGCCCCACAGTTAAAATGGAAATCAATTTTAATGCCTTATGAGAATGCAGAAATATTTGTCTCATTTACAGCACTTCCAAACAGGACAGATAATAAAATTCTCCTGATTTATGATCTATAATTTTATGTACTCTGTGGTATCTTGTTCAGTACATCTCTCTACATAAACATTCCAAAAGAATGAGGAAAGATAGATCTGAACAAGATTTCTGATTCAAGTTCTAACTTCAAGCTGAATTTCAGATTATAGAAACTATATATTCGAAACTCTCTTTGGTCTGAATATTCCCAAACTTTGGGGGAGTAGATGCTTAACTTTAAAAATCATTAACCAAACATTTTTCTAGCAACCACATAGTGCTGATCTGGACTGAAAAAGTCCAAAAAAGTAAGGGACCTGCCTATATTATAAGAACCAATGAAATGTGAAAATTAGCATAACTGCACTTTGTATGAAAATAATGGATAAAGGGACTCTAAAGAAAAGAGAGTAGAATTAAATGTGCGATGTTATTTTTCTGGAGAGTGAACCATACTAAATATTCTGTCGACTTCATGTAATTCTTGAAAGCCTTTGAATGCCCAACTGAAAAATTAGTGTAATCATTTTGTAATTCATGTGGATATACAATACAGTTATCTCTTGAGCCATTAAAATGAGATTAAAATTTGTGTGAGATTCTTCAGTATATTTTGTGCAAGTGCTAACACCATAAATTAGGGCTTTAGCCTCATTCTATCATGTGTTACAACAAAGTTTGTTCTTCTGTGGCTGTTGTGGTTGTTGAGGATTCTTGTGGCAGTTTCTGGAGAGCAGGTGTGTACTTACAGCAAGTAAACTCTTAAGTTTTCTTGAATCTGTCTGCTTTTATGTCCAGATGTATAAAAACTTTTAAGGTGCAATATGATGTGCATATTTCTTAGAAAGAAGCAAATGATGTTGCTTATGCTCCTCTTCAGAATAATATAGCAAGAGGACAAATTCTGATTACCTAGAGTCTTGATTCTGCCATTTCGATTTGCTGCAGATTGTACATTTGGCATTTGAGAGAGAAAGGCTGGAGTGCTTTTTTCATCTTCGTTTCCTTATTTTTGATTTTGTCTTTCCTATGTCAGTTTTGGAACTAGCTTTCCAGAAGTTGACACTACATTAATCCGATGAGCTACTTTCCTGCTGGATAAAATTTTAAAGTAAAGAAGATGGAAGGCTGGTGTGTGGGCCAGGAAGCATCAAAGCACGGTTAGCATTTCATGCTCAAGCTTAGCATTTGCAAAGCTGTCAAAACAAACAATCAGGAAAATACAAATAATGGTCATCCTACTTATTGAATGAAAATTTAATTCCAAATTGCCTTTGTTTAAATCAGCTGCTTACACTTCATCTCCTCTGCTCACCAAGGATTTTGTTAACTAACATATTTCAAAATCCAGACTGCCAAAAATACTGACAGCTTTCATTAGCTGAACATTTCCCACAACAAAATTGTGATCCGTTTAAGGCTCTTTGTTTTGGGTTGTGACACATTGCCTGAATTCCACGGATTTATTCCGCATTCATGAACATTAGTGATGTAAACTGCACAAACCCCCAGTGGCCCAGTGGATATCCTTCTGCTGAGAGCAGGAAGAGGAGAGGTAGTGGGAAGAGAGGACTTGAGGGAACTGAGCAGCCAAACATTGCTTGTGCTCCAAATGTGATGCTTAATATTTTGCTTTTGATTCTTTTGCCATGTTTGTGTGAGAAGCTTGGTTGTCAAAAACCAGCTGAATAACACCCCTCCCACTGCACCCCCAAGCCCCTGTGTATGAAGGTGTTGGCAAGCAAGATTACCAAATTCAGCTGGCTGCTGTTTCAAGGGTAAAAGTATTCATTACAGAACGTGTTTTACAAGGTGCTGCAACTGATGCCATTTCCTAACTGACAGGATTGGGCTCTGCTCACAAATGTGCAAATCAGTGTTTATCTGGCACTGCTTGTAATCAGTGACTGATCAATGATTATGCTTCCCAAAATTTGATTTTTTGAAATGTATATTCTTTTGATACTTTTGACTTGCTGCCCCAGAGTCAAGAGATCAACATCCTTTGAAGACGATACTAAAAAAAACCATGACTTTGAGTGCCCTGAACAGAAGTGATGAAATTAAGAATGAAATAAAATTAAGTGATCTAAAATTTAGGAAAAACATCATGCTGAAATTCAGTTTCACTAGACTCTGCAAGTACCACAAAGAGAAGTTTTTGGAGCTGATTTGCTGAGATCAGTTAAAAGAAATCTGGAAATAAATATTGGAAAATATGCTATAGGGACAGAGTAGTGCATCATCCAGGAGCTGGATTTCATTAATATTTTTCCTCTGAGATTAAGATACATGAGAATCAATGGTTGAGGTTTGAAGAATTTTGCTTGTTAGGATTGTTTTATTTTGAGTTCCAATTCCTATAACGGAAGAAAGGATGGTTCAGTTTAGTGAAGCAGGTTCAGTCTGATGGTTTTAGTTCTGGAGCATCTCTACCAACTCTTGATTTGTACACAGGCTGGCAGCCCATTTGTGAAGCATCACTGCCAGCATTCGCAAAAATGAGCAATGATATGGTATTTAAATATTCTGCTTTTTTTTTGAACAGTCTCATTGCACTACAATTGCACAGTAAGAGAGGAGAGATGTCTTTTTTTTAATGTTCTTAAAAAGGCAACTTAGATTAGAATTTGGAAGTGGAATGTTGGATCAGAACCCCATCATGGCTTTGAGAAAACCTATGTCTATATGTAGCTCTTTGGTTCATGACTGCATGGCTCAGCCTTGAACTCTTTGCCTAAGTAAATGACATCACATTTGCTCTTACTTTGGAATAAGTGAAGTTTTTTTTTTTTTTCTTTTTTTTTTTTTTTTTTCCTCCAGAATCCAAAATCTCTGTCAGATCTATATTTGCAGGGCATGCTTCTTTTTACGTTTTCTTTTTACTGTTTTCTCTCCTTGCCTTTACGGGTCTCAGTTGCTACTTTACAGCAATCAATATAATATAGGGTACAGAGAACAAGCTATGTCATTGCTACATTTTTCAATAGGAAAAGGGAATCTTCATACTGAGAGGTGAAGAAGCTGTTGAAACCCTCTGGCTGACCATCTGTAAGTTTGAATAGATGCATGTTGGGGCAAGCTGGTATTTTTGTGAAGCATTTGTTCTGTCCAAATCAGGAAGGTGCTGCTGGTTGAAATAATTCAGACCAAAACTCCGTTCAATCAACTTCAAAATTGTCTTTTGGTCATTACAAGTTCCTTTTGACACTCCCATCCCACTCTAGCTCTATCAGAATCAACACAGCAAACACATGGACACTTGAAAAAGACAGGGGTCTTTTTCAGCTGGGCTCTTGTATAATGCTGTCAATTCTCTGGGACACTTCAGGGAGCTGCAGCTTACCAAGAGACTTCCCAGAGGAGCATGGAGTTTGTATTTATTTTCTGTTCCAAAAAAGCCTCTATGTAATCCTACCTCACCCTGCTCCTCCCAAAGGAAGGACTAAAGGAGAATACCAATATCTAGATTGATTACTATTTGTTGGTGTAACAGTGTTCAATTTTGCTTTTCAATTCACCTTCCCCAGCCTTTCCTTTCCAGATGGAATTTGTCATCTGGTGCCAAGTACTAAGGAAACAAAAATGTGTGTTTCTTCAAACCACCCCTATATTATTAAGATTCAGAAAGATGTTTGCTGATGTATTCAATAGGAGAGGAAACTGATTGCTACCTCACAGTAAAGTTTCTCTGATATAAATGTTTATTGTTTTAAGCACTCTGGAGTTTTCTGTGACCTCTAGGCAATTTTTTTTTTTTTAATAATTGTTGATACAATCTCTCAGAAGAAGGGGAGAAAAGAAGTACTTTGCTGGCCTAGTTTCAGGTAAGCTCTGGTTCAAGTGGACCAATTACACATAAAAGAGCAGTAACTTTTGTAAAGCTTCATTTGAATCCCAAAGGGGAAAAATGATAGAAAATCAATTAACTTTCCACATGAAAAAATAGCTCATATTGCAAAGCTTTCTTTGCATAGTTTTCTGATTATGTTTGGAAGCAAATTGCCTTGATTATACCTTTGACGGGAAGGAAAGTCTTTTAATTAATTTAATACATGCTATAGCAGTGCTAAATTGTATCATGAACAATTAAATGGTCTACACTGATATTTTTGCCCTGTTGAAAATGGATATTGCTCACTTAGTGAGTCATGCTCTTGCTGGGTTGACGCAATTATCCATTCATCGCAGAGCATGTGACATAGAAGTTATTAGGACTTTTTGTATAGGAGAGAGGCTGAGTGGAGTAAACAAAAAGCCCATTTCATTGAAGAGTCAGTGAAAGTCAGAGCCTGTACCCTCACTGAGGGCTGAACCCAAACCCTCAAGCCCTAACACAGCCCCTACTTGGGGAATGATAAGGCTTCAAATGTATTTTCTTGGGGTCTTGGACTGAAAGGAGGAGTGCAAGTGTTTGTCTGTTAGTCACATGCTGGAACTCATGGGCAGCTAAGAATAACTGATAGCAAATTTGTAGTAACATCTAGAGTAGTTGCTGCACTAGCTGCTTCTGAAACCAATTTTTGCCTCAAGCTGAAAATGGTTACATTTGTTGTTTTTGCTGAGAATAGGATTTTTAAATGACAATTTTAATTTAAATGTTCTAAATATGACAAGAAAAAAAGTTGATTTTTTTTGCGAACCATGCGTGTTCTTAAAATGATGTTACATTATATTGTTGAAAGAAAATAACATTAGGAATCTTCTTGATATGTCTGTTTGATATTGGACACGTTCTTGTCTTGCTAAACTAGTACAACTGGGTCACATCAGTTTCCTTGATGGATCTTGTCTGCTGGAAATGTATTTGCCTGAATTCTGCTTTTCAGACTGAGGTGGGCTAGGATTTTTCTGGTGAGCTGTAGAATCAAATATCCAAGAACTGAGTAATAAAGGAAATACTCCATCACCAGAGAATGCCTCATGAATGGACTCATAACTGTCTAACCTCAGATAAAATATTATCACAGATTTTTCTAATGTCTCAAGGCCATAAACAATGAACAATAAAAAGCTGTACAAAAGAGGAACAGTCCTCCCATTGCATGCTCTCTGATCTTTCTGGGTTCTTAGAGAAAGGCCAACTGATGAGGGATTTGTTTATAGAAGGAAGCTAGTAACTATGGTGATGGTAAGACTTGAGATGGGATAGGAAGCTTTCTAGCAGCAGTGTGAAGGAGAATCTGTACTAGAAATGAATTTCAGACGTGCAAAATTGTGGCTGTGAGCACTGTTCCACAGGACTGGTAAGTTCTGAGCTTGTGTGTTCTGCATTACTTAGAGATTTGATTTAATTTAATTAGAAGTCTTCAATTTCATAATTAACATTTTGAATTGTGACATAATTGGGCTGGAAAACAACAGTAAGCAAGGAGTGCTGTCAGATGCACTTTCTAGTCTTGTGTACCAATAAAAATATTTAGTGTTGACCAGAATGGCAAAGCCAGGAACAGAATGGCTGCAGGACATTCCTGGCATTAGGTAGAGAGATGCAATTTGAGCCGGTTGATTCAGTAAAGATTCACTTTCTCAAGGATACATTTTAAAGTTGCTTGTGGCTCACTGAGGGTGCTCCTAGGGTGAAAGGGCCAGCTCAGTACCTGCCCCTTCCTGGTTCCAGCAGGTTTGCTGCCTGTCTTCTGGACCAGCTGAGGTCTGTAGCTTCAGTGACCTTGACCGTGGTGGTCAGGCTCGATTGACTGTGTGTGGTCAGTAATTGTATCCACACTGCTGGTGCAACCACATATTTGCTTTTTCCAACTGTGGCATGAATGGTTCAATGTAGCCCTCCCCCTTCCCATCAACTGAGATTATGAAACAAAAAAATCTTGTTTCTTCTTTGTTACTTAAATTTGGCTTTCCTACCATTGCAGACGCCATGCATTTATGTGCTTCTTCAGTTCTCTCCAGTGAAAAATACCAAAAACATAGCATGCCTTCACTCTACTGCAGCTTAATTGCACTAAGGTTCTATGTTTAATGTTTAGCCTTTCTCATCAAGAGGAAAAAAATACAGTCTAGCCTTGTTGAAAGGCAAAGATAGATTGTTTGTGAATTCTATTAGTGCTGAGATCAGCATCACACTTACTCAAGACCTAGCCCCTCTGAAAAAGAGCAAGGTTGTGTCAAAGGTGATTGAAAATGTCACTGATCCTGAAAGGCAATCATGTGTGGCTAATCATTCCCAGTGTAACTAGAATGTGATTTTCTTTGGATTACTCTAGGAAAGATGCTGCTTGGCAGTTTCAGCAAAAATGTTAAAGAACTACGGTATTTTTGGAAAAACCACTCCCTCCTGATCTATTTCAGTTCTTGAATTTTCCACTTAAGCCTGGGATCATTAATTCCTAATGCAGTTCGTGTGCCCCATGAGAACAACAGACCAAAAGGAGACTCCCAAGTGTGCTGCCTGCTGGCTGACCCTGTAAAGAGACTGGTGGCTGATGGGCAATGCTCCAGACATAGTTTCCCAGTGCCTAAATCCACAGTAAACCAAAAATTTTTGTCGGGGAGAAATTACTTAGTTACCCTTATTTTTTTCTCCAAAATAAGGCAGAAAGGAGGGTATCCGTGCTGACTCTGTAAAAGCATTTCTCGGTGCAGAGCACATGGTGGCAATGTTGCACCGCTCCTGAGCAGCTCTCATGTGGCACTTACCCAACCCATACTCATTTACTGTGCAATAAATAGATAGATGCAGCAGAGTGCTGCTTTACCTAGGGAATATTATACTTGTACATGGTAGCACTGATTGTGTTTTCTGGTAAAATAAAGAGTAAGGTATAGGAAAAATAATTTTTCTTCCTTTCTTTTTACCACTTTTGTATTATTTGCATCCATCCTAGGCACAGAGATACAGTTTAAGTTTTGCAGAAGTAATGTAGCTGGTATTGCAAAAAGATATGACAATTTAGTTTCATTCCATAAACCAAGTACACCTGTCTTAGAGGAGCACTTAGGATAATAAAACCCTCTACCCGTCACGCATGCAGAGACATCAGAAACTGAAGGTTTCTCACCATCAAAAGAAGGCTTTACTATTTAAACAAGCTAACCATGAACTCTTTCTTTGAAAAACATCTCTAGCTTAAATATAAGCTTTTTAAAATGTCTTCAAAGTGGAAGGAAACTTTTCCTTAGGTGAAGAAATTCCAGACACATGTGAGTTCCTGGGTTCAGTGGCCGTGGATGGCTCCTGGCACAAACCCGAGAGCCTGTGTGGTTTGGCTGAACTCTTCAGTGATCACTGCAGCAAAGCAGCCAAGGATTCATGTACCTCTGGCTTTGCTCTCTGTTCAGCCTGACAGGAGGGCCCTTCAGAGGCAGACTG
This sequence comes from Polioptila caerulea, assembly GCA_013397295.1. Lineage (NCBI taxonomy): Eukaryota > Metazoa > Chordata > Aves > Passeriformes > Certhiidae > Polioptila > Polioptila caerulea. Next base: position 50,210 of record VYXF01011136.1, read on the forward strand.
AGTAGGAGAGTACTTGCATTACAAAGGCAACACTGCTGACTATTTCAGGTCTCTGGGGCTGTTGTCTTTCATATTTGTTCTGCTTTTGGTGTGCTGTTGCAGCTCTAGCAACTCAGTTCCCAAGCCACGGTCATCCCTGGTGTTCCTCTGCTTTTAATGATCTCTGTGCCCTGAAAGACAAATCTTTCACTGTGCCTGTCATGGCTAATCTGATTTCCATTCCACAAACACAAGATGAGTGAGATTTTTTTTCCTTTTGTTTTTTCGGCTTTTTAGATTGAGACGTGGTATCAGCCACTGCCTGGTTATTCTAATTCTCCTTTAAGAGTCTGGATTCAACTCTAGATCTTGATGGCAGGAGCAATGAAGCAGGTTTCCCCAGACTATTTCCACAGTGCTTTCTTGCTCTCTGAGTGGGAGAGGCCAAAGGGGAAAACAGGTTATTTCAGCTAACAAGCAGTATCATGCTTTGTTCCCTTCTCCTAATTCTATCAGACACAACTGTAAACTAAAATATGAGCAAGCAAATGTCAAAGTGTGAGAGCAAGTACTCCAAGTAAGCCACACTCAACCAACTGCTAGATTGAATTAATGAGAGACAAGTGCTTTCAAACTGGCTGGTATAGGTTGATTTTTGTGAGTAACACATATCCACAAAGACCAGCAAAATCTAAATGTTAGGAATAAAACAAGTATTTGTATCATGTTGCTGTTAAGGTTACTGTAAATAAAAGCCATCTAGAATCACTGAAAATATGCTGAAGTAATTGATGCGGAGAAATGAGTGATGGTTATTTATTCACAAGAGAGATAGCTTAAATGGTAGTGGAAAAATTAGTGTGGAAACTGGCCAACAACTGCTAATCAGGATTTTGGTATGTGTCGCCTCTCCCTGCATTCAAAAACCAAGATGGGAGCCTTTAGAAATGTATTGAGGGAGAAAACTTAAGTGCCATACAACTACTTTCCAGATGTGTAACATAGCCCGTATGTTAGGATCATAATTTCTACTGTCAATATTTTTTAGAAAAAGAAATAAATAAGTAGAAATGGCCATGGTAATGAATTTTCTCAAAATGTGTCATCCTTGAGTGATTCAACTGGAACTGTAAAGGTCCCAATTCAATCTGTGCACATGAAGCAGACCTGCTGCCTGTGCCACTACTCCCTGGGCCAGACTGACGCAGTTCCTAATCTTTCAATCCCCTTACCCACCCTCTCTGTGTTGCTGGTGAAGCTTCTTACAGCTCACCATGTTCCCCGTCTGAGAAATGCTATGATAGCTCCCATACCCAGTGCTCATTTTATTTCATTTCATTTCTCCCTATTCAGCCTCTGCCAAGTCCCCACTTGCCCAACACCTGTCAGTAGTGTGTCGGGGTTGTACTGCTTTGTGTGATTCTCTGTGCTCTTTGCTTTACAGCCCACGCTGCTGGAGATTAACAATGCAGTGAAATTTCATTAGGAGCCCTTGGCCCAGCTGCCTGCAGTCACAAGGCAAAGAAATGCACCACCCTGTTTCCCTCAGAGATTTAGTTTACCTTCATCTTTCTGTTTTAGTTTTAAATTGAGTTTGAAAGTGACAGAAATAAACTCAAACACTACTAGTAAGAAATTGATGAATTCCTTTTGTAAAAATTATCACCTGTGAAGTGCAGACAAATAGCTAAACTAAACATTTGTAATTTAGAAAAAAGGATATTAAGATACTTATAAAAAAAATCTTGCTGGCTTTTTCTCATTGTCTCACACATAAGTAAAATATCTGTTGGCTGATCTGAACAAGTGCTAAAAGCCCAAGCGTTTATCAGTTGGTCTAAAAAGTTGTGCTTTTGCCACTTTGTATTAATGGCAGGGTGATCTGCAGCATCTTCTGCCAATCTTTTTAAAAAGCCAGTACAAGTGTCATTTTTGCAGTCGAGGCCTTAAGTCCCTGAGAGTCTCAGCAAGGCTTCATTGGTGTGCAGATTTATTTCCACTGAGCAGCCAGAAGTATTTCAGCAAGGGAAACATGCTGAAGAGAAATGCAGTAGCTCCAGATAGTAAAGGCAGATACTGTAGAGTACTGACTAAGGGCTAGAAAGTTACAGAGATTGTGATATTTAATGCTCATCACTAGTTCAGAGATGATATATCTTTACTCTTCTACCCTGATAATATTTTAGTTGGTCAATGTTAGATAGTAACAAGCAACAAACTCTGTAGTACATCATATATTTTACATCATATATTTTCTCTTCTGCAGGAGCAGCACATGGAAAAAGTGTGAAAATCACATTTACATGTTGAAATAACAGTCCTGCTTCCATGAAGTGCATCATAGAAGGGATTTATTGTGTAATATAAGCCCTTTGGAGGCAAAACCACAGAGCAGTTCAGACAGGACCACGGAAATACAATTGTCCAGCCTGCCCAGCAACTAAACCCAGTTTGTCCTCATAGGAAGTGACACAGACTAGAAAATGGTTAGTGGAGACAATGGCTCTGCTATCCTGATTATCTCACTTTATTCTTCTCGACTACCCTGCAATCACTGGGCAATCTGTTTTGTAGCAAACACCATTTGAGATTGCATTGTCTTTGGGGAACTTGGTTTTCATGTTTTATTACTTCTCATTGGAAGCTACTTGTTTTGGGTGATCTGGGCATCTGCTGCAGTATAGGAGAGCCACGAGATGTTTAAAGTATATTCCAAGATTTTCCATACTGTTCTATGACAGATGTTTTGTCCAGTCATATTAAACTATTATCTTGAAAATAAGATCCTATAAAAGAAAATGCAGATCTAATTTCCCCCCCTTACTTCAAAAATCTGTTCTAGTGTGCTATTGAGGTCAGAGCAGTGAGCCAGCCATAGCATGTGGTAATTTTTACCCCTTCCATGAAGGTATTATCTTTCTGTTTGCAGTCATATAATATTTCCCAAATTGAAAATTTATTAGAAATCCTTACTGCTCAGCTTGTGACTCAATCTGTTTGGTTCCTTGCTGTTCTGGGATTAAGTGTATCTAGTTCATTTTACTGCGTTCACTGGGGGTTTGTTTCTTCTCCAGAAGCTGTTATTTTGAGATTCTCAGTTCCAGGAGCAATCATGCTTTTGCCCCCATGTTCAACATTGTTGTTGCTACTGAAAAAAAGGGAAGATTAGGTTTTACTTTGTGGGCTATAAACCCAGTATTTTTTATCTCCCTGCTAGATTCCTTGCCTACTACATGATGATGCCATTTTTTCTTTAATTAATATTTGTGATACAAAAGAATGTGTCTCAGTGAAATTTACTGGTGGCAAAGCCAGGAAGTGCTTTAAATGTAGAAAAGGGCCAGAACACCACTCAGAGGACAATGTTCTCAGAGGACAATGTTTTCCCTTGAAAATAGAATCATCATGAATTAGATGAAATTCAGAAATATAGAGGGAAAGGAAATTCACACGAGGAGGGATTTGCCAGTAACCAGCTCTTCTGGGGATTCACCAGACTTCTGTCAAGAATGGGAACTTTGACATTATCAACATAACAGAAATTCAGCCCAGCTTGAAGTCGTTTTCTATCCTGTCCCTTTAAAATGTAAGCTTCCTTAACAAATAACATATTGGACAATAACAAAGAAACTTATTTTTCTCCGTGATAATATAAAAAACACTTATCTGTTGATTTGGTTTATTAATGCCTTGTTTGTGTCTTTGCAATAGAAAATTTTTGCCATTCCAAACATTTGAAAAACAGAAAGAAAAAAGTCTATTGTCTAAGTTTTTGTTTTCTTTAAATGTTATCTCTGAAGGCGCATGCATTTGCTTGAAAATAATTGCAAATGGTGTAACTCTGATTTAAGCCCATGTGTCATCTGAATTTCAGGGATAGGGGCTCGTAAGTTACTGGTAAACTCCAGCCAAAAAATGCTCGGGACTTTTCAGTTATGAAAACATATTTCATAAACATCTTTTCCCTTCTAGCCTGCAGCAACAAGATTTGACATTTATATATTGCCCCGCACTTATCACATAATATTGCTAGATTCTTTATGCTTGACTGAAATAATTGACTTCTGAGAGAAAAAGAAATTTATGAGGGAGAATCCACAGAACCAAACAAAGTTTTGATTGTATTCCAAAGCTGAACCAAGAAAGGGACAAAAGAGGTCTTTGCTGAGGACAGGCATTCCTTCAGGAAAGCAAGTGCAAGAAAAGCCATTGCATCAATACTGGTGAGAAGCAAGGGCATGCCAAATTTATCCCACACCTTGGCAGTGTACCAGAACAATGTATCACAGAGAATGCAGGAAAATACAGAGCAGACATCAAGGAGGTCACAGCAGATAAGTAGCATTCTCCAGCTTGGCAAGAGGTCATCTGCCCTTAGGAAGGACTGACTCCTTATTTTTTGGACTAGACTTTCACTGCTTGGGTATTAAACTTAGCAGTATCACTGTATACTACATTGGTCTTAATACACCTAGGAAACACTTATAACTTACTTTGAAAGCACCTGAGCATCTCTAGGCTCACAAGTGCAGATTTCTACAAGAGCTATATTCATTCTATGTTTTTGTGGGAATTCAACAAAATAGGAAACAGAAACAGCAGCCTTCAGACAGTGGTGCAAGTATAGCACACAAGAAATCAGACAGGAGAGCAGCTATTTGAACATTAAGAACATTTTAGATCTTATTGCAGCTATGATGAGAAGAAAAGGCTTTTGGTGTCTGGAAGACATGGATTTTCTTGCAACTATTGCCTTTTACCACTGTATGCCTGAATAAAAGAGTGTCAGGATGAGTGCAGTTTTCTTGTTTGCTTGATGTTGGAAGGGTTTCAAATTAGCCAGAAAATAACTTTTGTTGAATAATTTTATTTTCCCCCCAGAACATGGTGTGATTCTATAAAATTTATCTTCCTGATGAGGACAAACCCTGAGATGCCACAGCTCCAGAGAGATGATCAGTGAGGCTGGGGTGAATTGTATCCAGGGAGTGGTGTGCTGTGCCTCCAGTTTGAAGGGTAGGAAAAGTCTATCTGACTTTCCCCACTGCATATATTGAGAGTCCCTTATTTTATTTCATATTGCTGCTGCGGTTTGCAAGGAGTGGCAGACACTCTGTGAACCCCCAGCTAGTTAGTTTTTCAACTACAGAACTGAACTTCAGCAAAGAGAGATAAATAAGAATACTTCAAAACCTAAAGAAACCTGTTGTTCTTCTGTTAATAAAAGAAAACTGAACAAAGGAAGGAATAAGACAGGGAAGATTAAGTGACTCCTTATCTCATAGCACAGTGACATTTTCTTATCCTTCTTAGAATTCGTGGCCAACTCTAGGAGCTGTGTTAGTAAACTTATATATGAAAATTCCAACTACTTGCTGAACTTTAAAATATTTTCCCTAATGCCCATTAGATTGAAAAGAAATCTTCATTATTTCTGTATTTGTGAATGGCTTCCTTCTGTCAATGTTATTTTCTGAGGCAGCAGTAGCTGAGGCATTGCTTTACCTTTATTTATAGTGTTGGAAATACAGAGTTATACAGGCTACAAAGTAAGCAATAATTTATGACAAGGTGTGCAGTATGCAAAATGTCATGTAGTTTGCAGAGATTAATGCATGAGCCAAGTGCAAATACATTAACTTAACCAACTCTCTGGAAAGCAAGCTTAATGAAAGAGGGAAATGAATGCAAAATATGAGGAAAAAGGCGTTATAGTGACAGAAAACACCATATAGCATATGTATTTAATATAGGGACCCCTATGAAGTGATAGCTCATTTCTGAGTCAAGTACACATATACTTGTCATGGTAGGGACAGTTGTATAAATCAGAACAGGCCAGTTATGCCTGGCAATCAAAAACAGCATGGGAGGCTGAGTTCAGCAAATCAGTCTGTTCCTGTGTTAGGGGTGTTGCACATCAAAGTATAGTATTTCAAAGTGAATTCCTACCACACTTTAAATCAAGTGTCCATGTCTCATCCTGCTATGTCCCATTTCTGCAATACAGATTAGTAGAAAAGGTAAAGCAACTCAGTGTCTTTGACTCTGTGCATTCTTAATGAATTGCTGCATGTTGTGATCTTTGGGAAAGGCATCCTTATCCCCCCAGGCACTCACATAAAACCATTACCACAAATTTTTTCAATGCTTATCTGTGGTTCATCCCCAAGTCATCTTCAAAATATTGTAGGTTTCTTGATTACACTCTAAGCCTGTTGGGTTTTCTGTGCCAACACCAGAATTTACACTGTAAAGCTGTTAACCTTCAAGCCAGGCGTTTTCTCTGAAGTCCTCAGTGTTCACTCTGCTTGCCTTACTGTTTGCTGTGATTGGCACACACGAAATTCATCCTGTGTAGACACTAGTAGCCTTAGGCTCGATGGAGGCCATCATAATCCCAAGAAATTCCACCATCAGAAACATGGACCAGCCATCTTTCTCTTCCTATAGTTCCTGACTTCTCCCCAAGTCTTCTGCCTTCAAGTGCTACACCTTGTTAGGCTGCAGAAGAAGCTAGTCTGTAAATTCTTGTGATTGCAGGCCCACAACATGCAGACTTTTAAATGTGAGCAGTGAAGAGAGTGAAAGAAAGTGGCTTGAGGACACAGGTGTAGAGGGAAGCATCCATTCTGGTTGATCCCCTCCTTCTGTCCTAGAAGCTGTGGCATTCCTGCCCCATGTACACTGCAGACTCTGCTGCTACGGCTTCTGAAGCTCATTACAAACTGCCATGGGTGATAAAGATGACTAGCTATGTATTTATTCCTGCAGAGTGGGCTACACTGTGAAATTTAAGAGTCCCTCAATATATAGAAAGTCCAAGAAGATGATTGAATGGGCCTTTCTAGCTTCATGAATTTCTGTCTATAGATATATAACCATTAGGATCCTGCTTTCTGTAGGCTGCACCATTAAATTTATGGGACTTGGCAGTCTGCAGAGGTAGCTGCCATTCCGTGAGACAGAACATATGCTGTCTGCTGCACTGAAATGCACACTACATTGTTCGCAAAGTCGGTAGTTCATATGAGTCTAAAATAACTCATATGTTGAAATCATACTGTGATTTTAGGGGCAAGGAAAAATATAATGCAGTCTTGTTTGGCTTAACTTCTCTCCACTTGAATTTGGAGCAGAAATCATCAAACTGTAACTGGAGGAAGTGATGAGAAGTCAAGAAATGATTCCTCACAGGGGCTTTGCTTATAGTTTTATTTCAACAGTTTCTATTTGGAGTTAAATCTTATACTTAGCCATTCAAATACAGGCTCTCTTTTCAGATAATATTCTTAAAAACCCCTTATGGAAAGACTACCACAATGGCTGTGATAAAATTAAGATGTTCTTAACTTGCATATTCAAAAATAAAAGTAAAATAAGTCTCAGTAATCACTTAGACAGTGATTGTTCATGTTTCAGGAAACAATACCATTTTAAAATTTTGTATGCATAATTTAAAAAAAAGACAGCAAGAAATAGAAATGTTTTCTATCTTAATTCCTTATGCCAGCTGACAATAGCTAGAACTTATGGCAACAGGGGCTATTTTCCATATGACTAGCAGAAAAGTAAGTGCTATGTATGGAATAGGAATGTATTATATGCTGGAAATTCTATATTTTTAGCAAAACATACCTTGGAAACCATTAACTAAAATGACGTATTTCTTAGTCACTAAAAATGTGTGTGGTCTACTTTTTAATTAGTTTATTCATAATTTCCCTAGATAATTTCTTGGTTAATATGGTAAGGAAAAAAATAAGATATTCTAGTTCTTTTTTAATCCTTTCATAGCACATGTCTATAGCATACATTGAAAAATACGTGAAAAAAATCCATGTCTTCTGTTCTATCTTTGCTTTAGGGACTTAGAGGACATCAGTAAGGAGCAACAGTAGCTGCTAAATTGGCTTGCATGTGGATGAACCAAAGTCACCTTGGCTAATGTCAAACACTGGGTCTGAAGTATATAACCAACCCCTATTTGGACTCAAGATTCAGAGAAGTGCCTTCAGTCAAAGTCATTTATGAATAATTTTTCTCTCCTCACAAATTAAAAGAATTCTACATATCCTGCACTCACAGCTGTCACTAAGTTAATATATCACAAAAGTTTTTGTGCGTATTAGAGAAAAAGGTCATATTCCTCTTAAATGCACTCTGAAGGCTACTTTTTGTAGGCTACCTCACTTTTTGAAAATTCATTAATTGGCTTTTTCCTAACAATGCACTCTCTCATGCCTTTTATTGTGTACGCTGACTGTTTCAATTGTATCTAATCATAATTTTCAAGCATTGTTCAAGCCACAAGGGAGAAACTGTACTGACAATAGTGCTAAGCGTTGTTTGCTTCTGGCAATCTGGAGAGATTTGATGGTTCATTTCTTTTCCCCACAGTAACCTCATGATATCCATGCTGCCTGATAGTTCTATTAAGAACATCCAAAAATACCTGCTTTTTAACTTTAAGTTGAGCCTGTTTACCTCATAATTTCCTACCCTTCTCCTTGGAGTAACTCTTAACCCGTCTTTAAACTCCTTTCAATTGTTATTGTGTATACTTAGAAGGCTCTTTGAAGAATCTGGGAATGATATATAAAGGGACCTGAGTCATATGTATTTATGGATGAAAATCCATGGCATATCTTTTATTAATTTATGCCTATTGATGTTCTGTTTGTCCAATTTTGTCAAACAAGCCTGGTGCACTGAATCCTGCCATTTTTAATTATGCTGCATCCTTACACTTGCTATGCTTTTCCTTGGGGTTTGGCTCGTGGGCTGTCCCAGAACAGCCTCGCTGCTCAGCTGGGGATGCTGTGCTCCTGTCTCAGGAGACGGTGGAGGAGCAGCTGGGGCGGAGCTGCCGCGTGTAGAGCACCAAGCCCAGCCCTGGGCTTTGGCAGGGCAGAAGGAGGAGAAAGGAGGCTCGGAGGGGGACGAGGACTCAAAGGGAGGAACGGGGACTCACTGTGCAGTCAGACACTCCTCAGGTGCGTTGCTCCAAATCATAGTGATGGAACCACTCAGTCCTCTTGGGGAGGACAGACCCTCCTGTAACCACTTGTGCAAGGTTTGCCGAAGGGACCCCATTCTACTTTGTTTGGATGGCTTTCGGTTTCCCTAGTGCCTTATGAACACCCAAAAGCCTCATGTGCATCCTCAGGGGACGTTTCCTTAGCTCTCCCCTGGCACACCGGTGAGTTAGGGGGAAGAGAGCCATCTGGATCTAATAGCACCTCCTCATAATCAGGCCACAGGGACATACTAATGAACCCAGCTATGTATGAGAGCTGTATCTGCATTAATGAGTTCAGACATAGCTTAATAAGTGCAATTTAAAGACCCATTAGGCATTTCTACTTGGTAAATTTTGGAAGAGCCTCTGGGTTTGGTTATATAGTTACAATTTTTGCTTTTGATATCCATTTGCTTCTTACATGATTTGTGAAATTAGATGTCATTCATAGAGGTGACATTAACAATGAGGAAAAATGCTAGTTTCTTTTATCCTCTGCTACTCAGTAAATGCATTGTGATTTTTCCAAATTTAATCGACCAATAAATGATATAGCTAAACTAGTTCTGCTAGTTTTCTATGTATAAATTTTTGATCTTATTATGCTTAACTATATCCTTCATAAACTGAATCATCATCTGCAATTGCATCTTTGCACTCTAGACCTTCATAGTATTTATTCCACCATTTGTTGTTCATGTGAATTTTGATATGTAGTTATCCACTAGTTCCTTCTGTTCCTTGAGGAATGATAGTGAAAAATACTGGAAAAGAACTTCAATTCAAAAACTTTTATTTCAATTATCTCTCTTTTGTCTGCTAAGAGAAAGGAAAACGGCTTTGGGTAAATATTTTATTACTTGATCCCTTCAGTTCCTGTATCAGTCTATGAGAGATAACTATATATCTCAGTCCTTTTTGTTTCTGTTCAAATATACCCAGGGTACCAATACTGTCTCTATTCCTTCCACTTAGATTCAGAACTTTTCTTTCATGTCATTTATCTATAGCCAGAAATTGAGCCATATTCCTTTATTATCTTGAATAGTTTTCAGATTGATTTTGAGGGGATTGAAATATCCTATAAAGCAGCATCCACATGAAAAGAAAATTTTATGAATGACATTTCCGAGTTTTACTGCCCTTGTTTTTTCTTCCTGACTCTTAGACTATCAGTGGTTCTGCTGACATGATAAAAGGTGCCAACAGATATCCCACTGTGGATAGGGCTCTGCATAAATAACTGGGCTGTATGTGAAATGTCCCTGCTCTTCCTTTCATCATCCTCCTTCCCTCCAAACAAAAAACTATGGAGCAAAACATAGGGGATGCTGGGAGTTATGTTTTTGAAAGACAGTAGGGATAATAGAGGAAACTAGGTTTTCCATATGGATGAGGCATAAGGTGTAGAGGAAGGAGGTGACCTTCTCCACAATCTCCAAATTGGAGTAAGAAAGTCAGAGCCAGAGGGGAGAAACCTTAATCTCAGAAGATCCCCTGAGAAAGTTATTTAGTGTTTATCCTGCACAAGCGGGTGGTAAAGTGTGTTAATTCACCATTCTTGTTTGCCACAGGATTCTTTCCTATTTTTGGACTGAAGCCAGCTCTGCAGCTAGCTAAAAATTTGCACCCTTTCAAGGACACTAAAAAACAAATATGGAGGTTCTGCTATTTTCAAAAAGGGTTCACAGCCTGTAGAAAATCTATGATTTCAGTCTAATATAGTATATCTCTATATTTCTCCTTCCAAATGTTACACAAACCACTGCAAAATCTTTTGGGCTCAAAAAGAAATCAGGCAGTCATGGATAAGGACAGAGAGTTTGGGTCAAGTAGGTGTCAGGACATCTGACTTCTTACATGTTTTATAATACTTTATGGTACAATGTTCTTTCATGTAAGGGTGCAAAAGAAATGCTTGTGACATGACTTTTGAATGCTGTGATGTTTGACAGTGTATCACAATTACTGAAAAACTTCTGGCTAAATAAAAAAGACCTTAGAATTTTTCATATCATGTCTCTTGTGTAATGGTTTATCTGGTAGAACAGATGCATGTATAAATCATGAACAGAAATGGAAACCAATAAAATTATATTCTCACAAGGCTACTGATGAGATGCCCCAATCTCTTAATTATGTTTGTTGCCCTCCACACAGGAGCTCCTTGTCCTGAGGAGCCCAGAACAGGACACAGCACTCCAGATGTGCCTCACCAGAGCTGAGCAGAGGGACAGGATCATTTCCCCTGACCTGCTGGCAGTGCTCTCCTGAGGCACCCCAGGGTACCATTGGCCTTCTTGCCCACTGCTGGTCATGGACAGCTTGTTGTCCACCAGGACCCCCAGGTCTTTCTCCACAGAGCTGCTCTCCAAGAGCTCAGCCCCCAGCCTGTGTGGGTGAAGGGGGTCATTCCTCCCCAGGAGGAGGATCCTGCATTCGCCATTCTTGAATTTCAGGTGGTTTTTCTCTGTCCATGGGTCATAAGCAACACTATTTATCAGACACACTCTTTTAGATGCAGTGGTGGCAGTCTATGTTGAAGAGCCCATTTCTCACTCACAGACTACTTGCAGTAAAACTTATTTCAAAAGGAAAAGCCTGGATTGTGGTACGCTGCATGGGCTGTAACACACTCATCAATTGAGTGCCAATCTATCCTTTTAGAAAACATAGGGTCTCATGCATTAGTTACAGTTGAGTGAAAGATGGGGTATTGGATTTTACTAATCAGAGGTGGTTTGTTTCTCAGATTATTCAGCAATTGTAACAGCCTTCTAGCAAAGATTTAGGTACTTAGAAAGGTATACTGTGTAAGCCAGATTTGAGAAGAGAAGAGAAGAGAAGAGAAGAGAAGAGAAGAGAAGAGAAGAGAAGAGAAGAGAAGAGAAGAGAAGAGAAGAGAAGAGAAGAGAAGAGAAGACGGAGGAAAGGTTAAAGGATACTTATCAGCTATTTTTTCATTCATTGCTCAGATCCAGCTCAAACTTAAAAGAAGGGAACATTCACAAAAATGGAACTTTTGGTAATTGTAGTTATGGGCACAAAGCTGAATTGGGATGACTGAAATTCAGCCCTTTTGCTTTCTGGAAAATAGTCACATTTGACATAGTCCAATGAAAGGCACAGTGATGTAAGGACAGATGGGTGTGAAGGCTGTGACAGAGTTGGTGGGTGGGTAGAGCAGATGGAAGGTTTCAGCAAAAAGTGTCACTGGGAAATGTCACTGATGGGTAGGGTTAGAGTGGAAACACAATGTGCACAAAAACCAAACATGTGGGGTTTTTTGGCTTTGTCATCCAGTTTCCAGCTGATAAATTATATTTTGTAATCCTGCCCATCTCACTGTCCTGCCAAGGCCATTATTGTCCAGAGTAGGTGTATGAAAATAAGTGCTGTATAGTCTCTCTGATTCACACTCAGCTCACTGACAGGACTGGGACTCATTAACCATTTCCACAGAATAGAATGATTTTTTATCTGAAATCACAGAATAGTCTGAGTTTGAAGGGACCTGCAAGGATCATCAGGTCCAGCTCTTAGATATGAGGATCAAAGCCAGTTGTTTATTAGCAGCATGCTTTAATCAACTGAACTATTCTCTAATCAACTGAACTATTCTCTAGGTAGCTAAATGTTAAGCTCTCAGACTCCAAATGAGAACAAAACATAGGTGGAGCAGCTGGGGGAGCTGAGGTTTTTTAGCTTGGAGAAAAGGAGGCTCAGGGATGACCTGAAAGGAAGTGGTAGCCATGCAGGGCTAAGACTCTTTTCTCAAATAATAAGTAGTAGAACAAAAGGAAATGGCTTCAAGTTGCATGAGGAGAGGTTTAGAATAGCTATCAGGAAAAAAAATCTTCATTGAAAGGGTGATCAGGCATTGGAACAGGCTTCTGAGGGAAGTGGTTGAGTCATCATCCCTGGGGATATTGAAAAAACATATAGATGTGGCTCTCAAGGACATAGTTTAGAGTTTAGGAATTGGTAGTGCTGCGTAAATGGTTGGACTTGATGACCTTCAATGATTCTATTATCAAAATGATTCCATGAATGTGCCACCCCAGCACCCCTGTCAAGTAGGCTTGGGAAATGAGAATGAAGCCCTTGTGTGGGCTGAAGAGTGTAACCCCCTGTGTTGCCTTGGAAGCCACGCTGAAGCCAAAAAGCAGATGGGCAGTGAAATCCCACTGCCCATTCCTCTGTGATCTGGCTCTGCAGGAATGAAACACTCTGAGGAGCATGGCAGCCTTTGTGCTGGCACCATCTTTGTACTGTGACGTGTGCCGAGGTACAGCCAAATGGGCAAAAACATTGCCAGCCTACAAAGAGCTGCTCTGAGAGGGAACCTATGACCTACTTCTCTAAAGGCATCTGTTCTCTTTCTGGCAGGAAGAACAGATTATTCTATATTTAATAGCAACACATAGAGAAAGTGTAGCTGTGGTGAAGACATGAAGGGAGAGAGGAGGAAGGAAGGAAGGAAGGAAGGAAGGAAGGAAGGAAGGAAGGAAGGGAGGAAGGAAGGAAGGGAGGAAGGAA
>VYXF01011136.1:63801-86314 GCA_013397295.1 Polioptila caerulea
AGAAGTGAAGAAGGAAGGAAGGAAGGAAGGAAGGAAGGAAGGAAGGAAGGAAGGAAGGAAGGAAGGACATTTGCAATGGAAAATCACTAGATCTGTTAGACCTTTTCAGAGAGCAGGTAAGTTTCATGCTTTCGAACCTAATGTTAGAGACTTGTCTTCATAAATAAGCCCCCCTTGTATAACCCGGTGCAATTACTGCCTGAATTTATACACATTATCAACCCTGGCTTTGCTACAGATAAGAAAGTCTCTTCATGGCACAAGGAATAATCCTAAGGTGGTGGCTAAGTCTGGTTCATGGGTGATCTAAGGGGAGGATTGGGAATGGCCCCCCAAAATGAGCTATTGGTTGTGACAATGATTAATTTCTGCCTGAGAAAGCAGAAAATCAAGTGTTCTTCTGTGTTTGCCTCCAGGTGATGAAGCATTCAAAGTTAGGAGCTATGTCAACACAAAACCCTCTTGGATTTCTACATAGCTTGCCTTTCCTAAAAGGCAGTATGAGACATGAAGCTGGGTAGTCTGAATTGTCCTGTAGAGGTTGTCTAGACATTCTGGATGCCATGGTGTAGCTTGACTTCCCTCCCTATACTGTAAATTGCAATCCCTAAATCTGCTGAGGAAGTGCTTGAATATTATGAGCAAAGATGAGACAATAAATGGAAAGAAGAGGTATATCTGGGCTCAACACTTGCCATCAACAACTCTTGGCTGTGATTGGAAGCACCTATAAAGTCTAGAATCCTAATAGTTCTTTAACAGATAGGAGAGAAAAAAAAATGCCCTTCAACAGAGTTGAGGAGGAGATGAGATTAATTTTTAATTATAAGTTTAGTTTTTCATCTGATTACTAATACATCTTAATTTAACACAACTTCTTAGGAAAAGCAAGTGAAAAACGTAACTGTGGTAAGGGATAAAAGATACTCCCTGGGTAAGCAATATGAGGGAAACAAAAGAAAAGTAGTTGCTAATTATGAAGTGGCAGGGCAAAGCTCAAATAAGTAATCAAAGTAAAAAGTGACCTTTGAAAAATGAATGAAGTATAGAATATCTCTCTGGAAGCACAGTGGTGCTGCAAAGACACCACTCCTGGTACCCATGGTACTCAAAATTGAGCTCCTGTGACTCTCTGGGGAGGGCCTGGCTGGGGAGTTCTGCCACAGAGGCAACACAAACCTACTGATGCAGATGCAGTTAGAAATACTATGGGATATAACACCACTTTGTCCCATACCTGTCATAGTGTTATTTTAACAGACTAAATCCTGTAAGTCACCTTAAAAGGAAGAAAGCCCTACAAAAACCTCAACAAAACAACCCAGCAGAAAACCCAACTACTGAACAATGGATTTCTGATAAGAAGGTAAATGATATCTGTAAAATTATAAATTCACTGTGAGTTTATTACTCTTTGTGAGTCTTGCAAAAGGAACATGGGGCAATTTATATTACACACCCTCGCAGAGAGCAAGGGCATGTGAGCAGTGCATTGAGACCATGCATAGAACCAGCAGAATTCATTCATCCAGTACATTCATTTCAGAAGGCCATGCATTTTTATTGCCAAGTTGATGCATTAGTTTTCTATAATGCAAATGGAACTGAATGTGTCAAGGAACACAACTGTATTTTAACAGCAGTTAGGAGATCGGTGTTAATAATAGGCTCATATCCCAGGACAGATTTACTCTGTTTAATTTTGTCTGCTGCAAAGGAGAGGTTAAATCTAGATACATTACTAAGCAGATAAAGCAACTTTTTATACAGTGCTTAGAAGAGCAACATCTGTTCCTGGGAGATTTGTCATCCTGCATCAACAAACCACATGTTTATCAAACAGCTCCTGGAGCAGTTTTATTAGCTAGAGGTGGGCTTCATTTAATATCTTTCTATCATCTATCTATCTATCTAATGCTCTAACTATTTATTTATTTATAATAGCAGATCTGAATAGAAAGACAGTTTTCAATCTTTACAAACTCAAACACTTTATTTTTTCTCCTTTTCTTGCCTAAAGGATCTTTTATTTTATTTTCTCTTTTTTCCCCCCTTTTTTTTCTTTTTCTCTCCTTTTCATTTTCTTTTTCAAGGTGGTGAAGAGAGGGGAGAAAGAGGCAGAAAAAGAGGTGAGAAGGGAGAGAGCAAACTCGACAAGAGCCCTGTGATTAGAGTTGTTTTCTGGGCTAAGCTTCTCCCTGAATGTGAGGGTGCTCAGAACACACCTTTTACACAAGAGAATGAGAAAGTTGAGTGCCTGGCTCTGCGGTAACATCACTTACAAAAAATCTTACACCTGATCTGAAGCAGTGGAGTTGAATCAAAATTAGATTTTTTTCTGTGCCATCACATTGAATTAATATGCCCATATATCTAAATCAAACTTTGTGGCAAAAAGCAGTGAGCTGCCACCAGGCCAAAGTCCTGGAAGCTGGAAGAAGAGGCAGGATCTTGCTCACCATGTGCTGTGACTGCATGGGTAATGAGCTCTGTAATGCACTGTTGTGTCTATGGTCTTCTCAAGTGCGCAGCACACTAGTGGATATTTGAAGCAATTTTTTAGGAGAGGCATTATGTCTTTTCAACATATTTGTTCCCCAGATAACAGCATTTAATTTGTTGAGACTGATCTTTCCCATGAAAAAATTCATTTTTATCTGTTTTCCAGACCTGAGTTGTTTGTAAACTTAGAGGTCAAATTTGCTGCTCCTAAGGAGGCCTATTATTTCTGAGCACACAAGTATTTCCCATCTTCACACTGACACTCAGGCACAGAGGAGAGACAGCTTTAGTCTTGCCTATTCTCCTTTTCTTATCTCTTTCAAGCTTATTAACTATTCCTCAGCAGACACGAGGAGCCTTTCTATATTTCTGAGTGTTTCCACAAAGCTGAAAGATGAATATTACTAGTGGCTTCATAAAATTCATGTCAGATTGTTGCTATGTTTTATTTGTCAGAGTTGCTGAGCTAGTGACATCCAGAGGGCTCAGAATATATCACAGGCTTCTCTGGGAGTGCAAAAAAAGCATTTGCCAAAATAGAGTGCCTACTGTCTCCCCTGCCTGCACAGCCAACTTCTCTTTGATGCTGAAGGAGATGAAGACATATATCAAAGGGATGAACTGATACCCTACAAGTTTATAAGGCCTGGGGTCAAAGATAAAAAAAGCATCAGAAGGCACCAAGTTGTAAACAAACAAACACTATCAGCCTTGACTTTCAGCATACATTGAACTGTGTACTTCACTGTGTGATAAAGAATAGAATAAACCAAAATATAAATTTGTGTGGAAGCTACTGTGCTGTTTATGAAACATGTGCTTTGCAATATGCATATAAAATATGAATTCATATACATAGCAAAACCACATACCACTAAACCAGGCAATTTTGAAACATATTCTGAGAGTAAATTTTATTTTTTAACAACAAAAATACATGTTTGTGATGGTAATACAATTTCAATACTTAGGCCCCTAGGCGTAAGGGGTGAAAATTGGAGCTGCATTAGAGTTCTCAGAGATGTGTTTCCTACAATCTAAGGTAACTTATCCAGGCTTGTGGCTCATAATAGGAAGTGTTACCTAGTGATTTGGCATGCATCTATATTTACATGGTTAGTTAGACCTCTAAAAGGCTTTTTACTGTGGCAGTGCCCTGTATTTCTGAATATGTGTGTTGAGTACTGAGAAATGAAGTGTTCCAAAATGCCTTACCACTTTTGAAAAACACATCATTTGGCCTTCTTGCAAGAAGCATAGCATCTTCTTGTCACTGGATATTACAAAGTTATGACTTCATTATATTTTGTATCTAAAGCCAATTTAATCAGACACAAAACACAGAAATCCTTTTGCTTCTGCCTTGTTTTATTACACTGCTGTTTGCAGATAGTTTACAGCAGTGTCATTGGTCCTTATTTCCACTCCATGTAGCCTACATTATTCATGTGCTGTGTCTTATTCATTAAAGTAGGACCCTTTGAAGTTTAGAGTGTCTTAGCTTCTCTGTGGACTTCTAATAATCCAAAAAAGAAAAAAAAAATTATATGGAGCTCCTCTCCTAAAATATGAGGGGGATCATAGGATACGCAGAATGGCCTGGTTGCTATAAAACTGAAAATTTCATTTCTACAAACCTCAGGGACAAACTGCCAGGAGTAAATCCCAGGACAGTATCCATTTAATGGTGTGTATTTCAAAGGCTGCAAGACTGAAGTGAGAGAGGGAGGCACTCTGAGAGAGAGAGGTGAGTGTGGAGAAATGGGAAGAACTTGGTAACATTAAATTAAAGTCCAATATTAACTACTCTGCAATAGAACTATTCAGAAGTTGCATATCAAAGTCTTAAACTTGGAAATGTTTTTTAGGGAGCAAGGTGAATGGATGTTGTACAGGGACAGGCAGAAGTTTGCTCAGAGACAGGCCCATAAAATGGGCATTTTAGGTGAGCAGTTTTCTCTCACATAGAAAGTCTACTCAGGAGAAATTTCAGGCTTACAAAATGTAAGCACAACCAATTTCTTTTACCTTGAGACTGAGAAGCCTGTGGAATGCTGGGATGGTCCCTCCTCCAGCAGCTGCCAGATCCAGCCTTGGTGGCAGGCTTTGAGGCAGCAAGAGCAGCCTCTGGTGCTGGCAGCACTGCCAGCCCTGCCCGTGCCCCACACCAGGTCCCCACTTGTGAGCAGTCTGAAACACTTTGGTTTTCCAGGACTATTACAAGCTAAAGAAAAAGGCCAGGTCCTCCTATTTTGTGTTGCAAAGAACTGTCTTTGCTACATCCTGAGACTTAGACTACTAAGATGGAAGGAGATAAATTTCAAGTAGGCAAAAATATGGGAGCACAACCTCTTTTTCCTCTCTAAATTTTATGAGCTAACTTGCCCAGAAGGACCAGTAATTTTTAACATCAAAGGAATGACACTGTAAGCCTGAAAGGATTTTAAAATAAAAACAAGGGAAGGAGAGGTAGGGAGAGGGGAAAATTTACATTATTCCAGAGCTGTTAAACTATTAGCAAGAGAGGTATTATTTTGTTATTCATGTCAGAGATTGTCTCTCTGCCAAATCCATCACAAGAAATTCTAGTAATTAATCCACACAGACACTTATGCATCTAATCAGATTTGAGGTACTTGTGCTCTTGGCACAACTAATGTTTTCTAGTTACTTAAGGCCAGTATAAATTGGCATTTAGCTGAAGCTAGCATCTGCACTGAACATGTGAACTTGTGCTTATCAGTAAACTACCTCAGACTTTTGATAGAAAAAAGCAGAGAGAGATGAAAGGAAGTACTGGGAGATGCCAAAACTTTCAAGGAATCATAGAATTATTAAGACTGGAAAAGACCTCTGATATCATTAAGTCCTACTGTTAAGCTAGTGCCATTTTCACCACTAAACCATGTCCCTAAGTGCCAATTTCATTTTTTTTTTTTCTAACACTGCCAGATTACCACTGGAGATTTACTGAGGGGGTAAATCAGACTACTGAGCAGAGATCTTGTCCAGCCATCTCAACTACATATTGAAAATAAGGATTTTTAAGCAAGTATTTCATCATGATGCTTTAAATGATATCTTCAACTGATTTCCTATCAACAACACATTTTGGCAATGTGGTATTGTGACAATAAAGACATGCTGGAGTCAGTAAGATAATTTCAGTTTTTAAGAATCTGAAAACTCATTTTATTATGTAAGGCATTAAAAATAAACTGGGATAAAACCTTGATATCTCCTTAAAAAGTTAACACAGTAAAAATAAACTATTGTACAATATATTTGTACAACTGAATACTAATTCACTCTCAGAAATGGTGCAAAAAGCAAAGGTTTTCTTTTCCTCAAGGGCTAGGAGTTGGTGAAAAAACCCCCCCACATATTTCTGTGAATAAATTCTGCTTAGGCCACTTATTTTGATGGAATTGATCGTTTTATCAAAGATCCAAGATCGTGTAATAAATGATTTTTTTCAAATTAGTCCAGTATTTATACCTCAAATGTCTGACATTTTTATTGAAAATATATATTATTTTGAATGAAACAATATATTATTTTCACATTCAAAAAGTCTATCTCTAGTAATTTGTGGAAGCAGTAAAAAATTATCATACAAGATTTCTCATAAAACTTAGATTAAGTGGTCTGAGAACCAAAAGCTATCATGTCACCTTGAAGCCTGACTGCATGGCATGAATTATGTGCTAAAAATCATCAGTGTGTCCCAAAACAACAACTTAGTCTCAACAAGTCATAAAAGAATGTGTATTGCTGATTGATTGTCAAGTCTTGTCTTCACAGGAAAACATTCATCAAGCTGGAGGGCCAGGTGAGCGTGCTCAGATTAGACACTGTGGAAATCACTGCTCTCATGAATTAGAGAAAGTGAACCTCTGAATGTCACTGAAAGGCTTTTGGAACAGAGATGGCACAGTCTTTTACACTGAGCTTCCTGTAGTCACCAAGAAATGCTTTCCTTTATTCAATGCACACAGATTTTCAAGCAGGAGCTGCACTATTACCAAGTAATTTACATATAAATTAATCCATATTAGACCATATGAATCACTCACTCCTTCGCAGGAGTGATCACCATCCAGTTGGTCTGATTGCCTAAGCCAGCCTATCCATCATAATAATTTGTTTTAAATCATTAGGTAGATACTCCTCTAAATGGGCCTTGTGTTACAGTTCTACTGGAGATGGGCCTAAGTGACAAAGTCCAGCTCTGAAGTTCAAGTTTCCAGTTATTTGGCACAATCAAGAGTGATATTTAAATGTGTGATGCTGCCTCAGACTGTGCAAACAAGGTCTGATGTACAGGAACACCAGGGAAAGTCAGGACCTTGCTGCCTCCAATATAGACTCTAGGTGAACGTTGTGGTGCTAAATGTTCCTCTCACAAAACATCAATCTTCACTGCTTCCAACTTTTTCTTTAGCAACAACTGCCTCTAATTTCTGCTAAAGAAACTGTTAGATTAATGCCTTGGTGGTAGCAGTTTAATTTTCCTGACATACATTTCTTTTTCTGAAGTGAACCTGTTAAGTTTAAGGAGTGAAGCTATTTTGAGAGAATAGAAATTTCTGGGTACTAGATCTATGTGCCTGATAATTCCCAAACTCACCCAGCTCCCTCTGGGAGTTACCTGCTGGTTTCTACCACAGAATAGAGTACTTCAGAATTAAAAAAAAAAAAACCAACTAGCCAACCAACCTACACAGCTCAAATCAATCTTGAGTAATTTACTGCAGCAGATGTGTGAAAGATGTATAACATGCATAGAATTAAGAAGCTTTTTTTAAATTATTTTTTTTATTTCTATCTCTGGACTCAATTTAAAATGGAATACTGTCATTAAAAAGTTGTCTGGTGTAACTACCTAGCCAATAAAAGGCAGAAGGAGAAGGCTGTATTATTCTGTGAATTGTTTTATGAAGTACCTCTGACACTGACAATCAGTGACCTAAATCCTTCAACGAGGCAAGATTTACAAGAACTTGTCTATAGAGGCAAAGTGTTTCTACTGACTTCAGGCAGCCCTGGGATCAGGGATTAGCAGAATTGCTCATAAATATGGCTTACAGCTACAGACTGCCACAACTGGGAGCCTTCAATAGGAAACTATGCGTAAACATGCCTATGGAAACAGTCTCCACATACTGATCATGAAATGGGTGGGACTTTGTAAAGGTACTTTCCTTTATTAGCTCACATCATTTTATTTATGCCCATAGAATTTTGCTGCCAGTCATTTTTTCAGGGTTATTTCAAAGTCTCCCACTTGGAAAATCCCAACCTGTGAGACTCCTGTGTGGATAAAGGAGGATCAAGGATGAGTGTAATTCTCCACCTGGCACTATCTTCTTAAAGGGCTACATTTTTGTGTAGCTGTAGGTTTTTTTCTTGTTTATTTTTCTTTTCTTTTAATGAATGATAAGCATTATAAGACGGATCAGATAGAATTTAAATATCACAAGCTGTTAAATACTAAACATTTCAGGAATACTTAATTAAGCACCAGTACGCAGCAGGCGGTCAGGCTCTGAGTGGCTATCACATTCCTGGGATGGTATCACGCTGGAAAAGCCCATCTGATTACCTTTATTAACCATCTCAGAACAGTAGTAATTAACTACTGCACAAATTTACTGTCTAAAAAGCACGCTGTTATCAATGAAATGAGTGCAAGTTTTCACAACACTGCACTTAATGAGCATTACTGCCACACACAAAGCAGTACTGGCAAATCATTTCGCAGCCCATTTGAGTTCAGGTAATATTAAAGCTGTTACATAATACAAATTTCAAGCAGGATTCAACTGGATAAATAAGTGGAGTAGAGATTGCTGTTGCCTGTGTGGTGCTGGCAATCTGTGACTAGCATCCTTTGATAAATAAAAATGGTGAATCTTAAGTCTGGTCTTCAGGGACTGCGGCTACATCCACTCTGTGAAAATGTATTCTGATTGCATGACTGTACTTTGACATTAACTGCCAAAACTGCAGCCACTGTGGATTTGATGTGGCTACGCATATCATTACAGCAAGAAATTAATTCAAGGATCATCATGTCAGGGCAGCTTACTGTCTGAGGCTGGTGTACTGCTGAAAGTACTGAGCTTCCTGTCTGAGCAAGGTAAACTATGAGGCCCCTACAATTAATGGTCACTTTAGTCATTGCACCCTCCATCACATGTTGCCACTCCTAACCCCATGTGTTCAACAAGGGACAAATTGCTTTCTACAGAAGTAAATCCTCAGTAGAAGCAAGGAAAGATGCATGCCAATGTATCCCAGCTGCTGATTAAACATGACAAAACCTTAAACTGCCTTTCTTCTTTCAGCTCAATGTGTTATTCTTCTCACTTTTTGTCCTAAGTTGCTGGGAATTTGTGCACTGCAAACCAGTGACTACCTGTACCTCATGGATCATTGCTGGGCAAAGCAACATCTCTATAGACTTCATTCTGACATTCCAAAATCCATTAGTATGCCAAGGAGTGAACTATTCCAGCCCCTTGAGCAGCTTCAAGGACCCATCATCCCGTTCAAAATCTCTCTGGCAGAAAATATATTTTTTGTCTTCTCTTAGAAGAGAGTAATCACCCAAGCCATTCATATCCAGCCCAGGGTCAGCAATGGGTTTCCTAAACATAAAATGAGCTGACTTGGAAGCCCATTGTCTCACTGCCTCAGTGGGTCAGAAAACAGGATTTTTATCCTTTTTGAAAAGGGGAGAATTGCAACTTGCTAGTACTTGCTTCTGAACTCCGGGATGGGCAGAAACAGCAATGGTAGTGCCATGGTACTGGCAGAGTGAGAAAAGGAATTTGAGGAAAGATGTTATGACATATGCCAAAACCTGGGCTGTTTGAGTCAAAATTACAGAAACTTCCAGTTTTGCTTAATGAGCTAGAACATTTCTCATATAATGACTTAAAATTATCTCAAATGTTCCTGAAATAGCCTTTTTTTAACAGGTGTCATGAAATGACTATGGAAGGATATGGCGCATATTTATACTATGGCCATTTCAAACCAATCTTGATCACCTCTTTGTGTCATATTTCACCAACACATATTATATATCAAGTTAGCAAAATACTCTAGTATCTTTCAGAAATATAAGCATTACATTGGGACAAGATATTGCTATTTAATAATCACTTTGGTTATTAAATAAAATAGTTATATTAGTAAATTTTTACGTTAGTTTTAAAATAAATCAGTGTCACTATTGACACTTGCTATTTCCTGCACACTATTCTTCTTAAGGACTTAACACTGGCTCATTTAAGCAGGTGAAAAAGACAAAAAGGAAAGACAGTAATTTGTGAACCAGGAGACATTTTTAAAACTTGTTTTAAAATTATACTGCTATTTTTCAACATCTGCCTTTCCTCCCCCAGCACAGTTACTAGTCAAGGCATTATTATTGCATATGTTCTGAGGATGTAGGATACTTTTCAAAAGGCTTTATTTAAAAGAAATAAAATCTGTAAGCACACTCATTCCCAACAGCACAGTATAAACATTTAACAGAAATAAAACAACAAAAATCTGGGGACCAGATGAGAAAATGAGTTCAAATTCATACTCATTCTCACTGAACAGTTTCATCTTTGGTCTCTGAACTATTTATTTCTCTTATTATGAAGAAAAAGGTTGAGTCAAGAGAAAGTGTGAGTCCCTGAAGGGGGACTGAGTAGATGCTGCAGCACTCAAAAATGATAATATAGAGACTGATAATAAAAATAGTAGCGAATAACTTGACTGATGATGAATTTCTACTCATGAAGTACAGCACCACCAGCTTGCCTGATGCACAGACAGATTTTTTCTTCATTTTCCAGATTCCTGCAATTATGTTGTTGTTGTAAGCAACAAAATATTTCAAATAATGACAGCAATTAACAATGAAAACATACATTATGGGACTCATGCAGTGTGCTCAAGGCATGAGCACACACAATCCTTCTTTCTCTTGATACTAGGGAAACATCTTTACATTGTAAGATAGCATTTAAAGTCTCCACATAGTCTTTTCCTTTTGGACTTGAAATAAGAACTGGGAATTGACAGAGTAAAGGTGAGCCTAAGACCGGGGTGTCCCAAATGAGATAAGGCAGCATTGATATGCCTGAAGTCCAAGGCTGTGGTCCTTAGGTCACCTTCCTGCATCTTTTAGAAATGGATTTTGAAGCAACACGAGCTTTTGTCAGGAGGTTTTTCTGGAGGGCTGTCTCCAGTTCCAAGGTTCCCTTCTCAGCCAAAGGTGGATGATGAGGAGCACCAAGGCTGTAAACAATGTGTGTAGAGCTCCTTTCTTGCTTCGTCAGATATCTTTATACAACTGCAGCACTGGATACCAAAATAAAATGCAAAAGCATTGTCTGAAAGCAAACAAGCCTGTAGGAAATAAAAGATATGACCTATGTGAAATGATTTTGAATTTGCAGACTGGTTGATGAAGGACTGGGGTGAGTATTGAAGCATAGATACTCAGTGAAGTGGCCAAATTTTGTAGTCTTGAGGTATAACATCTCTAAGAGATAGAAAGGGGTTAATAGAACAGAATAATGAAGATTGTTCTAATTCTGTTTTGTTGCTTATGCCAACTAGAGTTAGTGACATGTAAAAAGTGAGAACTCTATGCTATTCAAAAGATGCTTGAAAGTTTTAAGACTGGTTGTTCTTGAAACATATCTTTCACACTGGACAAAAACCACCAATTTAGCTTTCTCAAAGAGTTAACTATTTTAGATTCTCTTTAAAATCAGCAATTTAATAGAAAACTGCCCCTTTGTACTATGCAAATTTGTTTACTCACAGTAGGTGTTTAAGTTTTTAACATTTGTATTTCAAACACACACTCTTAAAGTACACAAATCAGCTTTTTAGTTTTTTTTTCTTTTTATGAAGCAAGATTTTGATTCAGATAAGACTGTGGATAAATGCCCTTGGACTTGCTGTAAAGGCCACTCATTGACTGCAACTCCCACTGAAATCAGTGGGAGATTTTTCACAGACTTCAAGGATTAGATCTGATCTGGGTGAATTAACCGTAGCAAAAATACTTGTAAAAAGCAGTTGTAAAAGCAGAATGTTGTGACAGCAATATACAGCTCATAGCCACTTTTTCTAGTCTGTCTGAATTTAGGAGGCTAAATACAAAGGAAGCACTGGCTCCACAGAAACACATTTCGAGGAAGAGTTTCAAGAAGAGGCCTAATTTTTAAAAGGAAGGAGAAATAAATACAATGACTTAAATGACGTCATAAGGGAATATGTGTGTCCTCATTTGTAAAACAATTAACATGTACTTGAGCTGGTTGAGGGAGGAATGGGGGATAGAGGCAGGGAGAAATTGCTAGAATAACTGGAAACGAGGAGGTTGTCAAAGTCACAGCAGCTGAGGCTCTGGAGAGCACGGATGCAGGTGGGGGATGTATATTTACAGGAACTCCCATGGCCCCATGCCAAGCTTAGAGTTGAATTGACTCCTTCCTGGAAAAGCTGCCATGAGCTGAAGACGCTCCCCCAGCTGGGGTCAAGAGGGCCAGGAAAAGACAGGTTGTACAAGTATTTAGAAAATTTTAACTATAGGGAATTTGTGTCGGCCTTGTTCAGGTCATTGCCCTTCCAGTTTCAGCAGGAGTCACAGGCATCTGTAGCTAGGAAGAGATTTTTTTTTTTTTCTTAATCTACGTCTCCATAGTGGAGTAACATTTAATCTGACAGCGGGAGGTAGGGGTTGTTGACATGCTTAAGCCAGTTTTTGTGATACCCTGTGCACTGAAGATATCATCCAGAAAGGTTTTTAACCCCACATAGGTTGTCTATTTCTAATTATTTATTATCTTTGCTGTTATAGAATTTTCCTGTCTTACATTTAGGACATTGCTTCTTTTGCAGCCATCTTGTGATAACATTAATAATCCCCTTTTTTAATTTGTATTATCGCCTTGGAAATATTTATAGACTATGTTCATATTCCCCTGATTCCTTCTTTCTGCAGATAGAATTAATTTTGTTTCCTCAGTCATTCTGTCTATTATATGATAGACCATAATCCTTCCACAGTGTCATTTTCTTGCCCTTCTATGCATTGTCTCTACTTCAACAATATCATTTTTAATCATGAACAAAAGAACTACATATAGCTTTATAAATATAATTGAATACATGTTATCTGCTCTTTCAGCTGCTCGACTGAACAAAGTGTAAGGCCAAGATGATACTTTCAACCTTCTTGTCATGACAGAACTCTCATACTAAACTGCACTTAGTTTATTTTTGTCTGAAAATACTATGGAGAAGAGAATTTCAGCCACACAGCATTAACATTTCCAGTAGATGAACAAGGAGGGGCAAAAGGAATGAGTTTTTATAATTTACTTGTAAAATTAGAGCCAGAAACAGCCATCATTGATACTTGTACTAAACATTTTTCAAGGCATATTGGAACAACACCTCAAGAGGATTTCAATTTTTAATTGCCCTTTAATACTTGGTAGGTGTCCAGCTATTGTCCTATAATTTAACACCAAATCCAGCAGTATAGGTTTCATTCAGAGAGATGCTCTATAGAGATATACTATTCAGTTTAGATTAGAAAAAATATTAAGACTGCAATCTGTTATTTTGATTCATATATCTGTTCATTTGTTCCTGTAATAGTACCACATCTACCAGCCTCATTAACCATAATAGACCTTTAAGCTCCTGGTGGGTTATAGGTTTCTAAAGTGTTACAAAGTAATTCTTGTCACTATAATTTAAACTTGATGTTGTTGTTATTACTGAATCTATTTCATGAACCTTTTTTTTTGTAATCAGATATATGCAGAAATGCTTAGTTGTACATTGCTCTTGGCTGCAATGGTAAAAAAATCTGGGTAATTACAGCTGACGAATAGTGGGAACTGAGTTCTTGAATACCTATGGCAACCTTCTGCTCTAGCACACCTCACAGTGAAAGTGCTGCAGTATAATGCTAATGAAGAATATTACCTACCTGGCTCTGAAAACGAGCCCAAATTGTGTTCATTATGCATGAAGGTACTCATATTCACTGTCAGGAGCTTTGCCAATGCACCTTTTTGATGTGATCGAATGACAGAACAACCCAAGGCATTATTGAATCCTACACTCAGAACTTATAGGTTTTTGTCTGTAGAAAATATTGCTGCTCTAGTCATTCATCAATAGTAGTCACAAGAAAATGCATCTTGTATTCCATGCAAGGAGATTCCAGTCAAGCCCTAGATCAAGATAAAGACATTTCTTTTATTCTGCATCCTACTTTATCCATGAAGGGTAGCAAGCAAAATAATGCATCATGCTTTTATAATACTATTTCTTCATCTCATAGAACCATATTTTGTATTTATCCAGCATTACTTTAAAGACCTTAAAGGCTTTGTCAGCATCAACTAGTACAACCAAACAACCTCAGTGTTTGTCAAGTACATTCACAGTTGTTATTATATGCCCGAAATGTATTCATTTGTCAACTACTCATATTTCAAAAATCTGTAGGGGTGAGATGATGGAGAGTCAATCTCTAATATTCAGGATCCAGCTCCTCCCAGAAGAAGCTTAAATACACATATCAGCTGGCATTTCAAGTCAGACTGGGTGAGAGTGGACACAAGAGGTATAACTAAACTGAAACACAAGAGCTGATCATCTTCACTACTCATTACAGGATTCACATTACCTTAGCTGCACTCTGTTTAGGTGTAAGCTGGGTAAACAATGTGAGCAACATGTTTAAATGACTGGAGTAGTTATAGCCCTGCAGATGGACAGTCAAAACTACTGGACAAACATTCTTTGCACTTAATGGTAAAAGAAATACTAGGCCACTGAATGCTGGAAGTGGAAATCCTTTTCACTGAAGTACATTGAAGGATGTCTAACTCATGGATTAACTAAAGAACATATTCACTGGAAAAGCATAGGGTATAGGAGAACACATTCAGTCTTGTCCTGCCCACTATTTTTTCCCTAGAATTTAGGTTATCCTACAAGGGTTTGGGTTATCGCAGCCTATGTTATCATAGTTCTGTGAAGTTCTTACTTTCCTTAGGATTCTTTCCAATAAAGTTCTCTACTTTTGTTTCTGGAATTAATTTGTCCTTTCCTCTCCTCTAACACTGGTAAGTAATAGATCTTAGAGGAATATATAAAACCCAGGACTACTGGTCATGACAAAAACTTAGCCTGGAAACACTATACATCTATAATTTTAATATTTACTTATTCTATTTCATACTTTGAGTCTCTCAGGAATGTCATAGTGGCAGATCTTTAATTTTTTTTCCTGATTTATTTTTTTTTCTGAACTAAAATGAAAAAAATCCTACCAGGGACACTGGTACTTAGTTTTCCTAGCATATTAGCTTCTCCCCATGTTGTTTTCTCTCAGTCTGGTGTTTAAACATGGGAGATGAAGAAAGAAATATTTGCAAAAACTGTGCTATTGCAAATGTCAAAATGTTCAAGGGTACAAGCAGATTATTAATCATCTGAAAGGACTCAGCAGACAGTACATAAAAGGCAAAGTTTTTTATTTCTGTGAAAACTATCTTTTCTCTCAAATCATTTTCTCTTGGCAGAGTGACAACATGGGGTCAATAATTACTCCAACCATTGAAGCTGATTTTGAAACCTTAAATCAAATTCAAGTAAGACCTGGTGTATAATAACCAAGAGCCTTCCTACTGCTTTGCAATACTAAATAGACTCACATAACAGAAAATTACACACAAAACAGAAGCCAGTGGAAGCATTTTGGCTAAGACAGAAGTAATAGACCATAAGACTTAACTGGAATCTCCTCACGCCTTCTACGCATTTACTGTTTCTAATAAAACCTCAGATATCCTGGAAAATGATCAGAAAGAATGTAACACTAAATAAATCTGGGCAGCTCAGAAGATGAAAGCAGCCAGAATTGTATTTTACCCTGGGGACAAAACTACAAATCTACCTTCAAGCCAGCAATGATAGAATTCAACACTGAATGAAAATTCTCATTCATGTAGAAATTTTATGCCATGTAGAAAAAAACCCTACAAAATGACAAGTGACTCTTGACCAACATTGGCCTACATCTTCAATCAATGAAGTAATTTTTTTTAATCTATAAAGAGCAGAGAATTTTGATTGCTTCTTGTGAAAGTGTGGAGGCTCTTTTCTGTGCAGGTTCCTTCTTTTAAAAGTGCAGAGGAAGATTATAGCCTAAAGGAAATGACTAAAAGCACCAGAAATAAAGCAAAAAGAATGCTTTCTTCTGTCACTGGAAAAATATTTGTGCTGCAAATGTACGTGTTTTTCTGTGTGTATATTTTCCCACAGAGAGCATGGGTGGAAAAAAGTGACAAAAGTGAAAAAAAAATCACCACAGAGTTCCAGTGAGATAAAAAAGTTTTAAACAACTTTTCCCCTCTGTCTCCCAAGCTTCCCTGAATCAACAAGAGCAATAATGTTTGGAAGGCTGTCTGGCAGTGGGTCTAAGAGCCTTTCCCAGCTGGCATGGTTATTGAACTCAGAGATTATTTCCAGTGTTATTGCCTTTGGGCAGGGCTAGATTGTGGCTGAACACTTGTGTGTGTCATGTACCAGCACTGCCCACTGAAAATCTTCTTTCAAGCAGTCCTGGTACCCCATGGCTGGCCAGAGCTGTTCTGAACTCAAACAGTAACTGGGGTCTTGCAACTAGGAGCCCATAAATGCCCTGATGATAGCAGAAATGCTCCTCTGTCTTCAGTACTGCTCAGGAATCAATAACCCTAGCAAACCAGGCTTCCTACTGAGAGCTCACAAAGCTGAAAGCCTTCAGTACATATGGTATTAATGATTATTCTCTTGTTAAGTAATCAAATAAGACATTTTGAGATTCCTTTGAGGGAGTGGAGAGAGACAGGTAAGAGGCACTTTTTTTTAATGTGCAAACTAGCTTAATTCTCTAGAAGTCATTAAGCTACAACACCAGATGTGAGTTGGGCTGTAAGGATTTTGTAGTGGGTTGGTTCCTCTGTGGGGGAAAAATGAGTGCTGCATAGTTTTGGGAAATAATTTTGGATATGTTTTATTCACGAACAACAGATACTTAAGGTCACGTTCACCTTGTAAAGAGATTGCAACAAGCAACCTACATATAATCAATCCATCATCAAGACTTCAGCTGGAAATGCACCTGTGTCCCAGACTGTGCTATCAACAGCTGCTCCTTGTCACCTCCTTGCAAGCACCAGGATTACGTTTAAGAAATATTTTGCTCTGGTTATTTTTTGGATATATGGGCTTCTCTTTTTTTAGGATTTTCGAATAATGTGCTCCTGCAGAACCACCAGTAGAGATGGAATTTAGCCCATGATATCATGTCTGCTGCTGCTGGATGGGAGCATTAGTATATCACCTCTAGCACAAATCATCTGTAAACACAAATTTTTGTCAAAAGCCCAGCTCAATTATAGTATCAAAAGCCAGTGCTCTGATTCATGGAAGCAGCAAATGTGTAGAAGGAGATAACTGATATAGCATTAAATATAATTATTCCCCTACTTTAAAAAACCCCCACAGACCCTGGGAAACCAACAACACATATTTGAATGGGTAGAATGTTTTTGTACTGGTATATGACTTTGCTTATGGGGGCAGTGGCTTTTATCCAGTACGAAATACTGATTCAATGCCTGGGGAACCACAGCTCAAGGTTATTAGTCACCATGATGTCAAATCTCTCCCACCTACACAGAATTGGTATCAGCTGCTCTCTTTGCACCAAACATTCTCTGGCAAGGTGGTACTTGAGGGGTGCTCAGCACCTGACCTGCTCTGGCTCCTGGCACTGTCCCTGACAGACTGGGTTCTGTGAAAGCCAAGTGGCAGCAGCAGCTGCAGTGCTGCTGCCACAAACTCCTCAGCTCCTTGCCCCATGCTGAGCTGAATCTGCTATTGCAGGAGTAGGAACTATCAAAAAGTTCCTTTCCCTCACTCTACAGTGAGGAAAAACTTGTCTCCTTCAGTCTGAGCAATGTTTCATTTACTTATGACCCAGGGCTCTCATGTTTAATTTCTGTGAAAGGTGCTAATGGAAGGCAAATGATGGCACTCTGTCAGACTTGCATCAGAATGACTGCACTATTTGAAAGAAGACAGTATTTGATGCCAGATATTTCTGCTCAAAAAGAAGAAGAATTTATATCCCTTTGCTCTCCTCCCAGTCA
Source organism: Polioptila caerulea (assembly GCA_013397295.1). NCBI lineage: Eukaryota > Metazoa > Chordata > Aves > Passeriformes > Certhiidae > Polioptila > Polioptila caerulea. Next base: position 81,549 of record VYXF01011136.1, read on the forward strand.
CTGAGAAAACATACATATAATTTCAATGATATTTCCTTTTAAGGCTGAAGGAAATTCCTACTAAGGATGGATCAGGTGGGGGAAAATTTAGTGAGCACTTCTGTTGCTAGGAATAATTTAAGGAAATTAATTTTGGTTTAAAGAGCTGCCTTCAGGCAAAGCTGCATGTTGTCTTGAGGGCACTGAGTCAGTAAAGCCAAAGAGTTAAATACTGCCAGGCATCTCCAGGTAAAGATGGGTAGACTAAAGCCAATTTTATTTATATGTAATTTCTTTCAAAGGGCAAAGTTTAAGAGTACAATAAAGTTCAAAAGCCTTAGGGATGCTACAGCAATAAAATACCATATAGACAGAAGTAACAAGTCAGTATTGAATTATCACCTGACATGAGATGTGCAGGCTTATAAAAATTAGCTTCTTATGAAGACATATCTGCGCTTTTTATGAATAAAGTTTCAGAACATATTCTTCTATTTTATTTTTTCATTTTTTCTAAAAAACTGTTTTAGGTATGTTTTCAAACAATATCCAGAAATCTTTTGGAAAAGAAAAAGAAGTTACAAACTCCATGGCGAGTCTGTTACGTTTGAGCATAACTAATACTTTGTGGCCATTTTTGTGTGCCTTTTGATCTCTAGCCCTTTCGTTTTAGTATTCCAAAGCAGTGACTTTTAATGTGATATTCAAAAATTGCTACTAATTGCTAAAATTGCTAATAGTTTCTCTCTTGCTATAGGAACCAAAAATCCTATACTTCATGTATGATCCCATTTCAAAAGTCAAGGTTTTACAGTTTTGTTACATCAATAATTTTTCATAATTGTAATCCCATAAAGTTCAAGAGAAATTGAACCTCTCTTTTCAGCCACTTTATAGTAGTCTCACTGAATTGATTAGAAACCCTATTTGTGACTCAGAAAGCTCTTTCACTGTTTGAGTTCTGGTGTTGTATCATTAAGATAAAATTAATCATTACTTGGTTTTTCCATACTCACAGCAGATAATATGTTCTTACCTGGGGGGTAAGAACATATTACCTGTGATAAATATGTAAATAATCAATGTTTTATGATCATGTTGTTATATTCAAATACTTACATTATAGCGACTGTCATAATACCCTAAAAGTTCATAATTACATTTGACAGTCTCAAAATGTATGGATAGTTCTCTTTCACTATAGCATAGAAAATACTTAATTGTGCACCATCTAGGCTAGGAAAATGAAATCCTTAGAAACACTATTATGTGTTTGTTGAAATTTAATATGAAGGAATAAAGCCAATGACATGAATTTCATTTGCAGAAAAAACAACAATGTTGTATTGACAAATAGATAGATAAGTTTAGTAGAAAAAAAAATTCTATTTTATAAAATAAGTGACAGAAGTGTCATTGAAAAATGGACTGTCAGATTGGTGCTGGTCTATTGCTGTTCTTTCTGCAATGAACATTATGCATTAGTGAGCTGAGAGCAACAAGCTGAATTATTTTGAGATACTACATATTATTTCTTTAGAATAATAAAATCAGCTATTCCATCTCAGGCAAATTGGTCCCTTAAGCTATAAATGTATCCTGATTATTTGTCTCATAAGCAGCCAAATGGAACAGGAAAAAAAAAAAAAAGGAGTTGTACTTTCTTAGTGAATTTCTCCTACGTGGTAAACATGCTTGCAGAAACAATTAAGCACCCTGAAAAGAACATCTCTCATTTCCTGTGAAGCATAGCTGAATTTGGGAACCAGCATCTGTGTAAACAAGAAAATTGCTGCAATACCTGGTTAGTCCCTACACATTTGTGAATAAATTGTCACTTACAATGACCTTCATTGCTTATGAAATACGATCATGTTTTTAGGTGGTTTTGTCCTTTTTGTTTTCAACAAACTATAAACTAGATGAAATGTATGATATATTTTGAGAATGTCTGTTTTTTTATTGGCAGGCCTGATTTCTATTTTCTGGTGAAAATCTATGGAAATATTCCTATTAATGGAAACAATGTGAGCCCATTCTTGTTACTCTCACTGTAATTCCTCATTTCAAGGGTTTCTCCAGTTTGAGCCATAGCTGTACCATCCTAGTTTCTGTATTCCGCTCCCAAATCCGAGGGGCAACTGGGGTGATGTGTGCACTCATCACAGATGAGCACAACCATCATCCTGGTCAATGGAGAGGGATGCTGGAGAGCACAGTGTATGGCCTTTGAAACACAGTGAAGGAGGGCTGGAGTTGAAAAACATGTATAAAATCCCTGGAACTGCTTTGTCCTTGTCTGCTGCAGGAGATACTCAAAAAAAGTCCATCTGAATGAAAAAGAAGCCTCTGTGGGCTCGGTGAAGCATTGTAAATATGATCTTGAGGAATGCAATGAGGAGACAGAGTAATTAATTAGCTAATTATTACTTGGATAACGATAACGCTTATCTTCGTGTCCATGAGACACTCCTGGCTAAGGGATGGCTGGGATCTAGCAGAACTTGTACTTGCATTCTTTGCCATTTTTATGGTATTACTAAATGCTGCTCAGAGGAGGGCTGGAAGCTGTGGTAAGGGCACTTTGTGCTAGCAGGGCTTGGTGGCTGGTGCTGCAGAGGTCTCCCTGTCCATAGCCTCTTCACCCTCCTGCTTTGTGTTCTCCCCTCCCTGGGGGGAACAGCCGTGGGTCAGTCAGAGCCTGGACACCCTTGTCTCCCCAGTGAGGTCACTGCTGCCCCATGAGCAGCACAGGGGAGCAAGTGACCAGGACAGGATAGGAAGTTAAACCTGCCTCTAGGCTGCATTTGCAGTGTTCAACTACTCCAGGCCTTTCTGACTGCAGCATTTCTAGACTTGCTGTGCACTCAGAATAACCAGCCTGGCTTGGGCTTATCTATTTAAACAGCTTGAATGGGCTCATATAGGGGGAGGGTTTTTTCCAGGAATTTTGTGTCTCGGGTCTTCCTTAATGCTGTGAATTTCCTGAGCTCCTTCGGTTACACTGAAGGACCATTTAGCTCTGTCTCAGCAGGCAAATGTGACAGTTAGCAAGAAAAAAATTTAAATGCTAAAATTTTAGCAGGCAATTGAAAATCAACATTGTAACACAGAACAAAGGAGAAAGAATATTTCTATGGAGTGCCATAAATAACTGCTTAAAGTTTATTTGCTCCCTGCTCTCACCTTCATACCTTGTTCCAGAGTCTTGCTGACTGCACTGACTCACGTGGACTCAATCAGAAGTTTTGAAGCACAACAATATGAAAAATGGCAGTTTCTTTGTAAAAGGACAGAAATGGTGTTTATACATTACTAGTTAAAAGTGTCAGCTACTTAACAGTTCTGAAATTTCTGTGTTTAATAGTAGGCAGGATGATCTGCAAAGTCAGCTGTGGACATGAAAGAGTCTTATGTTGTTTCTCTTGCCTCTGACCTGCAAACAAGGCAAGGTGAACAGCTAAATGGTCAGGGCCGGAAAAGCCAGGATTTAACAAAGAAATGGTAAAAAGTATCTAAATTTTCTTTTTCTTTCACTGAAGTATTTCTAAGTAGCAACAAAAAAGACAGATGCTGGAGCTGTGGCTTGTCATCTTGATTGCCGTAGGCTGATTCTGTCACCAAGTCATTTGACTGGGCTCCTCTCCCCCTCATCTACAGTCGAACCATGGCACTCTTCCCTCCCTTCTGAAGGGTGCTGTAAAGCTTAATTAGTACAAAGCCCTTTGAGCAGACATTAAAGGAGAGCAGTGCTGGATTTTCCTCCTCCTCTGACTTTAGGTTTGAGGCTGATATGGAGCATTGCCCTTCATCAGCTGGTGCAACTCAGGTGCCACATAAAAGGATGGGTTGCTCTCAGTAAAACCTACTTGTGATGGACAGGAGTTTCAAATTCACCCAGCACTGCCCCAGCTCCATTTTGGCTGGGTCCAACTGCAAAAAGCGCAGAATTAGGGCACAGACTGAATCCACCTGGACAGTAAGAAGAATCCTGGGAATGTAAGAGATTTCCTGAGGGACACCCTCAGCAAAATCCCCCTTGTCTTGTGGTAGGAAGTCAGTGGGTGTGTTTTCATTAAATCCCCAAATAAATAAATCAGTGTTTTATTTTTACAAGGTTAAGTGGAACCTGTGAACACCTTGATATTTAAAGCACATTCTGGAATTTCACCCTCAAATAATTCAATGAAACAACAGTCATAGGACCAAGGTTTTTTTATACATCACTGTATAATAAAGTCACTGGAAAATAGATGTGAAAATTTGGGCTGATAACTCCTGTTAATGAATGATGTAGAAAATACCTTAAGAGATCCTAAAAGAAAGCAAGCAGAATAATGGAGAAGACGATGGGACATCTGCATAAATGTCACAGATGGGAGCTGCTAGAAATTCTTTCATGTAAATCAGGAATAATTCCCAGAGATCATTAGTACTACATAGGTAAATACCAGTGAGAAATCAGAATCAGGACCAGGGTATGGATAAGAAGTGAGAACAAGCAGATAAACATTAAAAGGTGCACATTTTTTGCTGGCTGTACTGATGTGTTCTAATTAATAGCAGTAATAGGATTCACACAGCTAAATCCCTGCACATCACAGTGAAAATTTACTCCTGATGCCTGCCTGCAAGAAGATGGGTAGGGGGAGGAGGAAGGGAAGGAAAGGAAGCAGAAGAATAATAAAATGACATTTCACCCCACTCTTTTAGAGGAATCATCTCATAATTACTGAGCAGGATTGGCAACACCTTTTAATGTAAGATTTCCTTTCTTTTTTTTTTTT
>VYXF01011136.1:86322-102224 GCA_013397295.1 Polioptila caerulea
GGGTAGTAGGAAAAGAGGGAGGGAAGGAGGGTGAAGTGAAGGATTAGTCTGGGTAAACAATGAAACCTCAGTCTGGATGGTTTAAAACTCAGGATAATCCTAGCAAGTTGGGAGCTCTGCAGTGGGATAGTTTGAAATGTAAATGTGACATTCTTCTTGGTAAATTAACAAGACATGACTGCAGGCTCTCCTTGTTACTACAGTCACATTCAAAGAGTCACTCGTTCTCTCTCTTTTCATCTAATGCTATGACAATAGACAGTCACCAGGAGCCTGCTTCAAATAAATATCAAATCAAGCCTTTATCATATTCAGAAGTGACATATGAACTGAATTATCTTTTATTCATTTTACACAGAATTGTTGCTATGAAAACCACATAACAGGATGCAGCTGGGATGCCAGCCCCTCTCCCCCATCCCCTTAACACCAATTTCTTGCATGCTTCCACAGAAAAATGGGCAGAAGGTATCTAATTCATGGTTATGAAGCAAAAATTTAAATTTTATTATGCAATTTTCTAAATGGAGATGATTAATCATGTTTTATTTCTGAACATCTTTGAGGGATTTATTGAAATTTTTATTCTATTACTTTAAAAAAACATTGAAAAAATGCCCTCACCTACCATGAAAATGCCCTGACAATAACAATCATGAGCAAATGTCAGATGATAGGATGTGACATCTATACAGTACAACTCCTGCTAATTCCATCTGTCCAGAATATAGAGGCACAATCTCCTGTTCAAATAGAAATGCAATGTTGTGTTTAAACTATTACTGTAAAATCTTTATTGCTTCCTGTTTTCTCAGGAGAGACCTGAGGATGGGAATGCTGTGGAGATGGCTCTTGCCCTGTGTTTTGTTTCTCTTAGGGCTGTTTAGTGCAAACTTGTCTGTGGTCCCTCGAGGAGGGTCGCCAGGGAATAGCTGCCATACACTTATCACAACCTGTCTCTACTCCATGCCTTTTTGTCTCCAGCATGCCTTCTAGCCTCTTCTCAGCCTCCAATTCATTGTTAAACTCTTTGGAGACATGCCAGAGTGGGAACACCTAGCTTTTCACAACTTAGTGGTAAGAATTTATTCTTCAGAAGGGTTGCAGGGCACTTCTTTTATTACCAAGTGTATATGCAGTGGTAGAATAATTTTCTTTGTGAACTTTATCAATAGCTCCACAAATGTGATAGCCCAGCATTTCAGAGATGAAATACATTTTAATAGAATATTTTGAGAGTATATTTTTCTCTCAACCTTGTAGCCCACAAGCTGTCCAGAGGAAGCTTCCAGCCACATTAGCTGCATTATCTTAGACAGCCATGCAGACATTGCCTCAGTAAACCCTCCTTTAAACTTGTGACATAGTGTTGTGCATGCTCAAGCTTGGACATCCCCACCAGAAATAAATGCTGATCTTTGCAAAGCTCTAATGAGTATTATTCTGCTTGTACATATCTGCAGTAAAGAGATAGCTGTTTTCTGCCTGTGGCATTGATATTGCTTTTCACATGTATTTTAAAAATATGACAGAGATCAAGGTGTCTGAAAATAAATTCTCAGAAAGAAAGCACTACCAGTGCTTTAGCACACTCATTAATCCCTCAAAGCTAGATTGCTCCACAACAGAAGCTGGCCAGTTATCAACGGCAATCCTTTCCCAGAGGGTTTCATATAACTTAAGCCTTACCCACATGCTAAAATAGCTTCAATTAAATATTACTTTCCATGTGCTCGTATACATTCTCACGTGTCTCAACAGAGATTTTTTTCCATGGTGACTTTATGCGCTTCCATTGTAGTCATTACTCCTCTTCAAAAGTGAAATCTGCTTTCTGTGTTGTGAGTGAGGTATCTAACCCATAAAAACTGTCAAAAGGTTGCTAAAATTTAAGCTTTCTATGTATTTTGCAAAACCTATGGACATTTTTGGACATTTCCAGCAACAGCAGCAGTGCCATAATAAAACAAGGTCCTCAAGTAATGAAGGATCACAAACACCCCTAAAAAATTCCAGGAAAACCTGCCTCTTGTGTGGTAATTGAGGTAGCACTGCCCATCTCCAAAAGGATGTTCAAAGATCCCTTAATGCAGTACTTTTGTCATGAGCAGGATTCTTGGTGCTTCCCTGCAACCAAGAATATAAAGGAAAATATCAAGAGTTATGACTCTGTAAAACATAATTTATGCCTTTCTGGACACTTTGTTTACCACTCTTTTTGTGTGAAATGGATGCTATGTCCAGAAGGGACATCTGAGAACATCCAAGTTCAAAAGACCCCTAGTAATGCTGACATTCCCAGTCCTGCAAAAGGGAATGGAATGTACACACCTCTAGACAGAAACAAGATGATGGTAGCTCTGTGCTAACAGAAACCAGCCTCATTTGCACTACAGAGGCTCATCACATCGAAATTGGTGTCAAAGGGTTTAGGTATAAAGACAGTCACATTTCCTGACCTGGTTAGCTGTGGTAGCAAAATTGAATCCAGTTTAAAAATTCATAATAAATCTTGCATTACCTAGAGAGTTAGTCTTTGAGTTTCAGGGCTGCAGACAGGACAGTAAACTAAGGACAGCGTTTTCTGGCTTCATTACCTGATCAAATGTAATTTAAAATTTTCTTGATCTTTTCTCAAAGGGAAGACATGAGTTTCCATATTTAAGTCCTTGTAAAAATAACATGAGTGCTAGAGATCTGCAGCAGGTCCACAGTTTAAGCAGAACGTCCCAATTCATGACTTGGCGAGTCTGTTTTAAGTCCCAGAGAGGCTTACTTGGCAAGTCATTCAGAGCCAGACCTACACACGCCCAGGTACCTCACTTAATTGAGTATGAAGTAGTTTTAAGTGAGAGCTTGGCTTCTCAGTGCATCTGCAGTGTGTCCAAGCTGAGTAACTCTGCTCCTTTTTAGGTAAGTCTACTCAGCACAGCATTGTCCTGAGCGAATGAACTCTCCTTATGAACCTGTCATTTGTCTCATTCCTGTGATGCTTTGCTGTGGCCAGCAACACTTCTGATTCCTACAGCATTCAGAGACCCTCCGTGCCATGCTTTCCCTGGCTTTCAGAGTACTGACAATGCCACAGAGGCCATATGCTGCGAGGCTGAACTAATGCACATTTGTAAAAATAACCCCTTGAGATCTGAGGAGAGAAAGAGCTGATAGAAATGCAAAGTAGAATAGCCTGTCTCTGGCCACTGCTGTTAATAGTTCCATGATTGATTTCAAACATAGTGGTTTTAATTCATAATTGAAATTTTCCCTTGTGTTTGACAGGAAATGGGCAACATCAGAGAAAGCATTGAAGTGACTGTGTGCACTTACTACTAGAACATGCAGGTTGACAAGTAGTTTTAGAATTCAAAAAGAATTTTTAATGTGATGTCCTAGCACAGTAGTTGATTCATATATACCAGCTTGTGATCTGCAAGATAAATATGCTGATTAACTATGATGCAAGAATGCTTTAAAGTAGAACCCTTTGATTCCCATATTTTCTGACAGATATAAACTAGTTATTGAATAACATTTGCATGATCTCTCTGTCTTATATCCTTAATCAATTTAGAAGATTTAAAGGAAAATGTATTATTTATAATGCTTTTATGTAACAGGATTTCATCGTAGCCTGTTGAGTATTTATTTACGTTAAGTACAGCTATTTTGACAGAATTTGATACTGTCCAAAACCTGAAAAAAAAAGGAAAGAAGGGGAAATAAAGTCAGGAGTTCATAATAGCATCTCCTTGACATGGGAATATGTGAACAGCAACAAGAAGAGTCTTATGAGGTTCTACATTTGACAGATATTTCATCCACTGCAATCTTTTTCCTCTCATGTTCAGCTGTGTTGCAGCTAAAAGTTTTTTGTTTCCCCAGCAGCACACAGAAATGACAACTGACCAAAGGTGTAACTAGTTTTCACCTAGGATTTTGGACATTGTGATCAAATAATGAAGTTAAAATCACAAGAGCATATTACCAATGGAATGAAAGAGATTATAAATAGTGGCATCAAATGAAAGATTTCTATAGTAGATGACTTTCAAAGAAACATGTTAGTCTCAAACACCATGTAAATGGCAGGAACAAATCTATTTTCTGTTTAGAAAAATAGTAATAATTGTAAAATTAGAAATTTATTATCTTTAGTCCACAAGATTATTGACTGGCCTCACTTATTCCCATTGCAAACTATCCCTCCTTGCATACCAGGATGGACTTTTTTATCCAGTGTTCCTAATTTATATTTTCATAAATGGTTATCTGACATAAATTCTTATTCTATATATCAAGCAGTACATAAAATGATTTACAAATCTCATAAAATCAAATGTCTCTTTTCATTGTCTTGTACAGGACTTTAATATTGATATGACTTCATTCAATTTGGCTTGGTTTGATCTTTTTCATTCTCCTGTCTTCCTCAATGCTTTAGGACTAAATGACAGATTTAGAGTTCACTGGTCAAAATGATTTGATTTGACATCCATGTTCCAATAAACATAACAGTGTCATTGTATTTTCTTTTGGAGCAGGATTAAGCATAGAGCTACCAATATTTGGATATGCCAGTATTAATATTAGTCCTTAGCAAAATGGATGACAAATGGATAAGGACATGGGGAAGACAGATACAACTGGAGAGAAAACCTATGAACAACCATTTCTCAGTCTGCTGCATGGCAGAGAAAATAGAAAACTTGAGTCCAACCATTTTATAAGATCTCCCCCCATCAAAACCACAGCAAGATTAGTGGACAGTGTTTCCTTGGACTGGGAACTACTACACCTCAGGTGGTTTCCCTGTTTCTGTCACTTTGGGATCCTTTGGAAAAGCTGAGTAGAGGATCTAGTCATAAAGCACAGCTCACAGAAACATCAACAGACTCCATCAAAACACAGAACTTTGGATAAGACCTTTCTGGAGTTTTGACTTCATTTTCCCCCTTAATGTTCAGATTCAGTGATCTGCCTCTTCACATTTATTCCACGGCTCTTCTCCTTGGCCTTTCTCCTTGTTTTCTTTCCCCTTCAAGTTCTGCTATGTCCTTTTCAAGATATTAAAAGGGAACTAATGTCTTCCCTTTCAACACATATGAAATGAAACAAAATTAATGTTTGCCTTGCCAGTTGATCACTGTGTTTGTGTATCATGTCCCTCTTTCACATCTCTTTGTGCAGGGCAAGTCCATTTTTCAACAGTTGAGTCAGAATTGGGGAACAGAATTCCTAAGGGACCAGAGATAGGTGGCAATAGGAGGAGAAACATCCTCTGAGACTGAGGAGTGCCAGTGCAGAGGCACATGATCAGACAGACAGCTCTCAGATCTCTTTGCCCAGTGATCCCAACCTGTCCTACCCCACAGGCAAAAGATAGAAACCTCTGGCCTTGACACTCAGCCCCAAGTGCCATTTCTTTGAACATATTAAAAGACAGTGGAATAATTGTTCTGAAACAAAATCACTTTCAACTGGAGAAATTTGTCTGCTCTAGGGAGAATAATCTGCACTGCAGGAATGATAAAGTTTTTCTGCTAAGTGATGACAGTATATTGTTCCATGCAGCAGTCCCTAAATAGTTCTTAGGTGAGACACGACTCCAAGTGGTTTACATGAAGACAATTCTCTGAGATGGACTCAGAGTGCTTCCAATTAAACCAATTCATGAAGAACTCACATTAAGACAATTTTGTGAAGAGAAACTGAACTGAAACAAACAAGCAGGTTCAGGCTCAACAGGATGAGTACCTATGTAAAACTCAGAAGACAGGAGGATGCACTTAGCTTTGACAAAGCTTGACTTTTGCCTTTGGTTAAGTCACTTCCCTCTTCTTTGTCTCATTTTCCAATCTATAGAGCGAGGTTACTGAAATTTATTTTCCTTCCAAAGTGCTTTTATTTTCCCATCTGAAAGTTTTCATTAAAGGCTGGCTGATTACTCTTCAAGTCTATGTATTTTGAAATTTCCATATCAAAACCAGATTAATTAGTCTGTGTTAGTTTGCTGTCTCTCAATAGTGGTCAATGATTGATTCATCAGGAATTCAAGAGTTTTACAAGGCATGTAATGGCATTATAGATAAAAATAATTCCCATGAGAAAACATTTCTTCCTGGCTCAAGCTAGTGATCAGCTTATGCTTTGAAGCATGTGGGCTGATAGCCCTTGTAATTTTATCCTTCCGACTGAAGCTGCAGAAGCTTTTTTTGCAGTATTCATATGTGTCTAATCCTTTTTTAGAATCTTGCTAAGCTAGGTTGCCTCAATAATTCACTTTGCATTTGCTCAGGTTCTGATATAGGTGAAGATTTATAATATTCAGGACTGGCTCCAAAGCTCAGCTTCTTGGTTCTTCAAAATTCACAAAAAGCCTTGCCTGAAGGTTATTAGTCATGGCTTCCTGGAAAATGTTGTGATTATACAGAATAAAATGAGAACATTAAACAGCATCCCAAGTTTACCAGTATGCTCACTGTATAATGCAGTGGCTTGTTTACAAGATACAACAAATGAACACACATCTATTAACAAAAAATTAATGATGAACAATTGCAGTAATTTCTCCTCGCTTGAAAAACACCTCTTGCAAATAAATTGGGTTAATGGTAGTTTGCTGATTGGCTTTATCTCACAAACAAGAAAATGAACAACATTAATGAATTCACTTTGGTAACATTAAGATTGTGATATAAGAAGCAATAAAAATTTATGGGCTGTTATGGCGAGTGGGTGTAAGCAAACTTTAACTAGAGGAGCTTTTTGTCCTAGAAGTTGTGTAGACATTGCACCTCAGTTTCTGAGGTTTGTATTTGCAGTGTCATTGTAGAAATGTCTTAGAGAAACACCAAGCTATTTGTCTATTCTACTGAGGAATCTGTAAAGCACTTTTGTGTTGGGGAATAGAAGCTGAATATAAGAATGAAAATATTTAACACTGACATGCAAAGACTGGCAGAAATCTGTCTAATAGAATATGCATGGAAAGGACTATTACCTTTTCCCTGTGTCTACATATTCAGTTACCACCTGATGTTTTATGAATAAGTCTTCTCAGACACAAGTTTATATTTTAAAATAAAGAGAATGATCAGAAAGATATAAAGGAAAGAAATTAACAAAAAGAATGGAAACACAAGGGCTTCCCTTCAAGGACTTCAGCTTCAGTGGATTCCAGGGCTCACCTTTGGCTGAATATTCTTCCCTACCTAATACACAGATGTTTGACTTTGACTTCCAGTTGGGACAAACACTTTAGTTTGGAAAATATTTTAAAATACAAAAATGACTATTTCCTTTTTTGAGTGGTAAAGTAAGATACACCTTATTCAAATAATTCAAGAAACACCTTTACACCCACGGCTTGCAGACTAACTCCAAGGAGGCTTCAGGAAATTCAAGCCATTGTTCTAGAGCCGAGCCTAGACTACATAAAGAAATTCAGCAACACAATGCAAGACTCAGAAAAAATTGTGATAAAAATTTTGATAGGTAACTCCTTCAGGATTTGGGAACTTATATGTAGTATTTTGTTCTAACTTCATCTGAAGTCTCTTTTCTGTACACACACAAAGAGTAAGCCTCTGTGCTGTGAACAAAAAAAGGCTCTTTCCAATCTAATTCCTTCCTAGTAGGATACTGATAAAACAGAACCCTAAGGAAATCTGCACAAAGCCAGGATGCAGTCATCTCTTTGCTGCAGACTTAGAAGAGAAGGATCAGCCCCTGAGAGTGAAGGCTGTGACAAGTTAACAGGTGGTCTGGGGCATCTCAGCATCATGTGCACTCATACATCATTTACATAAGAGATCTCATCTGTGATTCTTTGTGCTTATTTCCATCTTCTACCATTTCCCCTTCCTCATTTTTGAATTTATATGTTTGGGAGAAATTGTTGTGTAGCAACCCTGGATAATTAAATTGTCTAGACATGTCCTATGAGTACTTCATGGAATGGGTACTTCAGTAGTCTGAAATCTTCCCTTCCTTAATGGACCATGAACTCACCCCACTGACTGCTTGAGAGAAATCTAAGCTTATTTGCTTCCTGTCTTCTGCTTGAGTCTGAAATTCCAGGTAATATCCATTTTTCCTTTCTCTTGTGATGATTCTAATGATTTTGGGTATTTTCATAAAACAGGCTGACACCACAAAATGCATTTCATAGTGGCCACTACACAGAGTGGCAGGGAATAATTCTGGGCAACTACTCACTGGTAGGCTGCATATCAAAAGTGGTTAGAGGTAATTTGTTTTGTAATTGTTTCAATAAATTGCATTCACAATAGTTTTAACATACAAATACAGAGTTTCCAAGGGAGTGCCACTGTGTCAAAAAAGTGGTCTCATGGGCAATGGTGTGACTAAAAATCATTCCTAAGCTCAGAACTGTTAATCATGATGGCGAGTAATACTTTCAAAATAGTCCAAGAACCAAAGCAATACATACCACTTCCTATGACTAACTGTCACAGAATTCAGTGATGAAAATGTTTACATAATTGCTTTCCGACAAATGGCTAAATAAAACCTCCTGCCTAAAATTTGTAACGTTAATGCTGCCATTCTAGTGTCACTTTTGTGCTTCTCTCTGTGGGACCAAATCCTGCATCTCAAAACCAGGGCTTTGCCAAGCCTGCTGGCAAGATCCTGGAAAAACTGAAATGGCCAGTCTGCCTGGGAGAGACAAATTAGGTAGCACTTCAAATGCACTACACGGAGAGCATGCTAGGCTGCAGGAAATCTGTAATTTAGCTATGTGAAATCTACTAAGAGAGCAAATGCCAGGTCAAGCTCTGGACAACTGGAATAATTTGTTTTTCCTTGGTCCTGGGACTACATACCAAGACCCTGAAATCCTCTGCTGTGAGTCTGATTTAGCATCAGGAAGGTGAAAAGTGTACTTTACACCAGCCATGACAATCTGTAAATATTAAACCCAAATCCTCTTTAAATCAAATCAGGATTTTCCCATGTAATTTTTGATGTCACTAAAATCCATAAGGATTGTAAAGGAAATGGAAAAGGCTGTTCATTGTTCATTAATGGAGCACAATTACAGGTATAAAAGGAGACAATTTTCTTAATGTCTCTTTTGCTCCTGGAATGTGATTGAAGGTTGCTGTTACTAAAACAACAGAGAAAAATGACTTAATGACAAAATAATCTTCTTGTTAGACTGCAAAGATGTCACGGGGGTTGTATTCCTCTAAAGCATGCATTCTTTCTATAAGAATCTCAAAGGATTTCTGAGCTTCATTACCAATCTGTTCTACATAAAGGAACCCAAAGCAGGGAAGAAGCAGAGGTGCACTAGGGATCCCAGGTGGGAAAAAACAAATAAAAAGAAGAAGAAAAAGAAAAGGGAAAAAAGAATCTGTGTACTGAAAAGACTAAAACCAGAAAAGGTTACATTGCAGTTATCACTGTAATCTATCCATCCATCTCTGCTGCTAATTGACTTCATTAGATGAACAACTTTTAAAATGGGGTTTGATGAATAGGATTGAATACTGAGATTGTGTGTGAGAATAGGAGAATAGACTCCCCTTTGGGTGCTGTGTTTCTATGACTACTGCTGAGACTGGGAATCAGACAGAACCAGTCTCCCCTGTGAGAGAGTCACAGTATCTAGGTACTACCAAATACAATTCCCTTCCGTTACAAGGCACGGACTTTGTGCCATGCAAAGAGTAAATAACATTGATTGCAATAAAGGTTATTGGGAGAAAAGCAGCAAGCTTAGATCATTATCATGAGAACATTTTCCTGATTTGTGAAATGTTTGTGCCAATGTTTACTGCCATATTTTTTCTTAATGTAATTGTTTACTACTAAAACCAATCTCATATATAAATAAATGTTCTAAGCTTACTTAGTGGTAAGGAAAAAGTAGCCACAAAGTTGTTTATTAAAAGGAGATATTGTACTTATAAAATCCCAATATTAATATCTTCACAATAGTCATTACTTCATGGTACAAATGTCTCAATGAATCATCCTTATTTATTGTATTATGGTAAGCCTTTGACATATATCTAGAGATGATGACTACCTCTTAATTTTCGTTGTCTGTAAAATATAAGCCATTGTTATCACTACACAATGAATACACCTCAAAGGAGAACTAAGGGCTTTGAAGCCAATTGATTTTATGTTGGGTGTATTTGCATAAGCACTTGTCATTGTATGTAGCCCTTGACCATTACCTGGCTCCCCTCAACTCAAACAAAGCCACCCACACTTCACTTGCTTGAAGAAGGAATATTTATTTTATTCTTTTGTTCAGGATGAAAGACTATCATCTGCTTTTGCAGCTCAGCACGCAGGAAGCAAGGGGAAGGAGTTTTGGCACTGTTTCTCCTGAATGATGGCTTGAGCTCCTGAGCCCACTGGGTAGGTGAACTCCACCTTGCAAAGGACTCAGAGCTAGCTAAAGATAACACAAGCAGACAATGTGTGTAATGTGTAGTTTTCACCTGCCATATCCTAAAGGAACCTCTCTTTACTTGGGCAAACTTGTTGGTAACTTTCTATTATTTTACCTTCCTTTAATCTAGAAAAACAGAGCCATGAAACTGAGAAGGCAGAGAATATTATTTTCTTTAAAGCATCAGATAATTTTATCCTCTGTTGCAGATTTGCTGTGTACTCCTCATGAAGAATTTTGATCATGGAATGTACCTTACATTAAGCCATGGCAAACTGAGAGATATTACTCAATAATGGCATCTAAGAGAGGCCTAGAGTTTACAGATATGTTGATGAAAAATTGAGTGT
Organism: Polioptila caerulea; assembly: GCA_013397295.1. Taxonomy (NCBI): domain Eukaryota; kingdom Metazoa; phylum Chordata; class Aves; order Passeriformes; family Certhiidae; genus Polioptila; species Polioptila caerulea. The sequence continues at coordinate 97,105 of VYXF01011136.1, forward strand.
ATGATCTACTGGGTGAACATTAAAAGTGTTGAGAGGCACTTTACATCTTAATAATAATTGGATGAATGATAGTTCCAGTATGTTCATCAACACGTTCTAAGGAAGCCTGATCTACTGTTTAGCAACCTTATATTTCTCAGGAAAGATTGAGAAGAACTTTGTCAGGTCATGTTCTGAAGAGGGTTTTCTCTACAGCATTTGGTGATGATTGCTGCTGGAGGAAGGATAACAAATTAAATGGCTCATTGATCTGTTCCAGAACAGCAAATCCTTCATTTCTCTGTATTTATCATACTACTGAATACCCAAAGGCTTAATGTAACTCTCTCAACAACTTCATATAAGAATATGTGACAAGCCTTTGAAATCAGAATATTCTTGTGAGAATCACAGAATTGTAATATTATTAAGGTCAGAAAAGAGGACAACCATTAGCCTAGCGCTGCCAGTTCCATCGCCACTAAAAAACGTCCCTAAGCTGGGTGGAGACATGGCCAGGACAGGTGACTTCAACTGACTGCAGGGATATCCCAGACCATATGAGAGACATCCTGTTCAGTATAAACAGGGGGAAGAAGGAAGAAGCAGGGACATTTGGAGTGATGGCATTTGTCTTCCCAAGTTACTGTTACCTACAATGGAGCCCTGTTTGATTGGGGATGGCTGAACAACTGCCTGCCCAGGGCAAGGAGATTGAATTCCTTGGTTTGTTTTGCTCATGTGGAAGACATAATTATATTGCTTTTTAATATTTATCGTTATTAACAACTAATACATTCTCAATTTTAGGATCTATGTACCCACTCGAAAACAAACATTGCAATATTTGAGTCAAGCAGAGGACCTCTTCCCACACACAATGGCCGTCCTTTACACTGTCAGTGACGCCACCACCAGCACCAGGTTTCATAATGTTTTGCTGAACAGCAGTCAGAATATTTAATCTGAATTAGACCTTGTCAATGGGACAGATTTACCTCTGGTGTTACTGTGCAAAAGTCAAAAGTGTAAAAGTATGGAATGACTTGGTCTGCTGAATTTATTGATTAAATGAGATGCGTACAAATTACAAGTCATATTCTATCTTTGGATACATGGACTCAACTTATATTGTGTCCAGTGAAGGCCATGAATTTACATCTGTTACTGGAATATGGCTTGAAAAATTGTGTCATTACCTTAATGTAAACATAATTGTCCCTGATGTGCAAAGCAAGCAATGCCCTGACTCCTGACCTTGTGAAGAGCTGCTGACCCCATGCCTGAGCTGAACAGCTCATTTGGCCTCGTGTACTTCAGCAAAATCCTGCTAAAATCAGTGAGCTTGGAACCTGCAGGGTGAAAAAAACCAAATCACTGACAATGAATTAAGATTTTCTTTGCAAATAATTTTTGCTGTTGGTATAAAAATGTCACAAAAATATCAATTTGAAGCAGAGCTGCAGAAAGACCTGAATAGATGCTAAAAATATATGATACTGCCATGAAGATACAGCGAGAAAAGGCTTGGGTTTTTTGCTCATAAGTCTTTGTTTCTAATGAGATACTACAAAATGGGTTTGCAGTTTAGGAGGTTTTAGCATCTGTTCCTTTATTACATGCTACTTAGGTTATTCAGATAATTCATTCTAGAGACCATTCCTGTTGGAATTCCATTGTCTGTAAGGAAAGTGAACACCTTCCATAGCTCTGAGAGAAAAAAAAAAAACAACTTTTATTAGCTTCTCATAGAATCACAAAGTATCTAAAAAAGTGAACTGCAAGGAAACATAGGCAGCTAGGTTGCTGGCTATTGATGTGCAAAATTGATCAATGTGGCGGAGGCGTTTTGAAAAGGATTCTAATATTTATAGTATATAGAAAACATGTAGGCAATATTAAGGAAGTGTCCATCACTTAATGAATTTTCTTGTTGAGCTAAAAAAGAACTAATGTACATCAGTGTATAATTTGTCATATCCCCCTTGGCATTTTCATCTCCTTGCAAGGAAGAGGTAGTGCTTGAAAAATATTTTGAGCCTCTCACCCTATTTCTGTAACTGTTACAGAGATGAGAACAAGGAGTCTATGCTGCACCAAGAAAGCAAGCCAAACAGGAGCTGTGAGACATGAGACATAAGCATAGAAGGAAAGTGCATCTCTGAACCCTTCTCTAGAAGCCCTGCTGGGCTTTTAAGACTGTTTGTGAGAAGATGGTCAAGCTCTCCGGCTCTGGATAAGTCACTTTATTTTTTTAGTAAGTCATAGTAATTGTACTAACAAAAGCTGACACTTTGGAAGTTGTGGCAGCTGAACAAATGAGGGAAATGCAGATGGTGAGAGCCCAGAGCCCAGCACAGGCTAGAACAAACAAGTTTTATCCACCTTGGGCCTGACAGCACCCTCCTCCCCAGGGCATGGGGATCTGGAGACCAGTGAAACACATGCTGTGCTTTTTTTTCTTGGGGAAAAAGTGACACAAATGAGAGAGCCTTGATAAAGGAAGTGAGTTAAAGAAAATAATTCTCATTGCTCCGAATCAGCAGAGCATCATGCTACATTTCTGTATGTGTTTCTGTGATTTTTGAGGAAACTCAGTTGAAAGCAATTCTTGATATCAAGTTAAGGAAACCACTAAAAGTATGACATGCATTAACATTCCAAGTTTTAAATGTATTTTTCTCAAAGTGTTAGAAATATTAAATCTGCAAATCTAAGTGAAAGGCCAAATACCTGGAAATTATAGCTACAATCAACGATTTTAGTTAGTTTATTTTTACAATAAGAGAAAGAGCCAGAGCTGGTATTTACACATGATCTTTACAAGCACATCCTGGCATTTCTTATCAGATTGCTCACTCTCTAGTTCGAGCAAATGTAAATTTTTTTCTGGGCTGAGAACTGATGTGCCCAACTGCAACCTCCTTCCAAACAATACAGGTTTGAAGTTATAAGACAAAGGGAAGGCATTTTCTAATGAAAGGCCCCGTGAGTCACCTGCATATTTGCTATCTGTGCCAGAAGGAGCTCCTTCCTTATGGGAGTACCATGCCACAGTATAAATGATGCTTTAGCTGAGAACTAGCAATGGAAATAACACAGTTTGCCATCTGGCTCTTAGGAGTGTGAGCATCACAGTCTTGGTCTAAATACTGACAATGCCTAACAAAGCAAAAGTCCTGCCTAGACAAATACAGGAGTCCTGTCTAACCTAGGCATTTCTTCTTACAAATACTGCAAATTTTACCACAAGTCCTCTCAACTGTTACTTAACTAGATTTATTGAAAAGTCCTCTGTTCTGCTCCATTAAAACACTACATTGGAGCATTTTTCTCTTGATAGCCCTGTGTAATCTGACTCTGTATTATCCTGCTTAATATTCTTTTCTTCCTCTGTACCCCCTAACAGAGAAAAGAGGAGAAGGATTTAACAGCAATAAAGAAAAAGAAAAAATACATTATTTTAAAGAAATAAACTGAAGAATTCTTGCTGATTCTTGTCTTCAGGAACCTGATAATGAGAATCTGAGTAGGCACTTTTTATTTATTATAATGAAGTGAAAAATGTGGAAAATTAGCATAGAAATCCTTAGTGGATGTTATGGAAATAAACAAGAAAGAAAATACTAGACCCAAACCAAACAAAAAAAACTCTGGAGAGGAAAAGAAATTAATTTCAAGAATAATAAAATGCCATGCAGACCTGCTCTTACAGAAAACCATCAAATTAATTTAATTCCACAAACCCCATTGCTCTGAGAAAATGTTGTTTAAATCAATTCATTCTTTCATTATGCCGCTTAAGAGCACTATGAACTGATGAGAAATTACTGAGATGACTTTCATGTATCAGAATCCCTTCAGTTTCACTTCGTTTTATATCCTGACATGGGATTAATGTGCTGTATTTGCATGCTAAAATAGTATATTTAATTGTAAAAGTGGTGTTGTTAAATTACCTTGCAATGAGTTTATTTTAAATGGTTCATTAAAGTTTTTAAAATAGCTTGCTGCACGATTTCATCTCTGCGCTGCTTTAATGGATTACATCTTCAACCAATGGCTGCAATGTAGGAATCCCTGACTTGCTGTTTGCCCTCCAACAACAGACTTTGCCCTGGAAACAGTTGTGGTCTTGCAGGATCAGATTCAGATAATTACAGTACATGAGCAAAAGTCCATCTCTCCCCAGCACTGCACAAAAATGGTATTGCAGTATTATGTATAAAAATGTATAATTTTTTTATGTTGGAAAGGACCTCTAAGATCATCAAGTCCAACTTTTAACCCAGCTCTGCCATGTTCACCACTAACCTGTATCATCCCTAACTGACTCATCTGCATGTTTTTTGAACGCTGCCAGGGATGGTGATTACACCACTTCCCAGAGCAACCTGTTTCAATGCCTGACCACCCTTCAGATGAAGGAATTTTTCCTAATTTCTGATCTAAACCTCCCTTGGTGCAACTTGAGACCATTTCCGCTGGTCCTGTCACTTGGTACCAGGGAGAAGAGACCAAGCCCCACTTGGTTACACCCTCCTTTCAGGCAGCTGTAGAGAGTGACGAGATATCCCCTTGAGTCTCCAGGCTGGACAATCCCCTCTCCCTCAGCCACTCCTCACAGGAATTGTACTCCAGACCCTTCCCCAGCTCTGCTACCCTTCTCTGGACACACTCCAGCTCCTCCATGTCCTTCTTGTAGCGAGGGGTGCAGAACTGGACTTGAGGTATGGCCTCACCAGTGCTGAGCACAGCAGGCTTCCTTGTCTTTGTTCCTTTACATCCCAGGTGTTTAGAGACTACAGAAAGGTCCCCTTGAACTTTATGTTTTGCAAACTGAAGTGTTACCTTTTTCATATATCAAAGATGCTTCAGTCCCATACTCATCTCTGTGGCCCTGTTCACTCCTGTTAGTTCACTGCCGTAATTCCACACCTGTCTCGTGCTGGGGAGCCCAGAACAGCACCCAGCACTCAAGGCATGACAGAGACACTGAGGAATAGTTCAAGGCATTCATCATCAGGAACCACATGTCCTGGGTTGATGTTGAATTGTATCCCCATTCGTCTGTTTAGCTCAGAAATAAGTTTTGCACCTTTAAAACTGGATCTGAAAGTGAAGGAGGGAGAAGGAGAAGC
>VYXF01011136.1:102472-164775 GCA_013397295.1 Polioptila caerulea
CATGGAAGCAAAGCCACTCAAGAACCAGCTTCTCCAAACAACTCTGTCCATTACTATTACTTTCTAGTAATATCCACACAGGTCTCTGTATACATGGTTGAAAAAAGTTTTTCTCTAAGTTCTAAGAGCAGAATTTAATACCTTTAATACCTTTTACTTTCAGTTTCATCTGTGTACTTCCTATGATGAAAAACAAAACCTAAAGGCTGTTGCAATTAAAGTGTAATTTTTAAACCTGGTCTCTATTCATACCTGTTTACAGTGCTCATATCAATGCGCTTGGAAATGCAATGGAAAGAAACATAACTCTTGATCTCAATGGGAATTAAGCACCAAAATAGCTTACATCAAGTATAAGTCCTTGGCTTGTAGAATAACAGTCCTGTTTTGAATACATGCTGTGGCTTTTCAGGGAGTCTCTTGCAAATGTGCACAAATTGTTGTCTATATTTAGGTCAGCTATATGCTTGTGCACTGAAATGTTGCTTTCCTTACATGCTGATATGGAGGAATATTGTCCCTTAGGGAAGAATTCTGTATCATTAAACTAATCCATGCTATTACATTTCCATTATTGCATCTGTGTACATGCATTTTACAACTAAAAATGGTGCAGATAAATAATACACATTTAGAAAGCCAGTATTGTCAGTGCAAGTATCTGCTCATATTGGTTCTTATTAACTGTACACTTCTTCCCTGTCCTCACCTGGAGTATGTTGATAAACTCAGAGGAATGGAGAAGAGAATTCTCCCTTATATATGTATATATATGTATACTGAAAGTAAAGATGACTGATAGTGGATATGGGTTATCTTACAAGTCTTGGAGTTACCTGAAAGCGTTCAGGATGGATTTGAGAGTCAGGAAGGTGCAGTTACTGTCTCAGGTCCTATGCCTGTAAATAGCAAACCTTTAAGCTGCTCTCTTTAGATATTATTGTTCCACTTGCTTTCTGTATTTCCTGTGATGCCCTCACAAGGGGCTTAACCTTAGACAACAAAAGGTAGTTTTTAGGTTTGTGAAAGACTAACCTAGCTTTAAATTATATACAAGCTCTGCATAGTAAGATGTTTGAATGAGAAAGCTGTATTACATTGCTATTGCTATGTACAGATGTCTGTCTCTAAAAGGCCTATGAGTAGAAGTGTAGAGAGTAGAAGTTCTTGGTGTATCTTCAAAACAGTTTCTGGGTAGTAGCCATGATTGTACTGAAAGCCACTTCTGTTTTTAGTACATGTTGCAGAAGGATTTTTGATGATTTTTCTTTCCTGTTGTTATGGCAGGAAGAGTTTTAGTTCAAAGCTTTTTAAATAGAGTCTGTTTGTTCCTAATGCAAGTACTCAGTGGCTCCCTGAAGTGTCTAGTAAAACAATTTAACAAATAGAAAAATGTTTTCCTCAACCTTTCCAGTCTTCTTTTGATACCAGATGTGCTTTGTTAATCTCAAAACTATAACTTAGTAAAGGCTTTCATTTCCTTTCCCAATTTACACAAAAGCAGGCTCAAGTCTCAACTTTGTTATTAGTTTACAGAGTTCTAATTGCAGACTATTCTAGATAGAGGAAGCAGAGCAGTCCAAAGCCATTCATGTCAATTAAGGTGAAATGTTAATCAACGTCAAAAGTTGACAATTTTAATTTAATAACATAGCTCTCTCAAATCTTAACACTTTCCAATTGCTACTGAGGTTATCAGAAATAGTCTCGGATATTCTATATGTTTTTTGTTTGTTTTCAAATACTGGCTTAGTTCCATTCTGGGCTAGCTGGCAAATGAGGTTTTATAAGAGGGCATATGTAACCATGGATGTGATTTCTAGGTGGTATTGTATTGAAGTTCCAACATCCTTCTCTACCAACCCCTACCTACAGCCAAGTGCAGAACTACTCAGCACTGGAAATCTCTCCCTCCCCTCCCTCTCTGAAACCTGCTGGGAAGGCAGGAATGAAGCAGCTATCCTGATCTTGCAATAGGTCTTGAGATGAGGAACAGGACCACGGGCAGTCCCTGCTTTCTACCCCTTCCACCTCACTCTCACTTTCACTGTGTGTGTCAGAATATCAGAAAGAGATTTTCCAGGAAATAAGAAGAGAAACAAAAAGATGAAAAAAACCCCACCCTAATTAAATAGGGAAAAAAGTAGGATCGGTAGGGCAGCAAATGTGGAAGATGGAATTGACTCTGAGAGAAAAAATTTAGAGTATGATGAAGAGGAATGAGATATGCCATAGAGGGGAAATCTGGCTTTTTTGAGAAAAGAAAAAATATATGTTTACATGGACATAAAGAATAGAATATAAACATTTTCAATAACTCTTTTTCAATTAGGCTGAGAGCTCAGCAATGCATATACCCTCTTCTTGCTGTCTGCCCAGAAGAAAAGGAAATGCCGAGTTAACAAGAATTCTTTCCTCCCAGAACACAAATCAGATAGTCTACTGAAAAAAAACCCTCAAATTTTTTGGCAGGCACTTCAGCCAGAACTAGATACTTTCTCCTTTTATTTTAAGGGGTCACAGATTTGTCCTGTAAGCTCTCTGCTCTAGAAGTTTAAAAATTGGATCGCCCTTTCCCCAGAAGCCTGAATGTGCACTACACTGCCCTTTGAACCTCTTCACAGACAGGCCTAGTGACTTTTTGATTTTTATGGACTACATCTACCAAAGTTTACTCCCAGGAATGCTACCCTTATCTCTCCACAGCTTTCCCCAGATTCACACAACTCCACAGACACCCCAGCTGTTTATAGACTGAATTTCTGTGTTGCGAGCTGTTCTCCTCATCCTTTCCACCTGAGATGAGCCATTTTCAGTGCAACAGCACAGCAGCAGCTCTCACCAACCAGATCTATTTTGCAGCAGATAAAGAACATGTCTCATAACAATAGAGCCCAAACTCTCCAACAACCATATTCTTTCCCTCCTGCCATAAATATCCCTCCTTTTTCAGCTTTCATTTCCCCGTTTTCCCCAGGCCTCATGAGTTGCTTACTATTTACCTGTCATTGTTTGGGATTTTGGCATTTGCCAGTTCAACCATGGAAGTCAGCATGATGTATTTCAAGCAAAATCTAGCCTCTCTCTTTAGGTGAGGTTTTCACTTCATCTCTTCCTCACCCTCTGCAACTTGCTGGTATGCTCTAAGTCATAACAATGCACTTCAAAGGAGCAGTGACTATTATGTAATTCCAAGGCTTGTTTTTTGGCATCACTATCAAAACATGACAGGTGGCTGTCAGCTACACCATCAACAATTGTTGCTGACGTAGCACTTCCTTTAATCCACTGATTTGACAACAGCACTTGGAATCACAACAGAAATGTCATTGTAACTACAAAATATCAAAAACAAATAGACCCTAGCACCACCTATATGACATTGTCGTTCTCTGAACAATGTAGTCTCAGCAGACAGTTTACTGGGACACATTTTCAAGGCATCAGAAACCTTATCTCTTGGACTTTATGTTCTGATTTCTGGCAGCATCCATGAGTAGCTTAGTCAGGTACAGTTTGTCTCAGTAAAGTTTCTTGGTGCATGTGTTGTTCACAAAATGTGAAACAAATCCCAGTTTTGTTAATTCTTCAGACTTCAGACAGTGATAGTATTTCTGTTTCCAAGACCCCTTTGGAAGCAAATTTCAGCCCTCTACTTTGGGTGGATGGATGGGGAAATTGGCCTGCCAAGATTTGGACTGAAAGTTAAGATACTGCTGAAACATCATCATATTTGAAAAAAAACTAAGGTGTGGTTCATAGACTATCAGAGATTGTTTAGTAAGGGCTTTTGCTAGAGAAATTTTTAGAAAAATAGGTAGAAACAAAACATACTATTTTGTGGTTTTACACATATGTGGAATTGAGTGTAATGGAATAATTTTCTCCTATTAAATTAATTGCAACTGAATGAAAATCAAGTAATTCTGCCTGTGTTACTTGTACTATTTATTGCAAAACGTCTGTCAGATCATCCAAGATTTTTATAAGAAAGATTAATCACCTGGAACCTAAGCTACATCACATGTGCAGATTTCAGCATGGGTGCTCTGACAGTGGCATACACTTCGAGGAGGATATGCTGTCAGTTCCTAGCCTTAAAAATTTGTGACATTTTCTACCTGATAGAATCCCCTGCACAAGAAATGGACATGTTAAACCATGTTTGTGTACAAAAATTTTATTTTTATAGAATGCAAGAAGGGAAGGGGAGAGGAAATGTGAATAAACAACAAGGCTTATGTATGAGGAAGACATTGAGAAAGACAGCAGCTTAATGCGTTTTCAGGGGAGTTACTATTTTTTGCTGTAAAGCATCAGCCCTGCAGCAGAGATGGTTGTGAACAGAAAGTGGATGGATTTCCTGCCCCCCCACCCACGGACACCAGCAGCCTTCCTTCTGAGTCATGTGCTGGGATACAAATCAAATGATGAGAAGCCATCCCAGGATGAAAGATTTCTATCATCTAGGATTTAGCTGATAGGCTGTAAAGTACCCTTAAATCCATATACATGTAGGTGGGTGTCAGGAAAGTTGTACTGGAAAACACTATTAATAGAGGAGATAACACAAAGCCAATGATTTTAGTAGGAACCATTCATACCAGAGACTGAATTAAAGAGAGAGGAAAGAAAAATAACAGCAAAAGAAAAAAAAGCTAAGCAAGTGGATCAGGTGAGGATAAGGAAATTGTACTTTTCACGCCACATTTGAAATGTTGGATGTTCAGATATATGCATTTCATTTGGTATGGATCTCCAATCCCTACCGAAGAGAGGGATGTGGAGCATTATCTGATGTAAATGTAATTGTACAGCTTTATGGAAGGCAGTGAGCACATAAAATGTCAATTTTTTGTCTTGCATTATTTTCTCTTTTACTAAAAGTGTATGTATCAGATTAACAACTCTGTTTGTCCTTCAGTAATACAAGTGAGGCAATTTTTTTCCCTCAGGTTAAAATTTTGATTCTGATTTCTCTGCTGTGACTACATAGTCAGATAGATAATTGTGAATATAATAATTTTATATTAAATAAAGATGTATTTGCAACTAAAGGTAAAAGGCTTTTTTACCTATACCTTGGATAGTATCAGAGTAAACTTCATTCCTTGCCTGAATCCAAGCATGTCTGTGCCTTGACTGTATGTCTGAATTGGATGAAAAGGAAGAGCTATCCCTGAATGGCTCCTATTGTTTTATACCTGCACAGAACTGTTCAGGGCAAACGACAGTCCTCCAGTGCTGATGCTACACTTGGGGAATCAGACCATAAGCTACATTTGATAAAGGACAGTTTAAAGACTTGACATTTACTATAATCTGATGGGAACATTTGCTGTGATTTGGAGGCAGCTGTTTTTCTAGGGAGGATTCTTCTTTCTGGAGTTAGTCTCCCAAGATTTCGTTTGCAGCAAAACAACCCTGAAAGTCATTTACTGTGCTAGACAATATCACAGTAAACTACAATATGCATTTGTGAGAGTCAAGCATCCATCTCTGTTCATTATGCTAGTTTTTAAGCAGAACCCTTTTTATAAGTGAGCATTTTCAGCATGTCTCCAAATAACTCCATAGTCTGCTCCTGCCCTTCTCTGCTCATACAGACGTCCTAACTGGGGGTTAGCTGCCTCTTCTGAGGTGCTGTGTTGTGTCACACCATCCACAGGAAGCCTTAAGAACCTGAAGAGTCAACATAAGAGAAGGTGAGAAAGGGAGAACAAAGTGTAACAGCTTTATGGGGCATGTCTCACCATACTGGATGATACTGGCAGTGCTCCACTCCTTTCCTGCACAGCTGACTCACATGATTTGGTCAGTCACTGCATTCCTTTCTCAAAAGCTAATATGCACCCAAAGCTGCCAGTTATATGGATCTTGAAAAGTTTTAACTGCAATATTCTGGCACGTGATAATATCTGACAGAAAAACTCTGCTGTGAATCAGACAGTACTCAAACCCTCAAATACCCAGGAAGTTTGGTGTCTGGTACCTCTATCTGTTGCACAGTATCGTGCTCTGCAGGCTTGCTCTGCATGCTGGAGAGGAACCCGTGCCAGCCTAAGCACTGGCAACAGCCTGTCAACCACAGCATGGCTTTCTCTGCCTGTTAATTTGCTCAGCTCCTCCACACAGCCAAACCTAGAACTGCTTGTGAGGATTTGGATTTCCCATGCAGTATTACAGGTCCTGTCAGCTGGAGGGCCAGTGCCAAGTGCCAGGCTGTCTGCTCCTCTCAGCTACTTCCCTTCTTTCCCTTCTTTCAAGTGGCACTCAGAGGTGCTGCAGAGAGATGATTACATTGCAGCGTTTGGCTTTGCTCGCTCTGATCATCAGCAACACTGCTCCTTACTGTGTGATTTGCCTGACCCCTTCTCACAGTGCATGACTGCATCTTTCACAGGAATACGGTAAAATGTTGGTTAGAGAACCTCCATGGAAATGCAGATTTCTTTTTATCTATTATTCACCCATGATTGTGAAATAGCCTACAATTTTTAGTTTTACATATCCTATTTTCTCAGAAGATGGCAGAGACTGAGACATACGATACTAATCTCAGAATAAGGCTTCTGCTACTGAGATGCTCATATGAGGAGTTTTTCTGTTAATCTGGAGATATTGCATAAGCCTCCACTGGACTTAGCCAAAACCTTGTCTTCTCTGTCAATTGTGTCAATCTCTGAAGTAAAAGCTTGCTTATCAGAAACCCTAGGGGAGGAATGAGGAAGCAGGGGCATAGAGGCCATTTCTCAGTTCAATGGTTATTAGATGAGAGCAGTTTACAGCCATTGCTGACTGGAATTAGTGTGCCTTTCCAAAAGACCTAGCATTAAAAGCCTGTGTTATCTCATTACAAATTTTGTAAGTCACGCACTCCTAAGAGGGACAATGGATTTGGTTCCCTTGATATAAAGAGTCTTAGACAATCAACATAGTTGGGAGAAAAATATGAATTACTGGCTTTTTCTTGTATATGTGTAGATTTCTTGTTTGAGCGATGCATTTCAACTTCATTTAAATTTCATATGGAAATAAAATGCAGAGTACATTGTAGTTTTCTGCTTTTGAAATGTTTCTGCCCTCCGGAGTGTTAAAAAATAGAAGGCAAGGAATCCAGCATAGCTGTGCATAACAGCACAAGCCCTTTGTACTGTAAAATGCCATGTGTCATTTCTATACACAATAAGCTCAAAACTAAGGAATTTATATGTTAAATTTGAACAATGGATCAAAATAAGATAGTTCTTCTTTGCTAACAGAAACACATTAGTCATGAGCACATCATAACCCTTCTTTGGTACAGAAATGGGCTCTTTAAAGTAGGGATAATTGTAAAAGACAAACCAGAAAGGAAGATAGGTTAAAAAAATTACATCTGATTAATGTACTTGACAAGTAGGTAATAAAATTATGTTTTGCTCTGAGCAATATTAAATAATTTATTTGGTTTTTTACTTTGGCCAAAATATGCAGAAATGCAACATTTTCTCAATTGCACTGTAATTGTTCATCCTACTAAGAGAACAAGAAAGAGGGGCAATGCCTATTACATGAAGATTTATAATGAAAATGGACCCATTAGACAGAGTTTCATTATGAAAATGGCTAATTAGAGGATCTGAATAGGATATTTGAAATATCACATCCTCTACAATGCCCATGGACTCTGTGTTGTGTATCAAGCACACATACCAGTGACTCTTGTCACCCCTGCATACAGAGGTTTTCAGAAGCCTCTGATTTTATGCCCACTGTCCATCACGGTACAAATGACCTCACTGAAATGCTGGATTCCCTGCCCTGGGTCTCTCTGAGGCTGCTGAGACCTGCTGATGTGCTTGATTTACATAGGGCCTTGAATTGGTAGGATCTGTGCCTGGAGGCAGATTATAATCTGCAAAAGGTTCTAACTCCACAGGTCACTTCTCTGCTAAGTGAAAGGCAGTGAAGTTAGTTGACAGACAGAACCAGACAAGGCTGACCCTTGCATGGGTATGTAGAGCTAATGCATTTTTCTAGGTGTGAATGCTCTCTGCCTCCCTGCTGTGTGCTGCTTTGGCACATAAATCACTTCAGACACCCCCAAGGGGGCATGGGATGGGACAGGGAGCAATCCAGGGAAAGGCTACACGATTCTGCCCACAAATAAAAGGATACAGAACTCTGTAGGCATGGAACTGGTCTAAAGAGAGACATAATCAACCTCTTCACAACTACACTTGGTAACAGCAAGCAGCAGGGCATGGAGGTGTTGTTGGATTCAAGAGAACACTTTGCTTCTTGCAGTAAATAGACAGCACAAAAAAATCAGAAAGAACAACGTGAATATCTTAATTCAGTCCACTAATTTAAAAATGTGATTTTCAGGCCAGAAGCAACTCATTAGCTACAGCCTAAAGCTTTCCCAGTAAATCTTAGGAACAATTGAATGATTTCATATTATAAAAAGCTTGTTATTATAACTGAATATTTTAAGTGCCAGGAGAAACCACTGAACAGTACCTCGCAGCAAAATCTTGTAAGTGATGCACGCACTTCCAATTACATGCTGTCTTGACCATTTCTGCATGTGTTCAGTTGTTTAACACCATCGTGTATGCTCACACTCTCAGCAGGAGGGTTCATAATTCTCAGCAGAAACACAACCCTGATTAGGGAAAAAAGAGGGGTTAGAAAAGTACAGAGAAACATTTTCAGGATATGCTAAGGGTGATAAAATGCTGGGGAATGCCACAATCCCATGAAGATTACTTGCACAGAAAGAAAGAGATGAACTATTTTCTGTGGAAGCTGGAAAGTAAGGTCTATTATCAGGGTGTATAATTTACTCTGTATAAACATTTGGGTAGAAGTGGATCTTGGGAAATATTGTACTATACCAGGAGAGTATGTTCTTTTCCTTCATTTAATTGAATAGGAATAAGTAGGTATTTTTGATACATCATCTTTCACCAGGTGCTTGCCAGGTGTTCATTAAATTACGACTTTATTTATCTATTTTCATTGTCAGGTTAAAAAATTAATTCCCGTGAAGAAACCTTAAATTAGGGATTTTAAACAGATGTGGCACAAAGCAATTAGTCCTTTACTTTAAAAATCTCAATCAGTCTGCACAGGCTTGAAGATTTCTGGAAAGGGAGAGTAGAAAAAAAGATCTGCATACACATACATATCACTTACTCTTTACTCAGGCATAACTGCCAGAAACTTTGCTGGAATTTTTAAAGTAAAGATTGGAAACAATTAAGTCAAGGATCAATGGGAAAGAGATAAGATCTCCAAACAGGTCACAACATTACCTCTTGTCCTGGTTTCAGTAAATTTGAATCTAAAGCATCTCTCCCTTACCAGGTACAGATTCTGTAGGACTCTTTGCAAGGAAGGAAATGCCTCAGATGAAATCCTTTGGCTCATCAGTGCTTTGAGCTCAGTCCTGGTTTCAAACAGATCCTCACAAGGATTTGCCTTATCTCCCAAGTCTGCATCTTCAATCTCCTAGACTGGGTCAGTGTTACTCTGGCATATGCAGAGCAAGGGACATAGGACTCGCCCCAGCACCTCTGACTCAGCTGGTCTGGGTCCAGAAGAAACCAGCTGAGGAAATCTGGATAGCAGCAGCTCTTCCCTGGCTTTTTCTTAGTGGTAATATCTGCTACCATAGGGCATGAGGCATGAAATCTCTAAGGCTCTTTCTGCTGGATGCTTAAAATGCCTTCATATTCAGGTAGGCAATCCTGCTCTCAGCTGGCCGACTTTCCCCAGGAGCTGAATGAGCATCTTTTATCCCAGAGGAATTCCTGGAGAAAGCAGGGTGGTTGGAGGTCAGGCAGTCCTCCTGATCATTTTTTGGATTGAAAGCCATAAGTATGTCAAACTCTGTCAGCCACATATTTTAAAAGTGTTTAAAGATCCTTTACAAGTAGGATAAGCAAACAGAAAGGAACTCTTCTTTCAGTATGTGCTATTGGACTTACACTTGCTCTCTGTAGGGAAAGTGACATCCCCAGGCGTCCAGGTGTCTGTATTAGGTTAGTGTATGTCAAGTGAAAGCATAGTCATGGAGGAGAGGCTTTTCTGCATGTTGTTCTTTAGGCTCTGATCCAGAAATCCAGGCACTTAATTTTCCATGTGTACATGTCATTTCCATTGGCAGCCACAAAACAAATTGTGTATCCAAATGTGCTGATGTGCTTTTCTGGCTTGCAGTGTAAATCTGTGATTGAACAGCTGTGGCAGACTATTTTGTGAGAGGAAGGCAATGTAGTTGTGTATAGAATGTAGTTGTGTATAGAATGAACTGACATTCAAAGTACAAAAAAATTGCCACAAATAGTTCACTTCATGGAATCAGACAACATGGAATCACAGAAACCTAGAACATGGGATCACGGAATCACTAAGGTGGAAAAGACACTTAAGATGATCAAGTCTAACTATAAACCTACCATTGCCACAACAAAACCCAAAGTGCCATGTCTACCTGTTTTTTAAATATTTCCAGGGATGGTGACTCAACTACTTCCATGAACAACCTGTTTTATCACCCTTTTGGTGAAGAATTTTCTCTTAATTCAATTTAAACCTCCCCAGCACAACATGAGGCCATTTCCCACCATCCTATAACTCACTTGGCAAAAGAGACTGACACTCATCTCACTATAGCTTCCTTTCAGGTAGATGTACAGAGTTAGAAGGTTTCCCCTCAGCTTTTTCTCCCAGCTAAGCTGTCCCAGTTCTCTCAGCTGTCCCTCCTAAGACTTATGCTGTTTCCTACTGCATGGTTTCTATTTTTTTTTGCTGTGAGGAAGAAATGTCTCAAATACTGTATATGAAGTCTCTTTATTTTGTACCAGAAGGAATCACCCTACCCTGACTTAAGATAGGGGCACTGAATCAAACTGGTCCTGGAGCAGTTCAAGAATTGCATGAGGATTTTGGAAGCTTGTTTTTAGTTTTGCTATTCTTCACTATATCAAACACTGCCAAGAAACCACTAGACTTGGGCTGGGTGGGCAGAAATGTATTCCTCAGCAAATTGTTAATGGTTGGATTTGTCCAAATAGAATGGATGCAATTTTGGTGCATGATGTCAACTTGATTAAAGACTGTATACAGTTATTCAGGAATAAGTGGATAACAGTACATATTTTAGTGAAAATCGAGGGTATAAGAAACAGCAGGAGAAGAACATGAAAATTACAAAAGGAACTGAAGTGGACTGTTTAACAGCTAATTAGAGTCATCAACTGAGCAATTTTAGTTTGCATAACTGGAGGCATTATGCCATTGAACAGGGATGTGCGTGGAATGTTTCATTAGCTTTGGGGAATTTCAATACTGGAAAGTTTCTGAGAAATATTTCAAGAGGGAGAACAAAAATCACCAGAGGACAGGGATCAATTTCACAGGATATCTAGACAAAAGAATGAAAAATTCACATGAACAGGTTGGCTAAATACTAGCTGAAATAGAAATATGTTAATAATCTAACAGTTAAGAATAAAAAAGCTGAATTGGTTAATTTTAAATCTAATGGTAAAAGAAAAATTTCCATTTTAGTTTATATATGTTCTCTCTTTTTCAATTCCACTTGCATCCTCTTACCTTTTCAGTAGTTCTTTAACCTTGAGCAAAATCAGCACTTTCCCTTAATTGCAGAGGCACAAATGGGCATTGCTGCCACTTGTTTGAGCTGCACAAATTATAGTAATGATTTCTTTAATTAATTCCCCTTTGAAGTACAGCAAGTTTTAGAGGGAAAACATCTAGATTTAAAAATTTTCTACAGATGTAGAATTTACAAATCATAGAGGGCTCTTCCAATGGTTAAGTATTACCATTGTAAAAGAAACAAAACACTAAAATGGTGAAATTAAGCATTTTCAGATTCAATAAATATTTTTCAATCTTTTAATTGCTCCTAAAGTCATAAGTATCACCCTTTTTGGATTGTGGACTGTTCTTCCGTAGCAAGTCTATCACTGACAGCACAAAAGTAATAAACCCATCTCCTAAACTGCCAATAAGCCCAAGAATCAGAGTATCCTTTTTAGTCACACTATCACAGGTGTGATGTGTTTTGCCTTCCTGGTTAACAGGGGCCTGTCCTGCTCTTTCTAGTGCCATTGCTTTCCAGGTCAGGCTACACTACTCTGCAGGCATAGCTTTATAATTTTCCTTGACCCATATACACACACATTTATGTTTGATCATGTTGAGTAATTGTCCAGCTTTCAGCTTACCGAGCCATCCACATCCTTCTGTAGTTTTGATGATTGTCCTGCTCTGCTCTGAGCTGATGTGGCCTCACCTCAAGTTCTGTGTGTGGTTTTGGTCATCACAATGATCAAACTGAGCTGTTAGAGAGTATCTGAAGGAGGGAACAAAGATGGCAAAGGGCCTCGAGGGGAAGCCTTGTGGGGAGCAGCTGAGGTCACTTGGCTGTTCAGCCTGGAGGAGACCTCACTGCAGTTACAACTTCCTCCGGAGGGGAAGAGGAGGGGCAGACAATGATCTCTGTTTTCTGGTGGTGACAGTGACAGGACCTGAGGGAATGGTCTGATGCTGAGTTGGGGGAGGTTTAGGTTGGATATTAGAAGAGGTTCTTCACCTAGAGGGTGTTTGGGCACTGGAACAGGCTCCCCAGGGCAGTGGTCACAGCACCAAGCCTGACAGAGCTCAAAAGAATTTGAACAATGCTCTCAGGCACAGGGTGGGATTCTGGTCCTGTGCAGGGCTGAGAGTTGGACTCAATGATCCCTGTGGGTCCCTTCCAACTCAGGATATTCTATGATTCTATGAAATTCTTGGGTCATTTATATACTTTTTTCAGTGTTTGTCTACTCCTTTGAGGTCATTCCCCACAGTGTTAAAAGGCACACGGGCAAGAAACAACCCTGAGGACCCTGCTAGAAACTTACCCTTATTAGCAGTTATGTGATTAAGGAAGTTCTTGGTGTGCACAGGGTAAGCTGAGCAGATTTTTTGTACCATCTGAATTTCATGTTGTGATGAATAACCAGGCCTCTTTTGTCAATCTACCTCAATGGTATTTATCCTCCAGTTCCTACTCTTAAATGCACATATGGCATAAGCTCTGCTCTTCCAGGAAGCCTTTTCTGGGAAGAAAACAAAATGGAACACACACAATGTAACAAAAGAAAGCCACTATTCACTTGCACAACATGAGCACCTAAATTTAACATCATGAATGCTAAGCAGGGTTCTGGAAATTCCCAATCCATTTTTCACTGCATTGTCCTGTGCTGGAAATAATGGATGAGAGTTTAGATGAGTTGAGAGTTCTGTTGCTTGAATTTTCAATTATTCATATGGATCTTACTAGTAAGGAGAGGTAAAGTAGGTAAGGCTTCACTTGTAATCTCTGTTGCTGCTGCTTTTCACCAGCAATAAATTAACTTAGGGAAAAAAAACCCAACAGCAGTGTCACTTTAAATACAAAAACTTATAACGTGCTGCCCTTTGGTATTAAATTCTAACCATGTAACAGATTAAAATAATAAAATGACAAAGAAAAATACACTTTCCACTTTTCAGGCACAAAGAAAGCATTGATCAAACATAATACACACAGCAGAACAGAGAGCAGGGCTCTTTTTTAAAATAAAGATTAGCTAAAAACATTTAAAAGGCTTTAAACACAAAAAACCCCTACAGGGCTGGGTCTCTGAATAATGATTCAAAATGTTATCACAAAAGAATATGATTTATTATTATGGCTTTTATCAAGATGACTTCTCACAAAGCTCTCCAAATGAATTCAACCTTGGGAGCTAATCCTCCTACTGACAAGGGAGTTTATGCTATTTGGACTTCTAGGTCTTGAGTCTGAATGATGAAGTCTGGGTTGAGTAAATATGGGCCAATTCAAACCCTTTTTTGCACCCCGGACAACTCTCTCAATGTCACTGCATGGAGTGTAAGCCTAACACTTTAAAATAACTTAAAAAGTTTTATTACAAGCTACTTTCAGGCTTTTCCTGAAGGATTTGGCACTGAACACAGAGAAATCTGGCTAAATATTGACTCAATAAGAGTTAAGACTTCTGAATAATTAAATTACCTGTATTTTCTCTATCCTTTTCCTCTTTTAATTTTGGAGTTATTAAAATTGATCTTTCTGTGAAATACTGAAGTATATCAAGATGTACACCTAAAGGCTGCCAGTGCTAATTAAAACCTGATCAACTTTAAAAGAAATAGAACTTCAGTTAGGAACAGCAGGCAAATGCTTATTTGGAGCTGCAGTTTCTCCTTGATATCAAGGGAAGCTTGTTCTGTTAACTGAACCTCAGCTTGGGTAAAGCAACCACACTGCACAATAGTATCAGGGCTGTAGAAAGCACATGGATTAGCAGTGGGCAGCTCATACTCACTAGATATGTAGCCAAACTCCATCTGAAGAACCACCAGTCCAGGGTTTCCATCTGCAAACAGGATTCAAGTGCATGAAAATGCCAGGGGCACGATCCATGATCACACATTCTTTTCAGGCCTCCACCTGGCCAGATCCTCTCTACCCACACTGCCAAGATGAAAATCTTTCAGGAAAGGTATCTTAACAGATTTTACAGACATATATTTTGTTTACCCTTTCTCCTAATTTTCTTCCCTGTCCTTCTAATTTTAATGCTACAGTTGCCATTAGATCTAAAAAAGTGAAAGTTATGAGAACACATTAAAACTTATGTAGAAATATTCTAATGACTTCTGTCCTATTTCAGCCCAGAGCTGAGCCACGTGTTTGTGGCAAATCCTTCAGAGAAACAGCTTTCCTCCATATACCTAATAAAGTGTTTCACTGTTCTGTGTACATATTACCTCACATCAGTAAAACATCCTTTTCCCCCCGTGTTAATCTGGAAAAATGTTGCTATCAAATGCTGATAGAAACAAGAGGAGCACACCTAATTTACAGCCATATGGTCTAACCTTTGATCATAACCCAACTCTAATGCACAAGGACACCCACCTGTACCAGTGAGTATCCTGTTTCTTCCTTCTGGAATGAAGTTGTTTGATATTAAGACAAAATACTGTCATTTTCTCTCTCGATATAAAATTCTCAGTCTTCACAGCTATGTCCAGCCTTCTGATCTATTACACTTGCATTTTTCAATGTCCCTTTCTTCTTCTCCCCGCTTTGTGGGCCTTCAGTGACTGCAGAGTATAGCAAGGATACTGATCCCATTTAAGACTTGTTTAATCTTTCTGACTGTGAGGAAACAAGACTTCTGAATCTAGGCTATAAGCAAATGAAATAAGCAGTATTTTTCTTCACTACTTAGGTTTGAGGTGTAGCTGAACCATTGCAACTACACAGTGTTTGTGCAAACTGCCACACAGCAGGTCTGTTGTGGAGAAGTCATTAAGGGAATGCTATGTAGGTACACACAGAGAAATATTTTATTGATAATATCCTATGTTATTCCAGGCTTTGTGTGACTGATGAATTTACTAAGAGGGAAAATATTTAATCTCACAATGCTGCTGAACTTTGTCCAGCTGAGGATGATGTCGTGTGCTGCATAATTGCAACAATTCAAAGATGCCAATTATAAAGTAATTTTGAAACCATCCTACCTAACTCTGCAACACGGAGAATGTATATGAAATAAGGCCAGAATAAATACATGGAAGGTATAATACTCTTTCAGGACAATGCACAACAGAAATACCAGGGCAGACAGTCGTATAAAAGCTGAAAATACATTACATGTGAGGCTGTATTGCTAGAAGTCCTCGATTCTTGCATTACTCAGCACAGGTTCCTCATCTCTCACCACTTCCCTGCAAGTCATTCCTTCTCTTGCCAATACAGCTCAGCTCTGAGAATTGCAAGCAGGAGTGAGGCAGGGGCTGGACACTGCCTGTGTGAAACCACAGCCTGTCTCCTGGGGCTGTAAAAGTGCCACTCACTGACAGTCTGGATAGTGGCCTTGGAACATAACTTTGGGGTCTGCAGAGAGACTCCACATTGCTCCTATTTCAGACAAGCACTCATGCAGATGTCAAAATACTACCCCCACATAACTGAGCAGGGCAAGGCTTGAGACGGTGAAGGTCATCGATTCTCTTTATAAATTGTTACTGTTTGAGCTCTGGGAAGGCAAGTGATTAACATTTTTTTTTAACTAGTATTTACATCTTTGCATGGAGTAAAGGCTGGAGTAATATTGATTCAGGTTACAAATCTCATCAGCAGGTAAACAAATGCACTGTTTGTGAAAGGGAATTCATGAGAGGAAAAAAGTCTGTTTAAAAAAAGATTAGCCAGGTGTGAGAGACCATAGAAAATGATTACAGGCTCAAAATGACTGAATGGTTGTCAGTCACTGGCACACCTGGCCCAGCAGAAGCAATGACTCCCACCCCTTTCCCCCCCAGTCTAGTCCCAGAGTGGGCAGATGAATGGAAGCCCCACCTGGGGACGGGTGGCCACAGGGGACCAGAGCAGATAAAACCTATTGCCCTGAGCTGCATGTGGTTGCATCTCTATTGTCTTTGGATTTTATGGCAGCTTAAACAACTCTAGGATCCAAGGTGGTAGCTATATCCTGCTTTTCTCTTTTTCTTTTCTTTTCTTTTCTTTTCTTTTCTTTTCTTTTCTTTTCTTTTCTTTTCTTTTCTTTTCTTTTCTTTTCTTTTCTTTTGTTTATTTATCGTTTCATTTCTTTTCTTTTCTTTTCTTTTCTTTTCTTTTCTTNTCCCCTTTTCTTTTTTACTCCTAATTTCCTTTTCTTGAAATGTGGATAATTTAAAGTTGTATGGGTAGAGTCTTCCAAGGTGATGTACTGAAACACCTTGTTTTGATAGAATGTTTGTTTTAAATTTTTTCCAAATTCCCGATTTTATAAAGTTTTCCAGTAAAGCTTATTTTTCAACCTCCTGAGAATATTGTTGCACTTCTCCTGTGCGCCTACCTCAATAAAAAGTAGTACCTCAAGCCCCTTTTGAATAAACTTGCTGAGAGAGGACCAGGGCTCAACACTAGGCCATCATGGTGCTTTTCTTTTCAGGTCAGCACTAGCATTTCTGATCTGTCAATGCAGCAAGCTCTTTCCTTCCCTGGTCATTATCAGCCACAAGGGCTTGAGCTGTTGGGGATGTGTGGAGGAGGTGTGGAGGATGGAGGAGCTGTGGGGGAACCCAGCTTGCTCTTCTGCAGCAGTATTGATTCTGAAGCAGTGACAGCAGCAAAGCTTGCTTTTGTCAGCAGATTATCACATCCATGGTTTTGAGGACACACATGAAGCAGAGAGCACAGTAGAAAGATTCTTTAAATAAATCCAGGATTTGTGGCTTTTTCATGTGTTTATCTGCAATTTTGACCAAGGGCACTACTGAGACCCTGAACCTCTTTCCTCCAGAACACACATGCAGTGTGATGAAATGAGCCAAACCGCCTGCTTGGGAGAAGCTGCAGGGAGATTGCCTTTGCTTCCCTCCAGATGAGACAGGACTAATTCCAAGTTGAGATATTAGTATAAGCTGAGCAGAACATATCTAAAGAAAAAAATGTGAACTTCAGGAATACAGATTTCAGTAATCTTTTATTTTACTCAAAAGACATTATTTAATTCATCAGTAATTTCTTCTTTTGAATTATTCCAGCAGAATTATGTTAAATACAGAAGTGACTGCTGAGGGAAACAATGAAGGGAGTACTATAGCAACACTAGTAGGGGCCTGAAAAACTGAGAGCCATTCTTTTTCCTCTTACATAAAGAGTTGTTTAAACTACATAAACACACAAGACTCCCAGCCTAGTGAGCCAAGTGATGCAACCCTGGAATGGGGAGCAATACAGCTGTATCAGCATGGCCCTGTGCCCAAGCCAACAAGCACTGTTAGAGAGCTAAAAGAGCTGTGCTACTTTCAGGTCCCAGTCTAGTTTTGCCACCACATCAATATACTAACTAGCTTGGAACCCACTTCTCTGTTTCCCATATAATGCTGAGTTTTAAAAAAAGGGTCTTTAAAGCCAATTCCATGAAGATATTTGACTGCCTATGCTCCCATAGACTTTCAGGACTTCATTTGTTTCTCTCCACCTTACTGGCAAAGAGGCTATGGCTTCATCTTTGTCTTTCATCTAAGCTGTATCTTTCCAGAGCGGAGTTCATTTCTTACTATGCAGTACATCCCAGCACAATATCCACTTAATTTTGATGGAGACCTCTGACTTGTAGTGAATTTTAAATAAGAGTAACAATTTGGCTGAGCTTATTAAACACCAATATAGAGGAATGACCGAAAAGAGCAGACAAACTGCAGGAAAAAAAGATATCCATACTTTTATGGAAAGTTCTCCTGAGGGCAAAAAAAAAAAGAAGTAATGTTTTATTTAAATTATTAACCCTCTCTTTGAGCTTATGTGGTCCATCTATCAGTGCCAATTCACTGAACACAGAAAAGGCACTCAGCCTAATGTTTTTGTGTTCCCCTAGCCGAAATTTAGTTTTACTGATGTTGAAGGATTTGTCAAGATCTATGCTTTATCAGAAAAATATCAGGGATTTGGCATTTTCTTTATATTCTTTTGTGCTTAGGAACAGTTATTACATTCAAATACATGTGTTCTGAGGTGCTCAGATAACCATCCACCAGCATTTACTGGTATTGATTAGAAAATTGTAAAATCAATTTTCAGAACTGATGATCTTTAAGCCCAAGCATGACTATTTATGATTTCTATCAATAAACCACTGCAATCATATTTCTAAAGTTCTAGTCCAGATTCTATTGGCTTTTCTTTTGATAAAGGGAAAATAGTAAAAAATACAATTAAACCAGACAAAGTTAGAACTTGAACACAAATACTCACGTAGAGGACAAGGAGGTCACAGCTTCCTTCTGTGCAGTTAGAGTGATCACCACTCAGATAGATATTCACATTTCTTGCTCTAGCACAAAAAAACTACATGTAGCTTGAAAATACTTTACATTTCAGTGCTGGGTATAAATGCCCAGGCCATTTTCACTATCACAGCTATGTGTCCCCACTACTATAGGCTCCATCTCAGCAGAGTGAAGGGCAGATAGAAGCTCAGCAGGGCCTTAGATCTTCCAATTCCATTTAAAAGAAACTTCCAGAGGATTAATTTACATAACCTCAAATTGCTGGTGTCCCTTGGGAGAAGAATGGGGCAGTGAACATAAATTGCTATGTTCAGCTATCTGCACCCCAAGAGAAAGGAAAGGATTTGCACACCACAAAATAATCCTAATAGAAGTGCTCAAAGCTAAAAATAATCATTAAAAGATGTCTCTATATACCTCATTGACATGCTCTGTGTTTTATACAGACTTGTCTTATTTTTGAGTAATCAGAGAAGTATAGAAATGCCTGCACTAAGAAATTACTAGTATTAGCTGAACTTTCTCATATTGTCATTGCTCTTGGGCTTGCTGTCATGGCTTTTGCCCTGAAATATCCTGTGGGAAGGATCTTATTCAGTTATGATTGTGGAGAATCACAACCTTTGCAATTCTTTTTAGAAACAGACATTTTCTATTGCTAAAGACACCAGAACACTCCCCCAAGGAAATTATCTTGGAAGTAGCAATATGTTAAGAGCTGAAGCCCCAAGCCCTGTGAAAACTTTGTAAGAGGATTTTTTATATTCCTCTAAGAGTTCAGCTTTGGCCTTTTGCCAGATGGACTGTCTAATGTTTGGTTTATGTTAAGTTTTTTTTTTTTAATAAAGGATTACAATCTGGTTAGCAAAGTTTGCAGCCTCTTAGAAGATGCAATTTTAATGTTATATATTTTGGATCCCATATCTTCTTTCATTCAGCCAGTATTAAAAACAATCTGTTAGACTCATTACCAGTGTTATTATCTTCTATTCAGTGGTAATAACAAATGCAAAAATACAAGTTGAGAAACATATGCCAAAGGAGCGTTTAGCCTATTAAATACACACTACTTATACAGATGTTTAATTTAATTTTTCTGTTTTACTCATCTAATTACCCAAAGACACTAAGGGACTAGAATAGATTTGGAAAATTGAAGCTGAGGTGGAGACAAGTCTCCAGTGAATGCATAAAGAAGTATTTTGTCTATGAGCATATCCTAGGTATACAGCATTAGTGGAAAAATATACTACTGTGAAAGAATTGATAGAGTGACCATCAAAAGTAAAAACAGGAAATAAAGAATGAACTACTGTAGCAGCCACACAACAGTCACTAACTGATGGCTTTATTAATTCACAACCTTTATGGATAGGATAATACACACTCTTCAGTGCAGTTCCTCTAGTTACAAGTCACACCTGACAGAGTCTTGCAGTTTAGATTCAGTTTCATGCAGATTTTTAGAAGTCTACCTACAAGAATGTGCAGCAGTCATAAATAAACAGCAAATGTTTTTTGTAGAACACAAGATATTATATGTTGCTGTGTTCTTGGTCTAAAAATGTCTAACAATACTTCTCATGCTGTTTGCTGGGTTACCAACTCACACCATTACACTCAGTTACTTTGAATGCATTACTTGAAATTAGTTTTAGAAATAATTATATAACTACAAGGCTTCCAAATCTTTCAAGCAGCTGTCACATTACCCATGAGACAACACTGAACTCAGAGAATGGTGAGTTACCAGCTAGTTATACTTCAGGTGCTGATGATAAAGTTTTTTTAACATTTTTTTTAGGGTAGTAAACATGCTATGGAAGTAACTGTAGAATTATAGAATCATGAAGATTAGAGAAGAACTCCAAGAAGAACTCAAAGTTCAACCTTTGACCTAACACCATCATGCCCACTAAACTATGTCATTAAGTGTCACATCTACTCTTGAACATTTCCCAGGATGGTGACTCCACTACTTCCTTAGGCAGCCTGTTCCAATGCTTAACCACTCTTTCAGTGATGAAATTTTTCCTTATATTCAATCTGAACCTCACCTGGTACAACTTGACATCATTTTTCCCTTGGTCTATTTCTACTTGCCTGGTAGAAGAGGTGACCTCCACCTCAGCACAATTACTTCCCTTGAAGAGATCTGCTCCCAGGACACCGACAAGAGGGATATTTCACTGGTTATGGCCTAATTCTCCAAAGTGTTAAACATCTTAAAATCAGACACACTCAACCTTTGTATCATTCCTTGACTTTTAGGTAGACTGAGGATGCTCATTCTCTTGTGGAATGAGGCTTCTCAATCAAAAATGTATATGTGATTGTTACAGTTAACAGAGTTCACATATGTGAATACTTTATTGAGTGAAGCCTGAGGTAACTTAACATTTTACACCTGTCAACACACCAGTATAGACACATTTTTGCTCAGTGTGAGCAGAGCTATTTATTACATATCTGGAAAACCATTACTGGTAATTTTCTGCAGTCAGTTGACCCTGGTTGGATGCCAGGCACACACCAAAACCTCTCTATCACTGTGGACAAGAGAGAGAAAATATTTTTAAGGGTTTGTGGGCTGATATAAGGACAGAGAGAAACCACTCATCAAATACCATCATGGGCAAAACAGACTCGAATTGGGAATATTAATTGATTTTATTACTAACAAAATCAGAGCAGGATGATGACAAACAAAAACAAACCTTAAAACGCCTTCTCTCCACCCTCCACTTCCACAGGTGCTTCACTGTCTGTACCATGGGCTTGGTGTCTGGATAGTTGTTCTTCTCACATGTTGTCACCCTGCTCTTCTCTGCCTGCAGTTACAACTGTGCAAAGACTTCTTTTCCTTCTTCTTAAATCTTTTTTCACAGAGGCACTACCATGATTCCTGATTGTCCCAGCCTTGCCAGCTGCAGGACCATCTTTGGAGCTGCCAGGGATTGGCTCTGCTGAACATGAGGAAGCTTCCAGCAGCTTCTCACAGAAGCCACCCCTGTAGCCCCCCTGCTAGCAAAACCTGGCCATACAAACCCAACAGACCTTCAATGGAAAAGTACCTCAGACTTGACTTTTGGATTCGAAGTCAAATCCAGTATCAGTGTTTTGATGTTAAAAAAAAAGAAAAAATAAATACTAATAAAATAAACGGTGGCACCGTATCAGGAAATTTCTCTAGTGGGCACTGGAGAACTGAATAGAAGGAGAGAAAGGTCAGCTGTAGTTCCTTGCCCTTTGTGGTCCTGAAGGTCCACTTAAGTGCCAAGAATGGCCCACATCATGTGGAAACCTGCCTGTGAACAAACATACAACCAAGATGACAAGCAACATGGTTGAGAAGAGACTTCTGAGTGATGGAGATTTCTGAACACATCTTAATCTGACATCTTTATTATTAAGATTTATGCTTTTGTCATAACAAGAAGGAGAATAGATAAGTGTCTATTATATAGCTATATTACAAACTTAAAAACCATGTGTCCTCCCCAAAGGTTATAATGAGAACCATGGATTGCTAATCCTTTTGAAAAACCTGGATTTTAGTATTCTTAACACATATTCATGACAGCCATGTTCCTGCATTTTATTTTGCCCAAACAGCTGGCAATTATTAAACAGATAAGTGAAATTTAACGTAGCAAGAAGTGCTTATTTATCATCTGCATGCACATAATATTAGGTATTAGATTTCTCTTTTTGATTTCATAACATTTGCAGGTAATATAAAAATCAATTGTTTCAAAATGTAAAACACATCTATGATAAGTTGTAACATTTATTTCAAGAACTAAAGTTTGTTCTACAGTAGGTCATACAGAAACAGTAGAACAATAGTGAGGAGGAACAATTCATTTTTCAACATAAAAGTGTGTGATGTCAATCCATGCACTGAAATACAAAAGATTAATCATTTGGCTATCTGGAAAAAAATGCCCAGACAAATTAATTGCTAGATTCTGACAGTCAGGAGGCTAATCCAATTAAACATGTAAATGGGATACCTATGATGTTCATTTGCAGTGTCCTTCAAGCTAATAATTAAATGATAGATTTTTAAACTAATTGTTAAGAAAGCTGTCAGCTGTTAGCCTGAAATTCACAGAGGTTTTAAACTCGTTCTGCCACATTAATCGTTGAATGACAAAGTCAATTCAGCTCCAAACCTTCACCTATTCCTAGCTTAAGGTACTGGACAATAAAGATTCTACTCTCCACTATGGAAATTTACATGACTAGAATTACTCTGAATGACAATGTATGTCACATACATTCAGAATCCTAAACATTAGGCAATTAATACCTGAGGGCACTGAATAAGGCTGTAAAGGGAACTTTCCTGTCTGACCACCCAGGAGCCACTCTGGCAGTCACATGTTGCCCATGCCAGATTTTCACTGCTGGGATGTAGGTGAGCAGCTCCAGTGACCCCAGGGGTGCCCCTCTTGGATCCCTGCACGCCCCACACTCACACAGTCAGACAAGGTTCCTTTGTTGGCTCAGCCATGGGTCACAAATCTCTGGTTACTTTGAGTGATCTAATTGTGGTGACCACTCAGCTTCAGCTGGTGCCTCCAGGAAGGGATTCCCACTGAAAGAATCCCTGGGGTTGTAATACTCCTGATCTGTGTGCCAGATGTGCTCCTCACAAGTGCTTCATGAGCCCTACACATGCCTCTTGATCGAATGGTGAAATTTGGTTTGAGGTCTTCTAGTTTATTTGGACTGTACAGAGTGTCTGTGACTGTCACCCCCCAGCAAGTGTTTCTACCCAGGGCTCAACTCGTACCTACCTACTCTAAGTAAGGAGACCTCTCTTCACACAGCAAAATTGCAGTGTTTGGACACCATGCTACCATAACCAAGAAACAGCTGAACAAATCAATTCCCTCATCTTTGTCTGTATTTGGAATAGTCTCAGACAGGAACAATCATGATCTGTACAGAAAAAGCACATAATGGTGACAAGTCATGCTCTGCTATAGNGCAGCTTCTCACAGAAGCCACCCCTGTAGCCCCCCTGCTAGCAAAACCTGGCCATACAAACCCAACAGACCTTCAATGGAAAAGTACCTCAGACTTGACTTTTGGATTCGAAGTCAAATCCAGTATCAGTGTTTTGATGTTAAAAAAAAAGAAAAAATAAATACTAATAAAATAAACGGTGGCACCGTATCAGGAAATTTCTCTAGTGGGCACTGGAGAACTGAATAGAAGGAGAGAAAGGTCAGCTCTAGTTCCTTGCCCTTTGTGGTCCTGAAGGTCCACTTAAGTGCCAAGAATGGCCCACATCATGTGGAAACCTGCCTGTGAACAAACATACAACCAAGATGACAAGCAACATGGTTGAGAAGAGACTTCTGAGTGATGGAGATTTCTGAACACATCTCAATCTGACATCTTTATTATTAAGATTTATGCTTTTGTCATAACAAGAAGGAGAATAGATAAATGTCTATTATATAGCTATATTACAAACTTAAAAACCATGTGTCCTCCCCAAAGGTTATAATGAGAACCATGGATTGCTAATCCTTTTGAAAAACCTGGATTTTAGTATTCTTAACACATATTCATGACAGCCATGTTCCTGCATTTTATTTTGCCCAAACAGCTGGCAATTATTAAACAGATAAGTGAAATTTAACGTAGCAAGAAGTGCTTATTTATCGTCTGCATGCACATAATATTAGGTATTAGATTTCTCTTTTTGATTTCATAACTGAAAGCAAAACATTTGCAGGTAATATAAAAATCAATTGTTTCAAAATGTAAAACACATCTATGATAAGTTGTAACATTTATTTCAAGAACTAAAGTTTGTTCTACAGTAGGTCATACAGAAAGAGTAGAACAATAGTGAGGAGGAACAATTCATTTTTCAACATAAAAGTGTGTGATGTCAATCCATGCACTGAAATACAAAAGATTAATCATTTGGCTATCTGGAAAAAAATGCCCAGACAAATTAATTGCTAGATTCTGACAGTCAGGAGGCTAATCCAATTAAACATGTAAATGGGATACCTATGATGTTCATTTTCAGTGTCCTTCAAGCTAATAATTAAATGATAGATTTTTAAACTAATTGTTAAGAAAGCTGTCAGCTGTTAGCCTGAAATTCACAGAGGTTTTAAACTCGTTCTGCCACATTAATCGTTGAATGACAAAGTCAATTCAGCTCCAAACCTTCACCTATTCCTAGCTTAAGGTACTGGACAATAAAGATTCTACTCTCCACTATGGAAATTTACATGACTAGAATTACTCTGAATGACAATGTATGTCACATACATTCAGAATCCTAAACATTAGGCAATTAATACCTGAGGGCACTGAATAAGGCTGTAAAGGGAACTTTCCTGTCTGACCACCCAGGAGCCACTCTGGCAGTCACATGTTGCCCATGCCAGATTTTCACTGCTGGGATGTAGGTGAGCAGCTCCAGTGACCCCAGGGGTGCCCCTCTTGGATCCCTGCACGCCCCACACTCACACAGTCAGACAAGGTTCCCTTGTTGGCTCAGCCTTGGGTTTCCCATGGCGAAGTCACAAATCTCTGGTTACTTTGAGTGATCTAATTGTGGTGACCACTCAGCTTCAGCTGGTGCCTCCAGGAAGGGATTCCCACTGAAAGAATCCCTGGGGTTGTAATACTCCTGATCTGTGTGCCAGATGTGCTCCTCACAAGTGCTTCATGAGCCCTACACATGCCTCTTGATCGAATGGTGAAATTTGGTTTGAGGTCTTCTAGTTTATTTGGACTGTACAGAGTGTCTGTGACTGTCACCCCCCAGCAAGTGTTTCTACCCAGGGCTCAGCCTGCACCTACCTGCTCTAAGTGTGTTCCTCAAGGAGACCTCTCTTCACACAGCAAAATTGCAGTGTTTGGACACCATGCTACCATAACCAAGAAACAGCTGAACAAATCAATTCCCTCATCTTTGTCTGTATTTGGAATAGTCTCAGACAGGAACAATCATGATCTGTACAGAAAAAGCACATAATGGTGGCAAGTCATGCTCTGCTATAGTGACTTGTGATTAACTGCTCTCATTTACCTTGTCAACTTGCGTGTATAAAAATCACTTCTTTGTCTGCAAATTGTTGGTGTTGTTCTTAAATTTATGAGTCTTAAGTATTATCTATATGTTTGGGACTCAGAGATAAGAATCCCCAAGGTTTGAAAACCCTTGTCAAATGGAAAAGCACATTTCATGGTCTCACATGACTGAGAGGCTGCCTTTCACAAGAAGACTTACTCACTGATACTAATGGAAAAGAAAATTACATCTATTGCTTTCAAATAATATTTTTGTCTGTAAATCAGGCAAAAAATGAAAACATTTATAGTGGTTTGGTGATAAGACAAAACTGAACAAATTTGAGTACACAATTTTAATGCCAAGGTTTTTGCAAAACTGTACATTTTTAATTCTTACAGTGCTGCTTTCATGAAAAATAATGTACCTTAACTGAGTACCCAATGATGTGTGTAACAATTGTGTGCTTTTAATTATTTTCACTAGGTTCTAGTTTCTCCCATCATAAGCTTCTCTGATTGCCAGTTAACTGTTTCAGCAGTAGCTCTGCCTGATGACCCTTGATAAACCTATCAACACATAATTCTCGGTTTAAAGCCTTTAAATTAACACTTTTTCATTGAAGCTAATAAAATAAAAGTGTATTACATCATCTGCTCTTCCAAAGCTGTTTTTCTCCAAAAATACTACAATGATCAAACAGGTTTTCTACCAGGGGTGTTAAGAATAAGTAGGAAAACTGAAAAGCTACATCTTCTCATCTTGATTTAGTTATACCAAATGGGGAAAGTTGAAGAAAAATGTTAAACTCTTAACTCATGCTTTACAAAGTCTGTGAAAGATCTGTAACTCAGAATAAGTTGTTTCATCTTCAGACAACAATAACTTCTAGGTGACGTCTTGACAATTTGTGAATAATATTTTAGTAGTTCACATCCTTAAGTTATGTTGTGTCTGTGTTGTAGTTAAAGCCCATTTACTGGATTTTTTTCTGTATACAGGGTTTCATATTTCATGCAAGCATAAAAAACCTGCCTATTTTTTTTCTGAAAATGCAAATGGTACTACAACACAGAAGTATTGTTAATGTTTGATAAGGTGATTATCGTTTTGTGGTTCCAATTGAATTCAGTAGACAGCATCTGGCCAAACAAGTCTGAAAACAGGGAGCAATGATGGCAGTGAGAGTGTGGTGAGAACAGTGACACCCATAAGACAGTGAGTGAACCCAGAAATCTCCACAGTGCATCCACAAAACAGTGATTTTCCAGATGAGTAAATGGCTTGCCTTGGAAACTGATAATGTGAAGCTTTGCAGCCTTGCAAAGTCACTGTCATAGCTGGCTATTGCTTGTGCTGAC
Organism: Polioptila caerulea; assembly: GCA_013397295.1. NCBI lineage: Eukaryota > Metazoa > Chordata > Aves > Passeriformes > Certhiidae > Polioptila > Polioptila caerulea. The sequence continues at coordinate 129,773 of VYXF01011136.1, forward strand.
AGTTACATCCAGAATCAAGACAGTTTCCAAAGCTCTGATCACACATCTTAATGCTCAGCATCTGAATTTTCTTTGCTGAAAGATGAGTCTTTCCAATCCTCCTAATTATGAAGAAAATGCAAAATGAACACAATCAAAAAAGAGGTGTGATTTAGTTTTCCAGGCTTCTGAAGATGGTACAAGGTGTTATTGCTTCAGCTAAGTTCCTATTACCTAGAGCTGTCACTCCCAAATTAAAAATATTTCAAACCTTTGTATAATTTTTTGATGATGAAAACACCTAGAGGAGACACTTCTATTTTTTCTGAAGTATGCTATAAACATGCAATTCTTTCTTGATTTGCAAGCACCCTAGAATTAAAATTATCTTCTACCCTCCATTTGCTTCATTGTGGAACCAGACATTTAGGGATTTTAGTCTTCTCACTCTGTCTGGAGTTGCATCTAATCCTACAATGAAGAAATAATTGGATCACAGTGCTCACAGCACACCCAGCAGAAGCACTGCTATAAATGAATATATTTAATTGGAAACAGTGCAACTATACCACTTGATAATCAGTGAAGAATTTAAAAGCTGGCTCTAGGCTTGACTCTAAGGGCAAGACAGAGTCAAGAAGGTGGAGCATGTCAGGCTGCCTGGAGTAAAAGTTATCCTCAAAATTAAATCACTTTGAAATGATTAAGATGTTTGTTCTGAATAAAATATTTCCTCTTATGAATCTCTGTTTGGAAAGAGAGATGTGGTTAATGCTTGAACAACAGGTCAGAGCTGGCATTGCTGAAAAAATCCCTCAGCTGCCTTGACTGTTTTCCCTATATCTTCTACATCATATTCTGTCTTTTAAGGCCAAGGATAGCTTTAGTTAATTTAGAAGCCACACTACCAGAACACTGCCCAGCCTTTCTCCTACATTGCATTCTTGTCCTACTAAAACCTCAGCCTAAAATGCATTCTCAGAACTCTCTACACTTTCCAAACTTTGTTTTGAACTGCCAAGTAACTTGAAGTTAAATCTCTTTGTTTCTTTATGCTGAATATGTCTCCATATATCCTTTCCTCCTGAGTGCCACTACTCTGAACTAAATTGTAAACTTCTTTCCTGTGATTTTTGGTGAATATTTTTGGTGCTAACCAAAGGAAAAACATTAGTTTTGGACTGGTAAAATATCAACAACCTTGACTGCTCTTCACGATTTCCTTCATCCCAATAAGACAGTGTTTCCACAAAAATTATGTGTCTTGAACCAATTTATTGGCTTCAAGGGAATCACAGTACCTAGGAAGTGTGATGAACAGGTAATGCCAAGAGCCAAATATATAGTTACAGCTTTAACAAGTATTCAGTGAGGTTACTTATTTTCTTGCCCATGTCTGCACTGAGGTTTCTCACAGGGAAAAAGTATTAATTACAGGTTGCAATACTTCCAGCTGTACCTGATGATGTTTTCATTGTTCACAAGCCCTACACATATAATTCAAAATGTTTGTTCAAACAAAATGAGTCTCTTCAGATTAACCCATTTCTAGAAATCAATTTAAAAAAATGATTTCCACAACTATTTTTATATAGACACAATAGGTACCTAAGTGACATGCAGACTAAAGCCCAGACTGCTGTGCTCCCTTGCTCCGCAGGTCAGAAGTTTGTAGCCTGCAGTTTGGTGCAGTGTACTACACAGGATATCTTTTTGCCAGGGGAAGTTGAGGCTGGACATGAGGAGGAATTTCTTAATTAAAAGGTTTGTTAGACATTAGAATGGAGTACCCAGATAGATGATGGAGTCACTGTCCCTGGAGGGGTTCAAGAAATGACTGAACACTGCACTTAGTGCCATGCTCTAGCTGACAAGGTGATGATCAGTCACAGGTTGGTCTTGATCTCAGAGACCCTTTCCAACCTAAAGGATTCTGTGATTCTGCAGTAGCAAGAGCAGCTGTTCTCTGTGTTCACAAGCATCTCCTTTCATAACTCTATTTACCAAAGTTAGGGAATCTGCTAGTCCAGCTAGATTAGTTAGAAATGAGTTATAGGTATCCTAATTGAGAACATTGCCATCTTCAGTATTCAATGTTTAGTTGTGCTTGAAAATGCCCATTTCATCAGACTCAAATCTTCCCTTCCCTGCTTACCAGGGCTGCCACCAAATGGCAAATATTTATTTCTTTAGGCTTAAGTAATCCCAGATTCATACAATTAAGAGAAACAGGTTTTTTACCTCCCCTCTTTCCATATTCATGAATTGACTAAATACCCAAAGACAAGTGCCATGCAATGGTGATAGTTTATCTGTCAAATAGTTCAAGTTAACATTCAAAGTCTTGGCACTTTCTGGCCTGCAGATGTCCCATTCACCTGCTGACACCATGACAGTCCCATGAATTATCCTCAGCAAATGCTGAATGAATGATGGTGATCTTTCCATGCCCCGTGCAGCTCTTTGAGGGACTGATATTCCCTTTTGTTTGGGTTTTTTTTCCACCTCCCCTTTGACGCTACTTGCTTCTTAGTGCTCTCTGCCTGACCCATTTTTGTTTTGAGATTCAAGCACACATGAATGCTTTCCCTTAAGCTCATGAAAATAAAGCTTACTTCCCAAACCACTCCATATAAAATCTGGTACACATTCTACTTGGGAACATGGAAGGGTTCTTTTAGATTTTTAGGGGGGAGGTTGTGGGTGGCACAGAAAATAGGGTATAACCAAAACCATGTTAGGTAGTGACTTACATGTATTGAAAAATACTAAAAATACTCTCAGAGAAATGTTAGTATGATGAGGAAAAAGGGAGACTAGTACTTCTGAGTTCTATGCCTAGCACTTGCTGCCACCTGAAGCAATATTTCAGCCTCTCTACCTCATTTTGTACCTAAACTATTACCGATTCCTTTGATTATCACAGGTTTTAATTAACTCTATTAGTAAAAAACTAGGGACAAATGTTGTAAAATGCATTCAGAAAATTAAAGAGCCATTAAGAAAGCTTATCTGAAAACTTTTGGCTAAGGGCTTTCAGCCCTACCTCATTTTCAAGATGCTGCCAGCAAGAAAAGAAATTATCCCTCCGTGAAGGACAAGTCCCCAATGGATGTATTCTTAGAGGTCTTACTTTGGGTGCAACATTATAACAGGATTTTCTAATGCACTGCCTCATGCATTGGAGAGGAAATGTGGGTGTCATAATCTGATTAAAGAAGACACATCCAAGGCTGCAGTTTGAAATATGTATGCATCCATAAACCTCTTAGATGCTGCCATTTTTCAGTCCCTCCTGTGCCACGGGGAGAAAGCAGCTTGCTCTCAGCTCTGCTCCCCACCTCCTCCAGGGCAGGAAAGGGAGGCTGCTGCCTTGTCCCGGATCACACATAGACCCCCAGATTTTCCTTAGTCTGGCTGGGAGAAAGCTACTTGCCCTTATACATCATATGGAGAGATGAAGCCATCAGAAATCCACCATAGTTGGAAGGATGCGGGCCCACACCTGGTTTTTAATGAGTTGTGTCATTTTCTCAGGCAAAGGATGTTTTTTCAGTGGCAAAAGAGTACCTGGAAAGCACTAAGGATTAAGCTCATGTTCAAGGAGATGGAAAAATATGTCTTAATCATTACATATCTTTCCACACCAAAAGTATATCCACGTGGTCTGTGTCTGTCATCACCCTCTTGTTGTCAGGGGTAAGTGGCAGAAATTTATACAGGATTAAAAAGCACTTTTCTGTAGGAAAAAGCTCCTATGTGTAAATATATATCCAGAATTTTCCAAATGCAAGAAAATGCTAATGAGATGAACAAAATCATGTTATTGCTCTTTTGCTTGGAGTGACTTATTCCATAGTTGGGATACGGTGTTTTAGAAAACCATCTACAATTACATTTGAGCACATGGAGACTGATGAATGATTGTAAATATTAAATCCTCACCTCTCTTAGAGGGGATCCTAAGTCAGGATGCACAAGGTAGGGCTCACCAGCAGGTAATGCTACTCTGCAAATTGACCAGGCTGAACAAATTATGCTGTAAGTAATCACTGTTCTGGTAAAGAGCCAATGCGACTAATTTTTTAAAAGGAAGAAAATGCTTTAAGATTTTAATTAAACCCAAAATCTTTAGGGAAGATAATTTAAAAAAAATACACCTTCAATGACCTCATGAAATGTGTCAGAAATGTTCCTACAATTCAGGAAAACTGTAAATAAAAATGGTAAAATCATTGTAAAAGGACTGCAGATAGTTGTGTTAGGGCTCTGTCAATGGTCCACCAAATCACTGCCTGCTTTTAAACTTTAAATTGAAAGAAAGACAGCTGTTCATAGAACATTCAGGTCCCTGAAAGAAGTTCAACATATGGTGATGCTTCATTTTTTGAACAATTGCTTTTTAACACTCTGGGAGCTCTCTCCTTCCCTGCCAGTAGCCATCCCGGGGCAGTTTCATGGTATTAAACTATGCTCTCCATGACAGAAAATCCTCCCTGGAGCTTGTTGGCTCACACCTGACTGATCACCATCCCTGCTCACAGTGAAATAATCTCAAATTAGAGGCTGGAAGCTCCCTGGGGGTCCAGGAGCCCCACTTGCCCCACCAGCAGCCAGGGGAATGTGGGCAGTGACTCTGCAGACCTAGAATTGGCTACAGCTGCTGCACAAGGCTAACACTGCTGCACAGAAGAGTGAAGAACCAAACTGACACCTCAGCCAGGAACAGACCCTGCCAGCCCCTAGCCACCCTCGGGGCAGCACAGTCCATGGCTGGGTATAGTTGGAGTTGGAAAGTTCCTCCCTGTCTCCCCTATGGCCATATCCATGAGACACTACTGAGGATCTGTACGACACCTTCATGGCAAATGAAAGGCAGCTTTTTGTTGAACTCTGGGACTATGTGAGGATTGTGGCTGATGAATAAGGCAAGGATGAAATCAGAGACTAAAGGCCTGGAGTTGTATACAACTTGGTCTCTCCCCACTCTGCAGTACCCAGTACAGTCCTACTTTGGCTTGCTAAGATGCATTTTCATTCCTCTGCTGCTCTTCTTCCTCACCTTCACTGTTTTTCTTTCTCTGTCCCATGTCCCTTGGATGTCTCCAGTCATCCTCTGGTCAGGAATGAGGAAAGCCACAAACTCTCCCTGCCTGGCACTACAGCACAGAGATAACAAAGCTCACTAATTTCTCATGAGCTGGGAAGTGTCTGTAAAATAGAGCGACCTGATCTCACCCTGGGTGTTGTCCTGCTTGGGCCCCTGGTAGGTATCTGCAGTCTGGGACACCAGGAGCCTTAAACACACTTCTGATCCCAACCAGCTGTGATGGCAGGGTTTTGGGGGGACGATGAGTAAAAACTGGTTTTTCCTCCCCTTCTCATTATTGCCTCTCACCTACATTTGGTTCCTGCTGGCTTTGGTGGAAGCACTCACTCTTCCAGTGTGTTCGACCAGAAATTTAGATGTGACTAAGCCTTTTTATTTCTGATAAGGATCACTAGAGTAAAAGCAACTGTAGATGAATATTCTCTTTCAGCTGGAAAAGTACTTATAGGATTTGATCACAATTTTTTTTTTGTGTTGCACACTTGTTTTCAAAATGCTGTGTGCTTGTTATTATTTTTTCCTTTGCACATCCAAATCAACACAAGTACAGAAATTGTGTAGTGTATTTGTTGGTGAACTAGATAAGCTTTTACTTATGTATTAAGTATTTCAGGCTTTGTTGAACTATTTAATGTTTCACACTCTCAAAAAGCACAATCCTTGATGATTGACATTTCTTTGTATGGATTGCAGAGTCAGATGCCCTTTTGGTATCTGCTGTCTCAATGAAGCAGCTCAGTCACAGGTCAAATGACATCAATAAGATCACCCTTCATCAATTGTTTGGCTGTTAAGGATAGAATATAAAGGGCCTTGATTTCCTATGTTCAGTATTCCCAAAAGAGTACATAAACCCTCAAGAATCTTCCAGGTTTGTCATTCAAAAATGAAGGTACCTAATGCCTTTGAAATTGAAAACATTTGAAATTTACTGCTCTTTGGTCATTTTTTCAAATCTGGGTAAGAAAGTCAATTGCAATAGTGAAACATCTGCTAAGCCCAAGTAACTGTTCTCTGGTTGCTTATTTCAAACACAGGTAAATAAATTTTATTTGTAATCTGTCTCACATCCCTCTGCTTTGTAGAGTACATATGCACAGAGATTAGCTTTGTTAAACAGTACAGGCAGGAAACTGACTTTCTTCAAGTGCCAAATTCAAACTCCTAAACTGTTTATTAAAGAAAGCACTTGGCTTCTCTACCACTTTTCCACTGAAGAGTCGATTCTCTGGAGTTAATGACAACTTGCAGCTTTACACCAAATATCATCTTGTGATTTAATCCCAGCCAGCAATTAGGCACCACTCAGCTGCTCGCTCACTCCTTACCCCAGTGGGTTAGAGGGAATAGAATGGGAAGGGTAAAAATGAGAAAATATGAGAAAGCTTCCAACTTGCGCTTTTCCAGATGGTTTGCTGATGGGATGGGGAGAGGAGCAGAAAAGTGTTTGGCCCTGGGTGAGCACTACTCAGCAGTAAGGAAAACATCACTGTGTTATCAACATGGTTTCCAGCACAAATCCAAACATAGCTCAGTACCAGCTCCTATGAAGAAAAACTTCTCTACTCCAGCCGAAACCAGCACACACCTGCCCAAGATGCAGCCACACAGGGACCATTTTGCTGCAGCTCTGGCTGTTTGTGTCCTTAGGGTGACAGCAACTATCAAAAAAGGTGGGTTTTGGTTGGGTTTTTTTTGTTTGGCTTGGCTTGGTTTGGTTTGGTTTGTTTTCTGGGGAAGGGGGGGCACTGGAGAAGCAGGCTTAAAATTAGAGAAAATCAGAGATAGATAATTCTTCAGAGTTCCTTCTTTAATCTTCCATTTTCTGCTCAGCAGAATCATTCATAGGCAGATTATTCATTATTAAGACCTTATTTCAGATCAAACCCTGTGTGTCAGTAGATTAGGACATTGAGGAAGATTAGCTTCTCACTGTAGGTGGTGGGAGTAAGTTCTTTATCTTATCATTAGCATGGACTTTCATGAGTTTTGATTATAATTATTAATTCTACCAGCAGACTTCCAAGCAGGGATTAAAACGCAGATAGATGTCATTTAAGTAGCATAATCAAGCTGAAAGTGAGGGTTTTGTGGCAGGCAAATCCTCTTTTTTACAACAGTCAAGTTAATTTTTTGACTTTTCGAAGTAATTTTGTTGTTTAAAATGGGTTTGTTTACTTTCATGTGCTTATAATAGAGTTTTCTTAAATATCTTTCCCCTCGAAGAGACATATTCTTAGTATTCAGGTGAAATTTTGTTCTGATTTGTATAAATTACATGTAAGATTCTTAAGCAATGTTTCTGCACATCTCTGCACTGTCGTAAGTGGAAGCCAAGCATACAGATGAAGAATTACAGAATTAATTAAAATGAAATAAACCCCTCTGTTGCTATTTCTTTCTTTTCTCCCCTTCTTTTGTCACTTTTTGATTTTCCTGATGCTTTTGGTTTTTTTACTCTCTGTGAATGTGGATTAATGGCATAGCTCTAAATACATAAGAATCCAATAAATTGTCCTAGAATCAAGGTGAACATTCTTAGAATATCAGAAATTTTAAGCCTTCCATATTTCTGCATAATATCAAGAAAGCAGCAAATAAAGAGTAGACAATATTTCATCAGCAAAAGCCTTGGAGTTAGGGTTTTAGAGCAAAACTTCATCAGGGCAGGCATCTGCTTTATTTGCTGAAGTGTTTGGGTGCATAAAGAATAACAATTTATGCAACTGAAATTCTCACAGAAGTCTGACTTTGTGAAATGTAAAATGCAAGAAGGTGAGAAGAAAATACTACTCTGTCAAGAATAGCCCATACAAACAGCTGCAGTGAAGGTGGTTTCTTGGCTGTTGTAAATTTTATAATTATCACATTATTGATATGATGCACCATTTATGACACAGGTAGTGATTACACACTTATCTGTTGATTTCTTTTCTATCACATTTAAATTTTTTTTGCTTGCTTCTTCCTTTTCAGTTTACATTGCATGCACTCTGGGGAGGATTTGGCTTTTTGTCATATTTTTGTACAGCATCTAGTTTAACAGGTCAGGTTCTTTTGGATAGTTTGGCAATTAATTTTGAAGATATACATTTAAGCTGCATGTGAGAGAAGGAATGTGTGGTCCTCTGGTTATGTAACAGCTTCGAAGTGTTTTGTAGGCTAAGGAATGGCATTGCCATAATGTTGCTTCAAAGAAAGATAAAATTCAGTGGATGCATTTTAATATGGTTAATTTTGATGCTTAAAAAATATGTGCAAATAGTTCATCTAATGTCACACAGAAAGTTCATAATACACAGAGTGCTTCGTCTTAGTCCTCCCAGACACTGATCTCTAACAGCAAAATAGGATCTAGATAATCTGGAGGTTCCTATGGATTTTTGCTCACTTGTCTAGCTTGTCAGTGTTTAATGAAGACAATAGCTCCTTTCTGACACTTTTTGCATATTTGAACACACATCCACGCCCACACTCTATCCATCTCCTCACTCCCTGGTTCCTGAAAGCCATTTCTTGCTGTTTTCCTGCTACACAGAGAACACAGCCTTGGGCAAACAGCACGAGCAGGGCTCAGAGAGCTGTCGGAGGAGGATCTGACGTGTTATTCTCCCATTATGTGAGAACATGCTGCTGGGCATGTGCACACAGACAGGACAAGGTTTGTACCAGGAAAGAAACAGCCAACAGCTAAAGATTAAGAGTAGTTGAAAAGTTCATTTCCATCAGGATGTATCCTTAATGAGCATAAAAATGTTCATTTTGAGGCAGCAGATGCACAAAAAATAAATTTCCCATGGCTGGAATGGTATAGGGGAATAGAGCCCACATGTATACTTCTCTCCACATAAGTACAGCTATTAAAACTTATATTATGCTTTAATGCATTCCTATTTGAGGCATGTTGTAACTAAACAAAAAGTGCACCAGGGATTAAACTACATAGAAAACAAAATATTCACATCGCTCATTGTCATCATTTAGCTTAGAATGAACCGAAAACTGGTGCAGATTTTTCTCTGTCTGTTTTCAGCAGCAAAGAAATTTGAGCTTTTTCTTCTGTGACAAGGCAGCAGCAAATCAATTCTGATCAGTAGATTTACCTGCTTGTTCAGTAGGGTGTCGTAAAGCCTCCTGATTTAAGAGCCCTAGCTGCTGCTGTGCATATGTGAGAAATCCAGCTGTGTCTCCAAGGTCTGTTAATGCTGAAGAATTTTCTGTGCTCTTCATTCATCCCAAGGTTTAGGTCATATCTCATCCCTCTGTTAGTGATATGATTTTATGGTGCCAAATTCAAGAAGAATTATAACTTTCTTGCCCTCACTGGGACCAAATTCTGCTGCCATTTAAAACTCAGAGCGATTTTTGGAAATTTTCCATAATTATCAATAGAAGCATAACTTCTTCAAAGGGAACTCAGAAACCAAATGAAGACTTTAGGAATTTAGATGTTCTATTCATGTGCTATTCAACCCCAGCTGTGCATCATGTTCTGAAAAAACCGACTATGCATGGGAGATCTTAGCCCACCCTTGTGTCTCTTGTGTTGTCTCAGAGGAGTAACAGCCTGTGTAGCTGGAAGGACTGTCTTTGATCTCACAGCGCTGAAGAGGATTGCCTGACGCACTTGGGGAAGGCAGAATCTGATGCCACACGAGGGCAGTAATGGAAAGAAGAATGAGGAAAGCCACAAAGATGTCCTTCCCAGAGGAGAGAGGGTTGCATCAAGGAGGAACAAGAGAACACAGGGAGAAGAAGATGCTGAGAAAGCTTCTGTGTGAAGAAGTTTGGACTTAATAGGAGGGGAAAAAGACCAGAGAACATATTCAGGAACTATACAATATTTGACTGAGGAAGCTCTAGAGGCTTTCAACAGAGACAAGGTATAAACAAGACCAGAAGAGAAGGATGTGGCTGCCATCAAGATAATACAGTTGCAGTAACCTTGATTTTGAAAAGCTAGTTTTTAACTGTTTCTTTGATGGAATTCTACAAAAGCCTTACCATTCTATTGTGGGCTTTTTAAAATGCTTCCTCAGGGCTGGAATGTGCCCTCGAGATGTTTTCAGAGCTTTCAACCTGTTTAACAAACAGTTTCCACTTGGAACTTAAACGTAGAAGATAATTAACATTCAGGTTATTACATTTATGTTCTCTCTGTGCTCTTTCCATATGCAGTGAGTAAGATATTGCAGAGGAGGGAGCTTGGCTTAGATTACAAACTCAGATTGAACATGCACATAGGGAATGTGTAGAAACAGACTTACCTAAACATATTGACAGGATAATCTTATTTAAACCCTAAAATAGTTCCAGAAAGTCCTCAATCTAAGGAAATGGTTACAGTGTAAGCTCTTAAAGAGAAGGGTAATAATAAATTATGTTCCTGCTCTCTTTGTTAATGGGAGTATGAGCTTGCAGAGGGAAGAGGTAAGTAGCTAGCTTTAAATAGCTTTTACCAGTCGTCACGATTTAACTCCAGTCAGCAACCAAGTACCACACAGTTGGTCCTTCCCTCACCAGCAGGACTGGGGAGAGAATCAAAATAGTAAAACCAGGAAACTCATAAGTTGAGAAAAAGGCAATTCAATGGGTAAAGAGAAAGCCAGCCACAGGAGCAAAGCAAACCAAGGAATCTTTCACTACATCCTGTGGGCAGACAGGTCTTCAGCCATCCCCAGGAAAGCAGGGCTTGGGAAGCAATTTGGGAAGACAAATGTCATCACTCCAAATGTTGTCCCTTCTTCCTTCCTTTCCCCACTTTATATACTGAGCATGATGTCCTGTGGTGTGGAACATCCCTTTTGTCCCTTGGGGTCACCTGTCCCAGCTGTGTCTCCTCCCGTGCAGCCCCAGCTCCCTCCCCACTGTGGCTGTACGAGCAGAAAAGGCCTTGGCTCTGTGTGAGCCCTCTCAGCAATAACAAAAACATCCCTATATTATCAGGCCTGTGTTTAGCACAAATCTAAAATTTAACCCTATACAAGCCACTGTGAGGAAAAATTAACACTATGTCAGCCAAACCCTGAACATTCCACCCTCTATTCAGTACCATTGACATCATGCCCAGGTCCCATTGTATTCAAAACCATCTTATTAACCACATCCCTCCTTCCCATCTTTTGATAGGATACATAGACTTTGTAGCCTTAAGTTTAGGCACCACCTCTACAAAATGTCTATGGAATGTCCACGGAATGTCCACAAATGTCCTCAAAATGTTCATTGAGTTAATTTAGTCCGTGACTTTGGGCACCCTCTGTTGTGGTGTTCACTCTGGACTGGAGAGGTGGTATGTGGGAGGATTTACTGGGCACCAAACCAGCTCAGGTTGGGTCACTGCTGCACTGCAACTGCTTCTTGTAAGGCTCCTCCTCCCCTCCTCCATTAGCTGGTGGTTCCTGTTACAGTGATTCCTGTACCACACAACTCACATCATGGACTACAACAACTTAAAGCATATCCATGATAAACTCCACCCCTGGCTCTTTCTGGTTTAGCATTACAGTGAACTCCTCCCCTTGTCTCCAGCCTGACTGCAGCAAGGAGTTCTGGCTGGAATCCACCAGGAGTCTATTCCAATTCACAGTCTGCCAGGGGCTGCAGGAACACAGCTACTCCACTGTGGGCTGTGCCAGGGGACTGCTCCAGAGTGGCTTCCCTGTGGAGTCACAAATGTGCCACGGCCTGAATTGTGTGTTACAGGAATGGCCATAACAGGAAGCACTTCTCTGTTTGGTTGCAGGAGTTCTGAAGCCTATCTCCGAGCAGATTTTGATTATAAAGAAGACTGACCAAAAAGGGAAAAAAGAAAAAAAAACCAAAAAAACCCCAAAAAAGAAATAAAAGGAAGACAACTGTTTTGCTTAAACACAATGCAAAAAAAGGAAAAGTGTTTGGAGACAAGGCACCTATGTTGACGGCAGATGAATGAGTACATAGGCAGTATGAAATAGATCTCAATTTTCCTTCACTTGGGGGTTATAATCCTGCAATCTTCACAGCCAAGGCCAAGAGATCTGTCTGTGAGAATCAGTGTTCTAGCAGATGGGAACCTTAGTGTTAGTTGTTGCTGGAAAAATGGATGAGAATGTCAAGAAGATGAAAGAAATCTTAACCTGAAGAGACAGGGCATAAAACAAACAGAAGCCTGAAATGAAAACAAAAGGAATGAAATTTAATTTAAGCCAAATAACAAATGGTTGAGTCCAGATGTGGGTGTGTGTCAGAGTCAGTCACCACAGATTCTGAGGTTTTAGTTCTGTGTTATCATATATCATACAGAAAATATTTCCTTGGGAAAGGGATCTTGTAGAGATCCATAGGGTCCTGAAGGTGCATTGGAAAGAGCTGCTCACTGCTTCAGAGTGAGGGAAATAAAGTACATAGCACAGTACTTTCAAGTCACAGAGCAAGATAGTGTATATTTGAGGCAAGATGTTCTGGATTAATTTTTACTTAGGTTCAATAACTGAATAAATGGCCTCATAGGAGAAAAACCCTGCTAAATACAAAAACAGGTAGAGGGAGGGTCCTAGGTGGAAATTGTTGAAGTCTGTCAGAGTGCTCTGGAGAAGTATTTACATGTCCTTTTTTTAACCTCCTCCCCAGGCATTTGCTGAAGTTTTTTTGAGTCTTCCATGCTATTAGATTGTATCCAACAGTGGATATGAGTGTTTTCTGTTCTAGCGACATTGAACCTTCTATTCTGTGTGTGAAAAGGTAAATATGTATATACACATTCACTTTTGAGGCACTTTAATCTTGTTCAGAAAATCAATAAATGAGGTATTCCTTAATCACAAAAGCTACTGTAGATTAAGGTATTTGTAATTAAACAATATTATTTGATTTTAAAAAGTTTTTTAATAGTGTTGATTTTCAAGATTGTCAACAATGTCTGAGGAATGTGTTGTGTAAACATTTACAAGTCTTGTAGGAAATTAGGATATGGAAAACTGAAGGGAAAAGCTCCCAAACGCAAAACAGAACTTCAGCAAAAGGTGAATTATTTTCCATGTGCCAACAGAGGTGCAGGGGAAAAAAAATTATGTTGTACCTTTTCCCTTATCACTCTCCTCAAAGACTTTGAAGCTGCCCATGAAAGAATACAATTCAAAATAGTAGCAATTACATTAATTACATTACTAAAAGATCAAGGTCACAACAACAGCAATTACCTGCAATTTTACATTCCTCCAATTATATTATTATGGAAATGAACACTTGCTAACTACAATAAAGCTTTCAGGGGCACTAAAGTGAGTTTTTTTCATTTCAGCATGCTTGCTAATTGTGTCAGGACTTCCGTGTAATGTGATTACTATTGCTTTGGTCTCACCAGAACGAGAGCAGATAGATAATGCCTGCTTCTTCCAGGCTTCATCTACACATAACTTTTAACCCAGTACAACTACTGAGATTAGGAACATTATATTTCAGTGAAATATTTATATCACTATATATCCTAGCAGAATAAAACATTTTGGAATGAACTATGTTATTGTGGGTAAGTTTGTACCAGTTCAATAGAGTCCAAAATAAGCAGTTGTACACTTTTGTGACCCAGTAAAACTAGATGCAGAAAAATGTCATGTTTCTGATGCAGCTATTTTGGTGGAAGAATTTACCACATCTTGCTGCTGGTCACCTGGTTCTGCCAGCAAAGTATTTTTCATGAGCATTCCCTAAATTGCTTCAGGCAGAATCAGCCGGTGTCAGGGAGAGAATTTAAAGTGACCTGGCAGTTTTTGCCTGCAATGACTCAGGACGGCTGCTTGCCTGGTTTGAGTGATAACTTCAGCATGGGGACACTCACACCAGCTGTTGAAAGCAGTTGTTTCCTTCATTGGCAAGAGTGAATTTGTAGTGCATGTCCACAGCCTTTCAGCTGTATTGCATTCTAGTGGAGATAAGGCTTTACCCATACCGAATTTATGCTAACAAATGCACAGTTTCGGAGGAATCTCCCACTACAGACAGCCACGGTCCAGAACATTTTCCAGCCTCATCCTGCAATAAAATACGGGTTTTGCTTCTGCTGCTATGATAGCAGCAATAGTGGCAATAGGCTATTCCACAGTTTTACTCTTCTAATAGTTAGAAAGCTTCTCACTGCCAGCCTATATTTAGTCATAGCCTGTTAACAGCTCCATGCTCCATGATCTGTTTACATCCTTTAGCTTAAATAGATCTCTGCCCACATTGGCATCTCTGTCCCACAGCTGTCTGTATAAAGCAATAATTTATACTCTCAGTCATTCTTTTTAACCTAAGCCCACTTGAAAGTCCAACTGTCTCCAGCCATCTTCTGCTCCTAATACTCCTCCCTGAATTGCTTCGGGCTGAACTTGTCACGCTTGAACATCAGTATCCAAAACTGCCTGTAATAGAGAAGATTCTCTCTGTATGTCTTTACTGCATATAACTTTGGTGTTTCATCTGGAAATATTTGTCCCAAAACATTCTTGATAGCTTTTGCCTTTATTGCAGCTGAATCATTGTACTGTCTCACTGTCACCCAATTATCTATGGACAACTTGTTTCTAGCATATAGCAGATTTTTTTTTACTCCTGAATGCATGACTTTGTACTCTGTCCTTTTATCTTCTACTTTGGTCCCAGAAGACTTTCAGTTCTTCTTTTGTGATATTCCAATTTTTCCCTGTATTGACATTTTCTCCCAACCAGTGCTTGCAGTGAATTTCATTAACGCATTTCTTGTGTCAAAATAATGAATGATTTTTTTTTTTTTAAATGCTGCTAGGACTTATACCTGTCTCTTCTCTTCAGCATGATAGTTTCTTATTTCTTCATTAGCCAGTTCTTATAATTCTTGGGGAACAAAATTCTTTAGCCTATATAGTTTGGTTATACCAGTGTGATCTAATAAGGATAGGGCTCTCACATGATGCATTTTAAAAGAAAATTTATATTTACACAAACAGGTTGTATTAGGTAAGGCAACAATAAAACAATGAGAGAAACTAGTAGACTTTGTAGGTAGAGGCAGAAGAGTGCTTGAAGTTGCCATTGAGTGAAGAATGTCAAAACATAGTGAAGTGAGAGTCTCTAAGGCTAAAATTACTAAACAAGATTGCAAATCAGTTAATAATGCCAATGGGAATAGAGCAAAGATGGGTGGGTTGGTTGGCTGATTGGAGAGAGTGCAACAGAAGAAAGGGAAGATGAGGAAAATCCAAAATGGTGACCATCTCTCAGCTGCAGAGTATCTGCTGAGCAGCCCTGTGTCCAAGCAGCCGGGCTCTGGCAGGACAGCAATCTGATGGTGGGATGATGCAGAGTGTTAGACTTGGCTCTGCAGTCAGGCATTTCCTTGGAATAGGCATCTCCTTGCATGAGAGAATATGTATCTGCCTTCCTTTTGGGCTTTTGTGGAGCAGAATCTATCTAATGTCTTTTCATTCCCATTTTGTCTGTTAATGAGTCNTTAAAAGGGACAGTAATGACATCACTTTGATTGTGCTGTGCTTCTGGGACTTGTTTGATTTTTTCCTGAAAAAATATCAACCTCCGGGGGACATTGAACATTTATGGGCTTGGTTCCCACACCCTGACTGGGTGGATAGGACTGGACCCTTGGGGTCTGCAGTTAGCTTCTGTTATATAACTCCTCATGTTGTAACACTTTCTTTTAGGATGTTCTTGCATGTATCTGCATTCCTTTTGGGCTTTTATGGAGCAGAATCTAACTCCCATTTTGTCTGTTAATGAGTCACTTTACCCTTCAATGTACTGCGAAGTTAAAAAATATTTATCTAGAATTTGTATCTTTTATAAAATTATACATTTATGGAAGAAGTTTTGGGTATTTTATTCCCTTTTTAATTAATTAATTTTTTTAAATTACCATGAGCTAAATTCTAGGGACTAGTAATTCCACTGTCCAGAAAACACAAGCAATAATTCATACAAAGTTACTATTACAAACAATATATCAACATCAGGAGCTGGTGTAGTAGGATAATTCAGTTGTGGTGTTTTGTAGTTTAAACAAAATGCATGATAGTGGGTAACACTAACTATAAAAGTGATAGATACTCTAAGGTAAGACTTAGAAATAGAACTGAATTACATTAGATGGCACAATTCATTGAATAGTGTGTCTTCTGATTATATTGCAGTTATACACATAAGCTGGATTTGAGCCCAGATAATTTGTGTGTTGTCTTTGATACTTAATGATATCTAAATGTCAAGCTGCAGTTCTTCTGTTCTTTATTAGCCAACTGCGTACACTATTTTTTCTCTCAATGAGGTTTTTTACACCAGTTCTTTTATTTCATTAGATATTTTCATTTGAAAAGAGAGGGGAAAAACTAAGGAAAAGTTGTTTGAGATGTTGCTTTTAACTAATTTGGCAACATGCCATCAAAGAACTTCAGTTCCTAAGATAGTCAGTTTATATCTATTAGAAACAGAATGGAAAATTAGTAATTGACACAAATTAACAAGTCTTTGCACATCTGTAATTTGTGGAGATATAGACCATCCATCAGAGATGTGAAATGATTTTCATTATGGCCTAATAACATCAGCTGCCAGTAGCTGCCTTACCTCTCTCTCCACTGGAGAAAAGTAAAAAGTTATCATTGCATCAAATTTTTACATGATTTTTTTGCATCAAAATAGTGAATCTCTGTAAAATCCTAGAAGGAAGGAACTGTTGTTCATTTACATTGATGTAGCTGTTAATACCTGATAAGGGTACCTCTGTTTTATGTCCAATAGGTTTTTCAAACAAGATAATTATCTTGATGTTGGAAACACACCTCTATTTTAAGAAAGAATAAGCCAAGTTAGAGTTAAGAGGTTTTTAAAGTGTGGATTAAAGTTGAAATCTTGTTACCATTCAAAATTATATTCCAGCAAAACTTTCCAAGGGAAAGTTATAACTCATAGGAGGACAGGATGATTTCAGCCTCTGTATCGTGACTAACTTCAGGTTATTGCCTATTTACAGTTTGCTCTGTAGAAAGGTTTCCAAAGGCACTTGACACACGTGTCTGTATTTGTATTAGGACTCAGCAATTATTAGTGACAGCTTGTTTATCTATGGCACTCCTGAAATCTCTTGCTCGCTCTCTGTCTGCAGCTGCCAGCTCTTCAAGTCTCTTTGAAGAAAATACACATAATCACTTTTAGTACAACCTTACAGAAATTTCCTTACAGGAACAGATAGAAACTTGATACCAGTTTGTTTTCCAAAAAGTATGAGTGTAGATGATAGAAACCTATATGGCAATAATTGATTGCCTACAAAGTTATAGACAATCTGAATCCCCTTGGAGGTAGCTTAGGTGAAATAAATAATAAAGATATTTCTCCAGGAATTTTCTTACTGATGAAAGCTCAATTTTTATCATGATGGGAAGTGTCTCATGTATATGCCGATTTGGATCTCCCATAAAATTAATTAAAAAATGAAAAACAAACCTGAGAAAGATCCCATTTAAAGAATTAAACTGGAAGAGGATATGAGAACCATGTAGATTTGTGATTAGGAAGATATCTCCGCATTGTAAGAAATTTCCAAACAGAGTAACATTTCGGTAGTGAATTCTATTATAAATGATAATGCAATAAAAAATCACACAACAATCCTAAGAAATCCTTTAATTTCCTCCCCGGTGTTGCACACAAAACTGAAGGGAAATAAACTTGTAGCAAACACATGGAAAAATGCAGTTACCCTGCAAATTAACTCTGTGCCAAGTTACTGCTGTACAGGCCCTGTACAACCATTTCTGACTTCATGTTTGGCTTTGTGAGATTACTGCTGTGTATAAACTGTATCTAAAATCTGCAATGCACTCTGCAGTTATGGATTTCTTAAAGTGAACATACACTGGTTCCCATCACCATTATAGCCTGAAACACATCAGGAAACACATCATGCTTTCAATAAGATCTACTATGAAATAAAATGCAATCTTCATTTTTACTGGTGGCATGAAAGGTCAACAGAAATGGTGTGCTACACTGCAAGGTGCTACTGGCTTATGCCCAAGCTGCTGATTTGTAAGCATTCAGAATTTGGTGGGAAAACGCTGCTCGTATTTTTCTTGTTCTGACATCTAAAGATTCAAGGCTTCTTTGAATTTTAATGTAACTGTGTAGAAGGTGCACAGTCCTTTTAAAGGCCAGGCTACTTCAAAGGGAGTTATTGAGTTTAGAGAAGAAAGGCAAGACCTGAAATGTTACACTGGTGTGCAATCAGAGGGAGTTGGAGAAAGATATTTAAGACAGGACAAAGATCCTTGACCAGAGTAGTGCCATGTGGCAGTTTTACACTCCTTTCTGGTTTTGACTCTGAATGAGGCCATGGATTTGCAAACTGACAAGTCCTATGATCTAACACCAAGCTGTACGTCAGTAACAGCAAATCTAAAAAAGTTTGTTACTCCCTAACAGTTTCATTCAGACAAAATTCTAGTAATTTTCAAATTTAACAGATATCGTTCCCTAAATCTGCAAACAAAATGCAAGAGTAAAAAAAAACATTAATCTAAATAACTGGAGAATAGTAGAAAGCCTATAAAAAGTCTTCAAAGTTATTGGAATATCGTTTACAATTTGCACGTTTTAGGAGTGAATCTGTGTATGTAATATGGCTCAAGTAACTACAGACACAGCTTGCTGTATATTCTAGAGGTAGAAGAATTGCATGCAGTCATTCCTCCTGTCCCCTGTCTTTTGATGCCAGCTAGGTGACAGATTGCACACTGGAATCCTCTCTTATACTTTTAAAGGTCATCTGTCTCCAGAGCTACTGATGATAAAGTCACATGAGTAAAACTGAGCAAGTGGGGGGGAGTTGGAGAGACATCAGCATGCACGAAGAGTGAATATGGATAAATAACCCTTTTACGTGGGAAACTTTTTCTGCAATGTCGAGTTATCATTGTATTCACTTTGCAACACTAATCAACACTAGCTAGACAGGAAATCAAACTGCTTAGTGCTCACGGGGTAAACATGTGGATTTGTATCAAACTGCAGCACTTACTTCCTAGCTAAGCCAGATTGTCCCCCTTGAGCTATTTTCAAAATGTATCAGCAAGAAGGAGGTTATGTAAAAAGGCCTTAAACCATATGTTACCAGGTTGTACCCACTTATATCAAATACTTTAAGACTGACTGTAGATGTTTGTGCGCGGTACACTACGCTTGCATTAAATTAATTTTTGCCAAATAGGGCTGAATAACTTCTCACTAACTCCTAATGACAGAAGCTGATATATAATGTATGCTGGCTTTGTATTTTGCTGATTGAATTAGAAGGGAATAGAATGCCTCTATATAAAGCAAACATTTCCCTGCTGTGGAAGAACAAGAGTTTAGTGGATTTATCCCAAGTATGTTCAGTGGACTGCATATGGAAGCATTAAAAAACTAATTTCCAAGATCAAATATTTACCTACATTACAAAGTCAGTGCTCAGTAGGGCAAGCTAGGACAAGATTGTGAGATAGCTAGGGTCAGACTATCTCTTATTTATTTCCTCCTGATGTCTAGTGCAAAATATTAGCTAAGGCATGCTGGTTATTGTTTTATCTGTAATTGTTAATGATCAATTTCAAAAGGGGCCAATAACTGGATATATTCTATTCATATTGATTGTAAATATTCTGAGATATTCATACAATCTGTGTTTACTTTTTAACTCTGATCTGTTTCCTGCCCTGTTATTTCTGCTCAGTGATATTGAAATTTCAGCAAAGTTTTGGACTATTTTCCTGAAGTTCTACAGGTAAGTTTTTAAAATGTTATTTGGGGTTGGGTTTTTTTTTTTTAACCTATTTAAAGAAGCTACTATATTGCACCTGTGTGTTAGATAAAATAATCTCAAATTATGTGTTAGATAAAATAATCTCAAATTATGTGTATAGGCTGGGCAGCTGTAACACAAAGTCAATCAATTCCCAAGATATTGTATTTTGTTTTCATATGTTTCCTAGTTGCAGGCAGGCAAAGACAGAGATTTTTTTTTGGGTGTTTTGTTCGTTTTGTTTTTGTTTTCCTCTCTCCATCTTTTTCATATTATACTGCTATTTTTCAAGTATTTCTTTTCCAGATGTGCATCAAAACTTGCAGGATATTGTAAGCCTAGAAATGTATGGACAGAGCTGCTTTGTTTTTGTTTAAAGCAAATTTGTTCAATTTTATTTGAAGTTTGTGATTTTATTAGTGTGTTGAAAGAGAGCTTATTTTACAGCTTGTACATTATGCAGTAGCACCTAGAAGGTCAATAAATATCTGCTTAACCACTCTGAGTAAAACACCTTTTGCCCTTCATTTCAGACAGGTACGTGTTCTTTTCCTGATTAATTAAAAAGTAGCATCTTTCTTTGACCAATAAGCTAATTAGGTAATGATACCATTAAAGTGCGGACACTGCATTATTCATCGTAAAATTAACTGAATTAAATTAAATGGGATAAAAGTGAAATCATAGATTGAATTAAAGGGAGTAAACAACTGGGCTGTTATTCTAGATCCTGATTTTTGAACACACCTGCCTCCACAGTTTGTCCCCTATGGGCTTCAGAATGGCTACTGATGAAGAGGAACAAACCAGGCAATATGAAGCCATGTATGTTGCATAAAGTTAGATAGAGGGATAACTGATATCACTGAGATCCATTTGTGTGTCTGGATTGGACTAGAAACTACCTCTAGAAGCTGCTGAATGAAAAGGTTGCTACTCAGCACGTAGGTATTTCTGCATCTCTAAAAGAAACCTCCTCTGTTGTTAAAAAGGAAAAAATATACAGTAGAAGATACATTACTTTTCAAAAAGCTACAAGGAGTTATTAGGGAAGTAAGTATAGACATATAAAAATGAAAATACTTGAAATTAGGTTTGACTTTAGTTTTAAGTTTTGTGATTTATTCAAATAAAGACTATATGCATGATTTTTTTATATTTTCTAGTAGGTTTTAGAGGGAAATAGTTTATTTTCAGAGGTGAAAAGTGCTAGCCTTTTCCCTGGAGATGGTGGCTGCTGAACATTCCGCTAGTAAAATGCGCAGTGCTGCTCAATGCCACTCACTGCATTGTAGTTCAGCTATAGGAAGGGAGTTCAACATAATGTGACTCAGTGGATTCCTCTCTGACATGAACTGACCCTTCAACATTTCAGCTTAGCTCTGAGACGATCTTATAAGGAATGCTGATTAGCAAAAACTTTCCAATCACCTATTCAGCCGAGACATTCAAATGCTCCCTGTGTATAAGCTGTTCTATAAGACGGTTCCACAAATGTGGAATTAGTTGTCAATGTCAGCTGAGAATGATCTGGCGTTTCTGAAGAACAGTGTATGATGGCATCTATTTCTCCTAAAGGAGATGACCTGGACCCGAGTATTTTTAGGAAGGGAAAGTGCAGCAGTGGGAAAAAACTTTGGATGCAATGGATAATTGCAATTAAGGAATTTGTCTTCATTATTAAAGGAAAGAGATAAGGTCTTAAAATTATCTTCAAGTATGTAATTAGTTTAGCCAAATCCTAATTGCTGCTACTCTGCTGCTCTCTGACTGTCAGCACACATTAGTCCTGTTTGTGATACACATGATCTCTAGCGTGTATTGCGACACTGTCTTATCTTTACATTTAGACAGGGGTTTCTGATTTCTAAGAGACATATTTTATGGTCAGCATTGCACCTTTTGTTTTGGAAATGGACACTATGCAGAGAGGAACTGTACACTGATGGGAGCCAAACCACTCAGAATCTTGTTTTCTTGACTGACAATATCTTGGATAAATCGTGGATGAAATCAACATGGACCCAACATTTCTTCTTGCATAATAGGTGACTGACTTTTGATACAGCCATCTTCTTGAATGGAAACACATATGCTGGAAACTTATCTTTCAGAATGACAGGAAAATTTTACTGCAGAAAAATTAATTTCCTTCCTTCAATGTTTCTTTGAACATCATGTATCTTAACAAGAAATGTTCCCAGCCACTGAGATTAACATGCAAAGCTGCTTCTTAAGAGTATTCATTCTTCTTTTAAAAATGACACAGAGTGCTAAAAGGACCTTGTTCTTAATTTTTAAACCCACTAATTTCATTGTGTCTGACACAAAGCAGAACATTTTTGCTATAATTACTGTATAAGTTATTTTTTTCCTGCAAAGTTGTAATTTTCCTAAAATAAGCTGGACTGCTTCAATTATGTAAATCAAATATCTAGAGAATATGATGACTGCATTGGCAAAACACAATAGAACTTAACAGGAAACCAGCAGAGAGAGAGAGAGAGTGATAGGGAAGGCAAAAGCCCAAATGAGGATGCTTTTTTCAATTAGAACCACAGCAAATTCTCTGTCCTGCTGGTAAACTGGCTCCTGCAGCTTCTCACTCTGCCAGATCTGCTCTTCCCTTGGTGCCAGAGCATGACCATTAAGACTGGTGGGAAGTCTAGGCTAAAATGAAAACCACTGTGCAGAGACCAAGTGTGACTGAGAAAAAATTATGGTTTGCTTCCGTTGTTTTTTTTCTATTTGTTATCAAAGCGAATGTATAGGCAATAATGTCGCAAACAGCCCAAGAGATCATAATAAATTCTTCATGAGACGTCTCAAGAAGTGTGAGGTGAAACAGCTGAAAGACAGAAAAACACTGTAGTAGTGGCTAAACAATGTATTTATTCTCAGCACTGGCAAACTGCTTCAAATGGCTGGCACAAGGTGTCTTGGATCCTGAAAGTCCTGAAAACAGCTGACACACTCTGGAGTGAATCCCTCTATAAACCACAAACTCCCCCACTCAAGACCTCCTCAGTGACCTACATTATGCTGTTTTTAGGGTCCAGCTGTTTCTGTCTCTTTGCTGTAGATGGAATGATCAGATTGAAGGCAGCTGTACAAAGGTGAAGTAACACCATTGATCTCCATTATGAAGTCACTGCGGGTTTATTTCTAATCATAATCTTCATTTTATTTTCATGACTTTTTTAACAACTGACACATTCAGCAGAGACCTTCACTGATCTCTCTTCAGCAATCCCCTTTTTTTTTCCAAATAACTTTAGGTAAAGCAGAAATTTTTAAAAGACGAGATTCATTCTGACAATTCTTTCTGACATGCTTTTTTTTCCATTTGCCAACATTGACTTTTAGTGTTACAGAGAACTTAAGTAAGTTATTATAAGGGTATACTTTCCTTAAGTATGGCTCTGAAATTCTCTTGGTTTTTTCTAGTTCTTTACTAAGATCAGAATGTAGAAAATGCATTCTTGTGTTATCTGTATTCAACATTGTAGTTTTACATCTCAGACATCTAAGTATTGAAAATCTGAGCAGCTTCCATGTTGAAACTTTACCTTTTATCCTTAAATTATTTTTAATTTAAGGCAGAAGACATCTGGTCTGATTTAATGTTCTGTATATATTTATCTGGTGATTTCTATGTCCAAATAACTCCATGTCTAACAAAAGACTTTGTCAAAGCCCAAAGTGAAATCCAAATAGATTCTCTTATTTGATTTGCTTTTCAGCATTTTTTGCTGAAATTTTCATCAAGGAAATTTAAAATTTTGTCTTTAGCTGACATGTCAAATACCTAAACTGGTGTGGTTTATTTGCCTTCTGATTTGTTCCCTCCTCCCCTCAATACTGGCTTTCCCAAAGACATACACAAGGTCTGTCAATATCTTGGTTTTCTAGTCTAGATTCTGAAAGCTTCTGACTATTTTGTAAAACTCAATAACTGTTTCTTAAAATTGTTCCTTTGGCATCAAATACTAAGGTTTGTGGCTAACACTTTGCTCCTGCAGTGCCTCCCAGCCTCTGACAGTGGTATTATTCCTATTTAGATAGAAATTCTTCAAAACAGTTATGACCCAAGATCTTATTAAAGAAAAATTCACCCTTGCCCATCACCAAAGTAGTTTTCCTCTTCTTTGTCTTGCAGTATCAGTCCTCTCTCTCAATCTAGCAATCTTACACTCTTACTTTTCCTTTCTTCACTTAATCCTAATTAAATCCATGCTTGTTTTTCATACCTGCACTTCTTAAATTGCCTCTTGCAAAATGGTTGAGCTCTTTAGCAAGGCTTTCCCTCTGGCTAGTAGCTGGAGAGAGCATTATTCTCACCACAGGGACAAGCAACAGGTAGTACATAGCACAGTAGGATTAATGGCTGTTCCATAAAAGAACAAACATTTTGGGAACAAAAAATTATAGGATGGCATTATTTGCATGATTCCTGCTTCTAGGTTGGCTATATTTCACTTGGTCTGTTTTGGGTGAAACTTAGAGGTGCATTGATTAGAAAATTTCCTTGCATGTTCCCTTACTTCAGTGACTGTGCTGAAATATGAGATTCTTATTGTAGTTGATTGCTTAATCGTACAAACAACTTCACATTATCTTGGGTTATAGCAGCCCAGTGGAGAGCAAGAATCAGAATCAGACTGCAATTGCTGACAAGTAATCATCTTTCTTTCCTTGGTACCATAAGTCAGTTCAGGTTGTGGCAGATGTGTTTTACGGAGTTTTAAAATGAAGGGGTAATACAGATTGTGCCATGACACAAGACAGCTGAGAGAAAGAAAAATGAGAAAGGCAACAAATTACATATAACAGATAAAAACTTAAGTTTTGTACACATACCAGTAGCCTTGAAGCACTCTCACAAGTGCTGGAGAAAATAGCATGCACACATATATTTACATGTTTATTAATTTTATTTTTATATTGCCCAAAGTTGGGGGCAAATGTCACTTGCAATTCCACATGGTGCAAAAGATTACATGACTTTATAACTAAAGTTTAAAACCATGAAAAGGACAATTTCAGGGGAGGTTTTATTAACACAAGAAAAAGGAGGGAAAGTAGTACCCCAAATGACAATCAGCAGCATGTGTTAAGGTTAATTTTGCAGGAATTGTCAGCAAAGGAAAGATTTATTGTCATTACATTTCAACGCAGGAAAGAGGTTTTAATCTCTCAGATATCCGAATTTTCAAAATACAGATGAAATGTTAGATCCTGGCTATCTCAGCATATTAGAGGAAAAGCCTCAACCACTTAATTGTACCCATAATGCTATCAGAAACAGCCGGCGCAATTCTGAAAGACACAACAGGGTGGGTTTTGGCAGCACTATTGTTGCAGAACTGCTGCCGTGTAAGAGTATTATTACTTCTTCCCTGCCTAATGAAGCCTGGATAGGATGTTTTTGAAGTCCTTTAAGCGCTATCAAAAAAAAACAAACCAAAAAAAGGGACTGAGCTAAGCAGATCTCAATGACTTAATTTACCACACAGAGTTTCTTCTGATTTGCTCTGGGCATCTGTAAGAGGACCCTCAATTACAGCACAGATAACAAGGTTCTGTGTATTGTAACCCAATCTAAGTGCCAAAGGACACATAATAAAAATGGTTAAAACTTACAAGAAAATACTGTCTGCTGATTTATTTGCCTTGATGCATCTGGTCCCTGCTATGTATGGTTGTTAACCAGGTTCCAACTAATTAAATATGTAAGAAAACAAGATTTTAGAGGACAAATCTTCTCAAATTTAAGAAAGGTAAAAGACTTTTTTCCAAAAGAATATTGAAAGAACTTGACGTGAATCAGCACAGAGAGACTATTACACATCCCTCTAGGTGTTAGTGCTGATTTCAAGAAAGCCTGTAGATAAAATAAGAAAATAATATTTCAGCTTAGAGGGATAAAGAGAAAAGATAACTCAAATTTATTGAGCTGGGTATAACGACAAAAGATGGGAGAAACTACAGATTCATTTGTAATTTTTCTTTTTATCACATGGGAAATTATGAAAATCAAGAGTTTATAGGTTTAGTGAACTCATAGTAGTAGTCCATTTTATGAGGAAACTGTAAAAATCCTTCTGTCATATCTAGTATAACTGGATGGAATTTATGCACTGTTAAACAGGGTAGAAGCTCTTTAGGTAAATGTGAAAACAATTTATCATCATTAGTGACACATAAAAACAACTGTGGACAGCTTCAGCGGTCTGCTTATAAACCCTGAAGAATGAGAGCTCAAAAACTTTGGCTTAGGGACTGACACTGGAAAATCTGCTGGACTCAGAAAATGTGTAGGGTTTTAAAAATTTATTGCAAGATGGAAGTATTTCCTGGCTATTTGCATTTTACATTTTTTGATTTCCTGCTGCCTCTCCAGGGCCCAGGTATGAGATTTTATTAGAAGACTCCCTGAACAGGTCTGGCCCTCTAATTGATACCCACTTCTGGTTGTCCAGGTCCACAGTGATGAAGGGACAATCAGAAATTGCACCGAGATGACAGGTTGAAGGGATGGGAGCAGAGGTGGTGTTTCCCTCAATCCCAGGAAGGTAAGAATGTCAAAAGGAACAGGAGAACCCATATGATCAACAGGTGTCCTAAAGACTGGTACTGTCAGTGAAATCTTGGGGCATTTTATATGGCACCAGGCCTGCTGGACATGGATGGGGCTTGCTTGTCTAAAGGGGGGAAAATATTTTTCTAGACCATGAGTCGGCAGGGCTGATTGAGGGGGCTTTAAACTAGGTTTGAAGGGAGAAGGTCATTGAATAAGGACAAGCTTGCTAGAGATGGGTTTCCTTGTTGGTTTTTTTGTTTGTTTGTTTTGGTTTTATGGGGCTTTATTTGGTAGATTTTTAAATCCTTCTTTTTTTATTATTTATGCATAAAAGGTACTTTTTACTTCCTAGTCCATCTTCTTTTTCCTATCTGGAACCTATGATGAAACAATAATTAAAATAAGAAAAAAAAATCTAGCAAAGATAATGAATACATTTTATTGGCTTTGGGTTTATATCATCGCTGATTACAAAAGAAAATTTGAATACTAAAGAAAATCATAGCTTCATGAGAGGTCCATTTTGTTTCCAAAAGCATCCTGTACAACAAACATCATATAATCCTACTGAAGAGTCCTTCAGTGCAGGGTAAACAATGTAGTGCAGTACATTTGGTACAAAATAATGACACTGAGCTGTTGTGATTTCAGTCTACTTAACAGTCTTGAGGCTTTTTAAGGTCACAGAACAAACAGTATTTTATCTTTTTCCAATAACAAGTGGGTACTGGGAATACCCGAACCATACTATACCCTTCTGCATATAAAGAATCCATCCAAGTTTTACAAATACTGCTCTCAAAGAGGAAATTTTAAGTGTCTTAGTGGAGACAATCAGATGTGCTTTTAGCTAGGAGGTGGCAGTCAACTGATGTCAGAGGAGCTGTCCTGGGCTGGCATTTTCAACACATCCCGATGGGACACGGTTCTGCTCTCAGAGGGAGTGTGGCTCTTCCATAAGATGGTCAGTACAAAGTACATATTTATGTTTTATTAGCAGAACTGGAGGGACACATTTCAGCATCATGGGGGACCTACTTCTGTGCTTAATTTGACCGTGTGCACTTTGTATGTAAATCTGAAGAAGGAGTTCCAACAAAATGGAGAAACGAAACTTTTGTTCTTTCTCTTCTTCGTGAACAAGCGATTAAAATGAAAATACTTCACAAAAGACCTGGTTTCATTTTCTGCTCACAGATAAGATCATCTTCAGAGTCAAATGTGCCTGTTTGGAGGAGCTTTACAGTAGCCCCCTTCCTTCTATTCCCTCCTCTACTTAGTAGTCCATGAGGAACCTTAGGATCTGTGAAAGCTGTGTCATTCTGAAGCCTCTTGCTCCCTGTAGTGTGGGTCCCTCTGATGTTTCAGCCCTTGACTCACATGCACAGCAGATAATAAAAAACAAAGTTGCTTTTCTAGAAAAGTCATGGCTCACTGATCTCTTTAGGAACATACCTTTTTCTTTCTCAGCAGATGCTTTGGCTCTGGCCCTTGAAGTTGTTTGAAATTCTCCAGCAGCTCAGGAGGGAGGCTGAATAGTGCGATATTTGTTCACTCCTCATTGCTAGTCTGACAAGTGAACAGCAGTTCAACAGAGTTCAAACATCTGGCAAACAGCTCGCTGCAGCTCTAAGCTGTCACACATTAATAAAGACCAATTGTTCCGTCAAGACCGTGTTGAGAAGTTAAAAGGAAGAGAAGAGCCAAGGGGAAACGTGCTAATTAAAAGTATCTTTATAGAGATGTATGAATAAAGGATGATTAATTTAGCTTTCTAAGGGTAAATCTATGTTTCAGGATCAGACAGGAACTTTGTTTAGCCTAATTGAAGAGGAGAAAAGTCTGCCACCCTGACTCCTGTTGAATAGCACCTTATTCACTTGATAGTTCCATGGATTCCCATCAGATTCCAAAATGTAATTCTGTGATGTTAAGGGAAGTTGGAAGGGCACATTTTCATGCTGAATCTTCCTCTGATTTTAAAATATACTGATCTACTTCTGAAAGAGGACAGAAACATATCTCTTTGTTCATGTCTT
This sequence comes from Polioptila caerulea, assembly GCA_013397295.1. Classification (NCBI taxonomy): domain Eukaryota; kingdom Metazoa; phylum Chordata; class Aves; order Passeriformes; family Certhiidae; genus Polioptila; species Polioptila caerulea. The sequence goes on from VYXF01011136.1 coordinate 158,275, forward strand.
CAGACTCTTCTGCTCATTATGCCAGTACACTATACCTTATATATTGCAGACTGTATTGGTTTTAAAATATGCCTCAAAGAGAGGTTTGTGGAGAAAGTAATGAGACATGCTCAATTTGTATCTCATGGAAAATTCATTCCTTTTCTATTTCAAGAGATCTAACATTTGCCCCATCACTTTCTAAATGTAATTTTCTCTGCTATTTTCAAATTCTTAGCTTTTGTACTGCATTAGAGCATTAATTTTTAAAGGAAAATCTAAAGTTTTTTAAAAGATAGTCCCAATATTTTAGCTTTTAATTCCATGTCTCTGACCAATTCTCTTCCTAAGAGCTTGTAGTGGGTTGAACCTTGCTGGATGCCAGGTACCCACCAAAGCCTCTCTGTCGCTCCCTTATGCAGCTGGACAGGATAGAGAAATTATAGTGAAAGGTTCATGGATTGAGATAAAGACAGAGAGAGATCACTCACTAAATACTATCATTGGCAAACCAAACTCAAATTAAATGTAGTAATTGAATTTATTGCTAAGAAAATCAGAGCAGGATNCATGGTGGAGCCCCTTTCATGAAAGTCTTGGTCTGTTAAGCTCGTGGCTTTGTGGAATTATCTCGGGGTGCCTTCTCCTTCCCTCCACCTTGCCACATGACCTCGACGCTTGCACGAACCCTGTGAAAGGCACAGCGTGNAGTCAGTTCATCACAGATTGCTGCTGCTCAGGGGGAGGTGTCCTTCCCTGGCTGCAGTGTGGGTTTGTCCCAGTGGAGACAGTTCTCCACAAATTTCTCTAACGTGAGTCCAACCCACAGGCACAGCTGTCCCCAAACTTATGTGGGGTGGTGTTGCAGTGCAAATTCTGTGTTTTACTATGTNACTTCTCCAGCTTGGGTCCCCCATGGGATTGCAATGAGTTATAATTCATCGTGGTTTAAGGGGCTATTTTCCCCCTGGGTATCCTTGAGTTTTTTCTGGAATCTCATTGAGTATCACAGTTGTTTGCGGTGTCCATCATCATAAGTGATGGCAAAATAGCCTTCCAACCCATGACTCACAGTGTTATTGCTGTTCAAATAATGCTGTCTCACTGTCTGATGAGCTGATTTTCTTCAGGGTATCTAAAGGAAGGTATATGATCAAAACTCCTGGTGTACTGTAAAAGAACACTGTGGGTGAAAGTTACCCAATAAGTGCAGTGTTTTGAAATCTTGAAAGGCAAGTTCTTTCTCTAACAATAATATTGTTGATGATGTAAAGTTTTTTTATTGCATTTATAAGGTGATTTTATTCAAGTATCCTTAAAATTCTTTATTACACTGTGTATATATAAAAGCTTAATCCATAAGTTTTTGGGTGTCAGAAAATATATTTAACAAAGTAGCAATGCAAGTTAATATTTAAGATGTAAAATAACTATAATAAAAAGCTGGGAAAAGAAAGTATGTGAAAAGATGAAATTTACTATCTCTTATAAATAAATGAGCTGACAGAGCATATTCTAAAAAATCAGTACTGTGGAGGCAGCCTCATCTTTTTATTATGGAATTACTCATGTTGCCATTCTTGAGACTTAATTTTGCCATATGCTTTAAGGTTCTATTATCCATCATGAATTATTTTAATGCAGGAGTTCACAATATAAATCTAGGAAAGAAAAAAGATGAAAAATATGACCTGTTCCATATTGCATAGTTGGTTCTAACTTGAAATATATGAGTGAAACATGGGAAGCTGTTAGTAACTAGTAATAAATTTAAAGGATCGGGGTAGTTTTAAAGAATTTTGGCTTGGCAGAATGGGGGCTTTCACTGTAACAAAGCTAAAAGGAAAACCCATGCCATGGAACCCAAAGGCATCCAAATTATTTCAAAAGCAGGGTTTAAAAACACATTTATTTGCAGTTTGGATGAGGGTTACCATTTTCTTCAAGAACTCCATTATGCAACTATTTCTCCCATACTTCACTATATAAACAAATGTATATCTATAGGTTCAAGATTGCACAGAGAAGGCTTATTAGTAATTGAATTCAGGGACTCATATCTTCATCTGATAAATTGATACAGCTCTGGTGATTTCAGTCTGTGACATTTAAAGAGTAATAAAAGAATGGAGAATTAAAAGGTTAAAACTTTTACTGCTCTTGGAATATAAGCTACTTTCCCTCTAATTGTTAGTGTTTTCCTCTGGCAGTATAGACATATTTATAATAACTCCACTAAAATACTTGGCTGATCTGTCTCACCTGAGGGAAGAAGACAACAATTTTTTGGATGTTTCTAAATCAAAGGTATCTAAAAGTACATCAGGTGAAAAAGAAAGTAGAAAAGGAAGGAGAGATAAGTGACTCAAAACAATTTCAGGCTTACACACTAATATTTATGCCTGGATTTACTAAGACTAACCTTGATGATAAAAAAACAAACCAGAGATAGACTCAGGAAAACAAATCCAGTATGAAATTTGGCATGATTATTTTTTAGGAAGTATGGCTGTGTATATATAACTCTCCCCTTGCCCACCACATATCCCTCACAAACAGGCATCCCATAAAATTTGGCATGCTTCCTATGAAATCAATAACACTGTTCAAGAGGCACTAGCTTATTGCTAATCATTTTTTTTTTCACAAAATAACTGGTTTACACTTTTATTATTGTCTCAGAGGTTCCTGGCCTTCAATCTTCCTGTTTGTTCCTTAGGCTCCCAAAATTTGCTGGTTTTGTTATGTGCAGCTGAGCCCCATATGTTGGCCCACATGACCCCCCCCCAACACTTCAGTAGTGGCTGGGAGNGTTTACACTTTTATTATTGTCTCAGAGGTTCCTGGCCTTCAATCTTCCTGTTTGTTCCTTAGGCTCCCAAAATTTGCTGGTTTTGTTATGTGCAGCTGAGCCCCACATTTTGGCCCACATGACCCCCCCCAACACTTCAGTAGTGGCTGGGAGCACAGGGTCTGCTGCCAGTGGGAGAAAGACCTGCAGCAATGCTTCTCTCCCACTCCATTTTCATCTGCTGAGTCTCACTCTCACATCCAGGTAGGTTTCTGTCCCTGTGGGAGTGTCAGATCATAAATCAAGTGTATATGTCATCCTCTTTTACCGAGGGTGTGAAACCCCCTGGCAGAGGTGAGAGGAGAAGATTAACTATCTGTTGACTCCTACTTTGTGGAAGTGGTTCCTGGCTGTACTCACAAGGCATCTCAGTCAGACTGTGCCCCCTGTTTTAGTGAATCCTTGTAGGATGCTTCTCTTAAATGAAACCACATGAATCTTTCTTCTTGAGAAGATGAGGGGGCACTTGCAAGGACTAAATGCCTGAGGGGTCAGTGCTTGCCTCACTTCCAGGGAAAGAAGTGCAAGTTCTAAACTTTGTTCTTACTCCAGCTGGGTGGGTCAGTGACCACGGATGTGCTCTATCACATCTTGGTACAAGGGATTTTAAACACCTAATGGTCAGTTAGTGCAATAAAAATAGCACAAGATGAAAATGTTCTCTTCTTACAGAGTAAAAAAATACATATTATAAACTAATTGACCAACACCACAAATATAAACCATTAGGGGGACCTCCTGTGATACAGAAACAGTTATAAACAGATATGTGCAGCTTTTTTATATTGCTTTCAATAACCAGAGCATTATATCTTACATTTTTAATCAATTTTCCATTTTACAGCCTGATTTTGAGAGGCAGAGTTGTGCATAGCCATCATTCCTGTGCTGTTGAACGACCTCTTGGATTTTCTTCACTGTAACAAAAGTCATAACGACTAAATGTGCCACAGTTACTTGCCACTGATTGATATGGAGCAGTTAAGCATATTTTTACATAGAAGAAAATCTTGATGTCAGATTAAAATGTAAGTAAGCAGAGAAAAAACTCTCCTTGCCTGAGCAGCATGTGCTGTTTGGAGGAGCCCAGAGCCAAGTGCTCTGCAGTTTGCTTTGGCTCCTCAGCTCAGAGTTGTGCCATATGAGCGTCCCAGCAAAGGTTCTCAGTGATGTTCCAAGGCCAAGAATGAGCAAAGTTGAAGGACAAATTCCATATATGCTTTGAAAAGGGAACACAGACCAAAGAGACTGTAGCTTCATGGAAGGCTGCAGCCTAAGCAGAGTATAGGCCAGAAGTGGGGGGAAGATTTCTCTGACAGACACACATTGCTGCTTCCCCATGCCTGCTTTCTGTCCTCCTAGCTGATCCAAACCATGTACTTGCTATCCTGGTCCTTCCACCAGGTTGTGTAAGACACCTTTCCACAGTGTTTGGGAGGTATAAAAATGCTGCCAGCACTAGTTACATTGTTAAATTATGGTTAAGATACTTGTGTTTTGGTGTTGAGTTACATTTCCTCTGTAGTTTCTTCTGGTTATTCTGGGCTAATTATCCGCTTCATTGGCTCAATTCGTCAAAAATGGAAATTCACAAACTTCAGCACTGTATCCCACTGACTTTATGAACATGATTTATCACATTTCACCTATTCTTTCTGTTTTGATCTGCCATTTAGACTACCAATGAGCTGCTAAAATCACAGCATCTCCCCGACTTTATCAATACTCAAGTTTTATTGGGCATTCCTACTTCAATTCACTAATAGAGGATGGCATCAATTGTTGCACGTATGTTTTTAGTAGCATTCAAATATCTGATCAAAGCAGCAGAAACAATTCCAGTTGCTGAAAGACATGAGCTGTTCACTAGCCACAGGAGCTCAAGGACTAGCTCAGTTTTTCTGTCTGCAGGGGTATGGTGCTGTTTTTCCACCATCAGCAAGAGGAATAACTAACTTTGACAAGAAAAAAAAAATTACAACTCATAATTAGATTATGAAAATTATAAAAAGCCTTCTGAGGTGATTCTAAGGTATGGTAAGATCAGGGCTCTCTAAAAGTTTTACCCAGCTGCAAAAGCCAAAGCAGCAGTCCGCAGTGAGTGCCCGCTCCCAGCTGCAAAGGACTGGACGAGGTATTCTCCCCAGGGGTATCCTTCCTAGGAACTGGCATGCCCTGGAGAAGCCAGCTGAGAGCTCCTTGGGAGGCAGCAAGAGAAGAAGGCTTGCTAACAAAACAAGGCTGGTTTGCATAATCCACTAGGAACTGAATGAACCTGTGTGATAGATTGCTAAAACTGTCACCAAGCACTAAAGAAAGCGATCCATGGAACCTCAGTACTCTGTGTGTTTAATTTCACTGACTTTCTCCAAATACAAACACATGCAATATCCACACCATGGAGCTGTCTGCCCCCAGTGGCAGAATATGCCCTATATGGGTACGTCCAGTGACTTCTGCCTCTGTGGGAGCACTGGATAGGGAAGGAACACCCTTGCACAAGCCAGGGTAGCCACATGGGAATACTTGCAGAACCACAGTTTCTGTGATGTAAGGAGAGTTGGAGGAGGTTGGGAAAAGGTCTTGTGCTTTCCCTGGAAATTAAGTGGACTCACTTTGGTAACTCTGCTCCTTTTCAGACTGCGTCTGACAAGGTTTCCTACAACAGTGGAAATGGCAATTAGGGACCAGAGGTGCCTTTCCAGTCCTGCATTCTTAGGAGCCAGCCTCTCCTCTCAAATCTTAGAGGTCTTTGGGTTTATTCACAATGATCTTGGGGCTTTGGGAATAATAAAGGCCTCAGTAACAGAATAGTGACATCTGCACTGGAAAGTCAACCAGCACTCCTGAACAGGACATGTTTCTCCTTAAGTCACTTCTAGCTGTGAGGACTTTGAGGGGATGATTTCATGTGACAGTGATTGTATTTTATACCTGCTTTACATGTCCAGAGGTGACTGTGCAGTGTATGAGGCAATAAAAAACCCTGCTTGTTTTATGTACATATTTGGATAATTAAATTTTAGAGATTATTTGTGAAAATCCTCTTGTTCTCCTCTCCACAGAAGAGCATACTTAGATAGCTTATCATAATCAAAAACATAGACTTCACCAAATGGAAAAGGAGTAAGTAAGGTCCTCAAAACACATCGATGGTTACTGTTTTTGTTGCAAATCCATTTCTTCTCCTGTTTTGAAATCATCTAACCCCTGCCAGGAGTAGTGAAAGGAGTGACCTGAAGTCTGAGCTGCAGGTGCACTGCCAATGGATAATTTTTTTTTTTGTATTGCTGTGCTGGTATGGGCTCAGCAGGTACATAAATTACAATGTTACAACCCATTTCACCCTCCAAGCTGGAGTGAAGTATGTTCATTTTCACTCTTTTCACTCATTGCTTGTTCTTAGAGAGTCAGAGTTCATGTTGCTGCACAATCCTGAACTTCTTTTGTGAGCTTAGCTAGAGCACTGCTGGATATCTTTATTCATTGCAGATTTTTAATCTTGACTTGCAAAACCAGAAACTTTTTCCTGGCTGCAGAGATTATTACCTCACTTAAGGTCTCAAATACACTGAAGAATCTCACACAGGTTTTTACAATTTACTTTTTCAGCCCTCTTTTTTTTTTTTTTTTTTTTTTTTTTTTTTTTTTTTTTTTTTTTTTTTTTTTTT
>VYXF01011136.1:164828-322143 GCA_013397295.1 Polioptila caerulea
CCTTCAATAACACACTTGGTGTGTCCTTTTAATTCTGCACATTGGCCAGTGGTTGATTAATCTTTTTGACTGTGTCGTGGCCATTCTGTCTTAAATATTTGCCCCATTTAGATCTTAAAAACAGACTCTGTTGTCAAGTGCAAAGTGTAGAGAGCAAGTCCAACAACAACAGTTGGGGACCAAATGAGCAGTTTGGTTTGCCAAACTGGATCATGATTTTGATTTGGAAATATTTTTTGTTTGTTGGAATATCTAGTAAAGACTTCAATATCACCTCTCTCTTGTTTTCACCCTTTAAAAAAGAAATAAGAATTAGTAGAAAAATGTGACCTCAGCCTGCCTGAATAGAGAAGAAAATCCAAGATATAAATTTTGTTATGGACTCCTACACTGACAGATGATCTAAAGAAAATCTTAGGTTTAAACTAGTTTACATTTGATAAGTGAACATAATTTTGAGTGAATATTTTGATTAACTCTTCTTCATCTATATTTGAATATAGATATACATCTATAGATATATATATTCTATAGATATATTCTGTCTGGAATTTTTTTGTTTTTAGAAATAGATTTGATGGACATCAACCTGTTAAGTAGCTTCTATCATTATAAAAATTGAATCCCTTGAGGACATGAGTAAATTTTTTCTTTGACTTCCTTTTCCACACTCTTTCTATATATATGGAAAAAGGAAATGCAGAAAGATTAAAAATATTTCTCAAGGCCACGTAAGAATTTGATGGTAAAAATTACTTTAATTTTCTACATTCCAGATCAGTGTTTTTCATGCATGTCTAATCTTTCTGTTCTCATCTGGTGAGATATTTTGAAATTATTTTTAAAATAATGATGGAATTTTAAATTGCACCTGTACCACCACCTTCAAAGATTTTGTTCTATTATCATTGGGATGTGCTTGTTCTGAAGCCCAAAACAGCTTGTCATTTTATTGCAGCCCGGTCTGTAACACCTCATCAAGCAAAAACTCTGCTTGCAGATAGCAGGAAGTGAGGAATCTGATGTTACCTTCTTGCTGTAGATGCATGATCAGTGTNGATGGAATTTTAAATTGCACTGGTACCACCACCTTCAAAGATTTTGTTCTATTATCATTGGGATGTGCTTGTTCTGAAGCCCAAAACAGCTTGTCATTTTATTGCAGCCCGGTCTGTAACACCTCATCAAGCAAAAACTCTGCTTGCAGATAGCAGGAAGTGAGGAATCTGATGTTACCTTCCTGCTGTAGATGCATGATCAGTGTGTCTTCCTGCTCTAGATATATGTCAATTCTTGATTGTTTTGACTGGGATTTTTAAACTAGAAGCTACATTTTGCTTCTTACAAGTGTTTTGAACTCAAATAATCTCCAAAAGATATTATTATTATTATTATATACTTATTGGCTAATATATTTGTAAGGTATTTGAATAAACATTTTCATTAACTTTTAAAACTCATAGATAAACTTTATTGTTAATAAGGTTTTCTCTGGTTCATGTACTGTTCAGTTATGTATGAAGTTTCAGAAATGTTTGGCCTCAAATTAAAATAAAATATTTTATTTCGCTATTTTTATAAATAAGACAGGTCTTCTTGTCATTCTTTATTTACTAGTTAAAAAACAGTCTGCTCCATTTGTATAAATTGAGACTAGAGGCAGGAATAATGAAGGAATACGCAAAAAGAAAATTTCAAATTTGTCATGGAAAAAGATGGCAAAAATTGCACAAGCATTTACAGGGAAAGTATAAAGAGGTGAAAAAAAAGACCTAAAGAAAGTTCAGCTGGTGTGGATTGTTTACTACAATGGAGCAAAGTTTGATGGGAGTCCTCTAAATGGAGCTGAGTCAGATTATAACTGGCTTCAATTACTTGAATTCTGAGGATATTCAGTATCACTGCCAAATACCAATTAATTATTACAATTATTTCCAGTGTACCAAGGCTGAAACCACTTTTCCTTGAATATCATTATTTAATAAATTGCATAATTTCCTTTTGAACAATATTAAATAAATGCCCCTCAAATTTGCAACTGAAGGACTGTTCACATTATGCAGAATGCCTTATGAAATATAATTGATGGCCTTGTGTAGTGCCTCAATGAAATAATTGTTTAGTGTGATGCTTTCACTGAAATAGTGTTTATTCATTACATTTTTTCTTTATACTGTAATGTTTTCAGAAAGATTTCTGCTGTGGAGCAATTGGACCATGGTTTATGATATTGCTTAATTGCTGAAGCATGAGCTGTATATCCACTGTTTCTAATTTTTGAGTTGTCTACAGGCAGCTACCTTCCACTTTGAGATATTTCATACCTGTATTTTGTGTTGTAAGACTTGCCATGCTCCATTCAATCACTGGCTCATCAAACCAGCGCAGTACCACCTCTCTTAGAAAGCCATATTTCTGGCTTTGAAATAAGAGAGAATAATATCAGGAATCAGAAGAAAAAAACTGTCTTTCAATTTTTTTTATTATCATAAAGAATTGCAAGAGAATAATTTTTGGTTTCAAGTAATCATCCCTAAATTTAATTCGTGCTAATAAGGACAGAAAAATATGAAAAATCTAGATTGTTCCGTGCTCCTGTGGAGATTCAGTTGTGGAACAGTTTGTGTTCTGGTGGAATTCCTTTTGATACACCAAGGTGAGGAGTCAGGTTTTTCAGGTGTGATTTTCCCTTGGTGAATCATCTCAGTTTTTCCTATGTAAACCTTCAGGAGTGCAAAACTTGTGCAGCAGGAGGGAGGTGTGCCCCCTGCACCTGCACTGAGCTGTCCCTGTGACAGCCCGGCGCCACATGGGAGAGGCACACAGCCACTTGCTATGTTTCTTTCTCTTTACTTTGCCATGGCACAGCTCTGGCACCAGTGAGCTCAGTTTAACCATGTTTTGAAGGAGCAACATGAAAATAGGCTGGCACAGGAACCTGGGAGCGAATCTGGCTGTAAGACAGCCCGTGGGTAGTTTCTGGCAAAGATGAGGTACCTGATGGATGTCTGAGACCCATGTGCAGGCTCTCAGGACTGTGGGGTCACTAAGTAAGACTGTGCTACAAATGTATGTTTTGTATTAAGGAAGCAGCATGTTCAAATTCCTATAAATACGATTTAATTTAATAATATATTTTTTAATATTACCACAAAATGAAGAGCTTAGTAGATTCATTTTGCCTAAAGTCAAAATTCCTTCTTTTTTGAGAGTGTAAAAAGAGATGTATGGAATTATGTCCTCAGTGAGCTGCTTATAATGTAGATATTAAATCCCTAAAGATTTGGTGTGCAGTTCAACAATTGTTTGTCAAGTGTATTTAGAAATTATCCAAAAATGCATTTCTGCTTTTCCCAAGGAAAATAATATGAAAAAACAATCATTGTAACCCAGATTTAGCTGAAGCCTTACCCATGAATGGTAAGATGGCAGTTTGGCTTTGCATGATACTTCAATCTGAAACCTGATGGCTGTGTTTCTTTCTCTTTACTTGTTTTCATTGCACTCAACAAACACCTTTCCAGCAGAAGTGTCATCTGGAGCAACTGGGAAATAATCTGACAATACATTTCCAGTTTACATACACATATTGACAGAACAAACTAAAACACAATGGCCAATCATTTGCAAAAATTTTCTTGCAGATGCATTTAGTGACACACGGGACACAGAAAAGTAAAGAGTTCTATCTAATCCATCAGAGGTTCAATTCTGAAGTAAATAGTGGGTATATTCTTATTCCAGTGATTTGCATAACATTCTACTTTGCTTTTTGTATACAAATATATTTTGATTATTTTGGCAAGTTCAATATTAAGTAAAAGAAAAAGCATCAATGAATAAATGAGGACAGTAAGGAAAATACAGATGATTTGGGTGACAGTCCTTTATTTCACAGATCTTACATTTTAGTCAAATGTGCTCCCTTATCTGCATTACAGTCTGAAAACAACCATCACTATTTCATATGTCAATAATGAAGAATGTTTTTTTCATTGTCCTTAGGGTAGGGAAGGATGTTCTTAAGCTTTAGAAAAGGCAGCCCTGAAAAATGTGTTCCCAAAGAAAGCTATTAGAAATACATTTTCTAGTAAGAAAATAATCGAGTATTTTAGTTGCATTGTCTGAATATCATGGGTAAAAAAGGCCAAAAAGAAAATAACTGAAGACATCTTTTCTTCTTTTTTTATATGGCATCAAGCTGTTTAGCTAGAATACAGGTTTTGAACATATTATGCTAGTGTGCTAAAAACAAGATTTATCTTTCCATAGGATGTCAAGGAGCTTAGAAACAAGGTTTGTGGAACACACATTTTTTAGATATTTTTATGAAGAAAACTTCCCACAAGCTAAACCAAAAGACAGAAAAACAGCCTCATTTTAGAGCCACAGAGTTTAGCCTTAGGGTGTTTTTAATCCCCTACAAAACAAGAGAGACAATATAATTATTCTTTTATGCATGCTCCTGAAATTTAGACACATCTAAAACCAGAAAGCCTTTATATGAACTTAAACCTAAGCATGAGATTTTGTGTCAGTGTTCTTGTGTATGAAGTATACAATCAGCCTTCCTTTCTGTTTCTTGACAGGCTGTTACTGATACAGTGCCATGAAGACTCCGCTGATTCAGGAGCATAAACCCGAAATGGGTCTGTCCCATTACAAACCCTTTTGAGTTTTCCAGATCTAACAGAATGAATCCATTCCAATTCTTCATTAAAGCTGTTAATTTAGGAATTAAACAACTCCCACTGCCGATTCACTTTAACAGGCATGTACATCTAAAATAAAATTTAATTATCTTTTAATATCTTCATTGTGAAAGCATTTCTTTTTTTTGTTTTTCAGAGTTACTGAAACTTTCTACTTGCATTATCAGCCAACAGCTGGTGTTCTGCACTTGAAGCTGTAGTGTTATTTTTAAAATACTATTATTAATCTTTTTATTATTATTTCAAAGCTTTTCTTTGCCCATCATTTCTTTCCCCTTAAATTAAGCTTGACAAAGTTTTTGTCTGATGAAAATTTAAATAAGGACTTCTGATAGGAAAACAAATTGGTGTGGCAAATGCCATATTTGTGCAGACACCATGAAAATATACTTTGAAGCTAATTACTTCAGCTTTCTTGCACGCAGGTGCTCAGCCCTGGGGAACACTAAAGGGTGAAAGAGACCCAAAGGCAGGGCAGAGTGGCATGTGACAATAAAATATAGCTCCAGCATGAATTTGCTTAAACTAAAGAAGAAATAAATGCTTTAAGAATAGGAAACAAGATATCTATAGCTTGAAGACTTGTGGATGAAAGTGTGCGACAGTGTTTGTTGTTGTCTTCAGGGGAAAAGATAAGCCACAAATCTTTCTGGAAAAAAATCTTTAAAGATTCTCAGGATATTGGTCTTATTTGTACTCTCATCTTTCTGGATCAAGAGCTTCAGGGTGGGAAGGAATCAGGAGCATTTAGCTTTGTCCCAGTGAATTTGATGTTGTGGCTCTGTAATGAGTTAGGGCCCAGCTCAGCCCCCATCAGAGTCATTGGGGAAAGTCTCATTGCTCTTGTAGCATGTTAATCAAGCTTGGAGTGTTCAGAGGAGTGGAACAGAACAGACCTGAACAGATCATTCTTTTCTATAATGTGACATTTTGGTACCAAGTGGAATAAAAACCTGCGTAGCAAAGATCAGAAACAGATTACATTTTAGGACAAGGAGATAAAATGAGAAAGATGGCCAAAATAACAATAATCCCAAGTAATTTTAAATCTGGAAAAAGGCTGTGACATGTGGCATTCTCTTGAGGTATATGCATTCCTAATGGCTTGTAAAATTCCATTAGAAATTACTATATCCAGCCTTACAAATACCATCATTTAAAGAGGATTTTGAGATTACAGTTTTAAGACAACTCGAAGAATGGGTTAAGTCTCAGGCAGTTCCTGTTTTCATTACTATCCTTGTCTCAAGTCAAGATTAAAGTTGTGCCATTTGCTATTTCCATTAAGCCCTTAATCTGAAAAGTGAGTGTCAATTTAGTCACGTCAGGTTAATATCTCAGGAAGTGGCTGTGCTACTGACCTCTCACTTACTTGTCATATCTCTTATAAATTTAAATGTTTCTCCACTTTCTGCTTCTGCTGATGTACCTAGTGAGGTATTTTAGGAATATGGTGCCTGTACCAATCTTTGGCATTCTGTGATTCTTTGTATGGTTTATAAATATTATTTATTCCTATTTGCTTTTCCACTATTTATGACCATTCATATGCACACAGGGGAATAAAATAGGTGTAAGTACACCTCTATAATTTTTTTCTCTTCAAGAAGAGAGGAGAAATAAACATGAAGTTATGAAAAAGACCACAAGTACGCTATTAACATCCTCAGATGCTGTTAATGATACCTGGTGGGCAAGATCCACGTGGGGCATAGGCAGCTCTTTAAACACTGAGCTAATTTTTGATGAGCTAGATGGAACCGAGAGAGGCATCAGCAGCAACAGCAGACGTTTTATTGTGTTTTTATGTGTGACTACTGCAATGTCAAAAGTCTGGAAATCCTTGGCTACACTGAGTCTAAAGCAGTGTGCAAGTCACACTCCCTTGAGGGAGTCGCTGTCACTAATTTATCTCCAGAGTTGCATGGGTAGTAATTATTCTTCTCATGGATATTAATCTCTTGTCCCATTGCAACAGAAATTCTACCTTGTACATCACTGTGACATATCCATTCTGAACAAAATCTTCTGTACCACATTCTTCTTTATGCTTGTATTCTGCATAAAATCTCTGTTTTGGTTGGAGATGAGGCTAACTTTTATCTCCTGCCCAAAACCACAAGTCTGCTGAATTATAGAAGAAAAGTATGAAAATATCAGTGATTCTTCTGAGAAAGGTTGTTTGCTGGTGTAGTAGTGGAGTCTGGTAAATAATATGTTATAGCAGCTGCCTTTGAGAAGAGTGAGTGAACCACCTCCAGTTGCTCATACCAGCCTCATACTCATGCAGTCTTGTGCTTTTCCACTTATTTAGTACTACACAGGAAGTTTAAAATATGGCATAGATTATTTTGTTTTGAGATGAACAGCAGAGAGACATTTTTATTGAGGTTTTGGAAGAGTTTAATAGCAATTTTTGTCTTTCATAATACCTTGTAGGCTACTAGGAAATGCTTAAGTCACTTAAATCACTGAAAAACCCTGGTTTTGATTTGAAGTGTTTTTTTCCCAACTCAACATGATGTACTGGTCCATGATTCCCACAACAGATTCAGCAAAAGGCTCATCTGCATTTACATAAACTTTGAAAATGTACAGCTGCTCCAGCAAGAAAGTAATTTTAATAGATGGGCAGAAAAGGCAGAAGGTTGAATAGGTTTTTGTTGCTCTTGTGAGAGTGAGTGAGGAGCCAAAGAAGTAGCAGCATTGCAAGATCGAGTGGGAACTGAAGTCACAGAGGGTGGTGAAAGAGCTGAGGCATTAAATGAATACTTCACAGGCAAGAATACTGGGAGATGTGCCAGCTGAAACTGGTTGTTGTATCCACTATCATGGTTGACTTCAGAGCTAGTGAGGCACAGATATTGAATAAATTAAGAGAAGCTGAAATCAACAAATCATCCATGCCATGTGCAACCTTGAGGCTTTAAAAGGAGAATTGGGTAATACACAGCTCAGGTAGGGTGGCCTTCACTCAATGCTACAAGTGCTGTCTTTAATAACACAGAAAACTGCTATAGACTAAATACCATCAAATCTTAATTACAACCTTGTAATTACAGGAAGACCCTGCCAAGTCAAAACAGATATTTATTTTCTCTTAGTACAGGATCTAATTTATGTGTTTAGCTCATATATACATATATATATATATTTATATATTTAGTTCTACTGACATGAAACATGCTTTTCCATTTTCATGTACATATTAAGGTTTAAATGAGTCCTTCAGTGGCAAAGCATCAGAAGTGCTTATAGGGGGTCTTGTTACTCGTGCCATGTGACACACGCTGAGTCAGCCTTGTCATTATCAGCTTTTGGAAAGAGAAACTGAAAAAAACGGTAGGGAAGTGGCTCATTTGTTCTCTTGAGTTTTCTTCCTTTTTTGATTTACTTTTTCATTAGTGATGAGGGAGAGAAATCAAGGAAGCAGTCTCAGAAGTCTACCTGCCATCTCCTTGGAAGGAAAGATAAAATTTTTAGGAATAATTCTTGTCATCTTTGGCACTTATCGCATATATTTTTCCCAAGGAAAAGCCCTTTGTGGTTCCTGGGCTCCACAGTAGCTTTTGCTAAGCAGGAACAAGCAGGTGCTTAAGTCCCCCATGTGCAGCTGGCCATGGTGGAGTGGCACATCCATCTTGTCCTTCGTTTTCCATCNAATTGGGTAATACACAGCTCAGGTATGGTGGCCTTCACTCAATGCTACAAGTGCTGTCTTCTTTAATAACACAGAAAACTGCTATAGACTAAATACCATCAAATCTTAATTACAACCTTGTAATTACAGGAAGACCCTGCCAAGTCAAAACAGATATTTATTTTCTCTTAGTACAGGATCTAATTTATGTGTTTAGCTCATATATACATATATATATATATTTATATATTTAGTTCTACTGCCATGAAACATGCTTTTCCATTTTCATGTACATATTAAGGTTTAAATGAGTCCTTCAGTGGCAAAGCATCAGAAGTGCTTATAGGGGGCCTTGTTACTTGTGCCATGTGACACACGCTGAGTCAGCCTTGTCATTATCAGCTTTTGGAAGGAGAAACTGAAAAAAACGGTAGGGAAGTGGCTCATTTGTTCTCTTGAGTTTTCTTCCTTTTTTGATTTACTTTTTCATTAGTGATGAGGGAGAGAAATCAAGGAAGCAGTCTCAGAAGTCTACCTGCCATCTCCTTGGAAGGAAAGATAAAATTTTTAGGAATAATTCTTGTCATCTTTGGCACTTATCGCATATATTTTTCCCAAGGAAAAGCCCTTTGTGGTTCCTGGGTTCCACAGTAGCTTTTGCTAAGCAGGAACAAGCAGGTGCTTAAGTCCCCCATGTGCAGCTGGCCATGGTGGACTGGCACATCCATCTTGTCCTTCGTTTTCCATCTTAGCTGCCTGCATGCATGACTAAAAACCATCCTTCATTCAAATGTCTAAAATATAACAAGATGACTGCTAAGAGTGTTGTATTTTAAGACATCTTGAGAGATCACTTCCCTTGCTGATTTTAACTGATGAGAGAAGAGGACAGATGAAAATGTAGCCATATAACTAGCAAATGATGACTGAAATATAAGTACAATATGAATTAGGGTTTTGTGTAATGCAAGGGAAGGCAACAGAGAGCACAACCATATCCAGCAGAGATTTACTTATGACTCTGAGTGGCCACAAAACAGCTCATCAGAAACATTATTTCTCTTCAAATGGATGTTAATCCTCTAGTCTTTATTTACTCTTATGGGAATGTGATCTACAAAATCACTCTTGGGAATGTTAGCTACAAAACCAGGTCTGTAATGATTTCTGCTTCAGGTGCAAGCTTATGGATGTGACTGAAAGAAGACCTTTTTAATTTGTTCCATGTTGTTATATAGAAATGAGCAGACATTTTTCACACACAAAAGTAGGGTATAGGTCATCACTGAACATCTTTGATAAATAGCTGTTGTTTATTTAACTTCAATCATTCAGATCCTTTTAGGACAAACATCTATGTTAAAGCATAAGAGTAGTTTGGAACCAAAATCTTCTATAAAACACCAGAGATGCCATGCTAAAATTTGAACAAAGCATTTTCTATTTGAAATGCCTAAAATTTATAGCATAAAAGTTAAACTCTCTTATTTTTAAAACCTTTTAGTAAAATGTAAGTTTGTGTTTTTCATCAGAAAACACTTATTTCCAGTCCACATAGGAATTTCCACAGAAGACGTGTTTTCAGAAGAATGTTCTTTTCCTGGTAATGGAAAACATGTGAGTGCTATTCTGAAACATTTCTGACTGTTTTCCTTAACTCTGCAAAATTGGAGTAGAGAAACTCACAGATAAAGGCAGATGTATGTGTGTGTGTATATGTATAGTTATTTAGAGCTGGTACTTTCTCTGATTATACTGACTTGTCCTTGGTGAATCATCCTCACTGTTCTCTGGGGGGAAACAAGATAAAAATGCAAGACTGGCACAAGAAGAGAAGTTTAGTTCATTGTCTGTTCTTATCTCCTGCCATTTTTCCAAAACATATTCATTTTTTAGCAAATGAATATGTCTAGAAATATAAACTAACAGAAGAGATCCATATGTATATAAAGCCTGGACATTCATATTCTTAAGACCTATTGACATTATAATACATCTGTAGTACTTTGTGTTATATAAGCCAGTAATAGCAAGGCAAACCTTGCTCTAAATAATTTTAACATCTTGTTTAAAAATGCAATTAAAAAAAGTTACTGACATCATATGCAATGTTTGCATGAGGTGAAGATTTTTGAGATTAGATTAGGTAAGGGCTTTTAATATATTTTTAAATTACTGTAATTTTCCAAAAATTTAATTAGAAATTTCCTATCTGCACAGTTCATATGTCTAGGATTATTCATTTAGCAAAATTTGAGGCCATTTCCTTCCTACTCAAAAGAAAATAATGAGTAATATTAAAATGAAAATCCTTTTAACAGTGGGCAAAACTTCTTCTTGCCTTGCTTTTCCAAAGTCTGTCAAAGCTTTCCAACTTACTGTCCTGATCACTCAGCTTGTTGTTTTCACTTTCTTATGGGATAAAAAACTGAACAAACAAATAAACGAAAATCCTTTAAGATGATTGCTTTGCTTGATTTGTTATTAAGTGGAATGATTCTTGAAGCTTCATTGTCCTTATCCCCTGCTCTTTCATCTTGTACCTGAGAAGCAGTTTTGAAAAGAACAGGCTGATCTTGGGTGGGCTGTATCAGTCCAACACATCTTCTGGTCCTTTTGTCTTCAAATGCCTCCCCTAAAATGGTATCAGTGCTGAATGTCTCTGTACAGCAGCATTTGGCAATACAAATCCATCACATAGAATTACTATGGACAGAATGTGATTTCATCCAGAAAGAATTATGCTAGCCTCTAATCTGATTTGCTCCCTGGATTTAAAGAAATTTCACATGTAGAGAGTAACTCTATCCATTTATAATACTGCCAAAGAAGAGCGGCCTTTTTGCTGCTCTCATCTCTCATTTGGCTGTAGGCTCAGCTGCTGAATCCTATAAGTCTGTAAAATGCCACCTGCCTGGTTCTTTACTGCCCACTTCCCAGGAAAAGATTTCATACAATACAGGATTTAACTCATAAACCGTCATGACAAATTTGAAAAGAAAGACAACAGCTTTTCCATCTCTCCCCATAAAATATATGACCTTGTGAAGACTGATTTAAAGGTTTTATCTATATAATTCTGGCATGAAGCATATTTTAGATGTGCTATTGGCATGATAAACACATAATAATCTGCATTACTTGCAAGGAATAAGAATGAAGGTGTATATTTGTCAGCACAAGCCTAGTGTATGTTGTCTCATTATTATTTATTAGATATGTGGCAGTCTCTGTAGGTCTCAGTAGAGATGGCAGTGTTGAACAAGCACAAATTAATGGGTAGTCTATATCAAAAAAAGATCTTATTGCCTAAATCAGAAAGGCTCAGAATGGGAAAGGAGGATTATCATCATCATTTTAAAGACAAAGCAGGCTGTGACTGTGAGGGGTGTAATAGCTTGTCATGTTTCTGCACAGTGTGAATGTCAGAGCCACACTCATGTCAGCACGTTCCACTGCACACTGTGCAAAAAAAACTTTAAAACAAAACACCAGACACTCAGGTTAGTTTAGTATTTATATATGTGTCTGTGAGAAAGTATAGTGATTACCAGAGTATGAAAAAAAATGTAGCAATAATATCAGTGAAGTTTTAATATTTGCTGCTGAAATGCACAATATATTTTCTTGGCTTCTTTCTTAGTTTCTGCTACTCTTAGCCCACCTTCATGTTCTGGAAAACTAGAAAAAATTGTTACATAGAAGTTCAGAATGGTGCATCCTCATTGCCAAGCAAGTGACCCAAAGGGACAGGAGGCCTGCACAGCTGAATAAGGAACTCCTGACAAATGAGGTGGAAGCAGGGACAGAACACTTGGGATGAGGATCGGGCTGTTGCCAGAGTATGTAAAAATACAAGGAAGGCCAAGGTCCATGTGAAATTAACTTTAGCTAGGAGGTTTTTTATAACTATTTTGCAGTGTCCAAGACCATTTTAAGCACCAAAAAGCATCAAATTAAGGAGAGAAATCTGGTGCAGAATCTGTATCAATACTTAGAGTTAACTTTAGAGCCAAACAGATAAGTAAACCCATGTTATACATATGTCAACATGTGCACAAGTACACAAATACTTTTTTTCTTGTTTCCTCTTTTTTTTTTTTTTTTTCCTCTCATCCTGGCTGCAGAAAACTCACTTGAAGTCAAAGAATGCTATCCCTAAAATCATAATCCCTTTCCCAAAGATTATATTATCCCATTCTGAAAATTAGGTATATATAATACTCCTGGGCAGGACTGACTCACATCAAATCCTGACTATCACCTTGAAATAAAATCTCTGGTTGATAGAGGTTTCGTTCAAAACAGTAATTTAGTGATTGCAAAATTTATCAGTGATGATTTTTTTTTTATTTCAGTGCTGCTTTCTCCAACATTAATTTCAAGACCCATAATCTCATTTGCTCTCAGGATGTTGATAAAACAAGTGAGGGATTGGGCCTATCCATTCATAAGATTTCTCAGGGATAAGAAGGTATGGCTTTGTTTTCCACAGAACAGGCATCCACAAATAAGCCAAAGAGCCATTGCATCACTGTGGCCAACTATGAGTTGGTTCAAAGGCAGTCCAGCAGGTAAGGTGGAGGAGGTTATCTATGCACTGGTGATGTAAAACTTATGCCTGGGATCACAAACAGCTGAATCCACTACCTGAGACACACACAGGGGCATAAATCACTTCAGACAAAATAACTTGCTTTGCCAGTCAAAAATCGATCATGTTGCTATTATTACTGTAGACATCATGCCTTTTTTGGGGCTGAATCAGAACTCTTCCTAATTCACTAAGCTGCAAAGTCAACCCATGAAGTTGAATGACTCTGTGTCAAAGAGGCTGAAGTTAATGGGTGCTTTTGTTGTGAGGGACATGCAGAGTGCTTGTGTTAGCCCTCCTCTGGCCTGAACCAAACCTGGCAGAAGCAATGTTTGCAGAAATATTTCCCTGACCAAGCTCTGGGGCACTATCTGTCTAGATGCCATGATGCAGCCCCTTCCTGAGAACCAAGAGAGAGGAAGCAATTGTTCCCTTATAATACAACATTAATGTAAAACTAGGATAATCTAGCATAAAAAATAAGAATGAAGAAGAATATAAGAATTCTTATATACAGGTTATCTTATATACAGCTGATCTTTCAGAAGATGTGGTGGGAGTTTGATTTGCTTCACTTTTAGCACAAAAATTAAAATTTTTTGGCAGCAAGCCATATGAAAGAAGCAAAATACCAACTAATCATGTTTAACGTTAAATCAATGGCACAGTGCTATGAAAGCCTGAAGGAATAGAAATATCTTTTCTTAGCATGCACAGTAATAGACTTTGGGGTCAAGAAATGATGTATTACTGTAATATCTGCTGCCTTTTAAACTGACACTTTTAATAAATGGCATATATTCCTCTTATAATTTCTTTATTAGTAACACAAATTTCCCCATCTGTGATTATCATCATGGATGGCAGATGAAAAATTCCCCTCTGCCAATGAACATGCCAGTTGAGCTACACCAGGGAGGCACATGACTTGCCATGCACACACAGAACTCAGCCCCAGTGGCTCCTTTAGTCTAATACAGCAGCAATTATTGGCCTCTTTACTTGACAGGTGGCCTCTAACCTTTCCAGGCTGCTTTGAGCAGGGTATCGGATGTCACAAATGAGGGAATACATCAAAATTAGGTGACCATTTACTTTCAGCATGTATTTGGCATAGTTCTGAGGATCGGCAATAGACCTTATCCCACAAGCAATTTCCTTTCCATCTTGATTGAAGGAAATGGATAGCTTAGCTTCAAGCTCTGTTGAATTCCCTAGCACGATTTCTGCAGATATGTAAATGAACATTAGCTGCAGAATATCAGATTATGGAAATAGCTAAAGAACATTACCTCTTCAGGAAGAAGAAAAAATAATCTTTTGCTAGCAAGATATTTTGTCTTTGAAGGAAACACTTGAGTGACATGAAGTTGAAGTTAAAATACAAATTAAATACAAAAGGTTGGTGAGAGGTAATTATTAAAATTATTTGGATTAAGTGGAGAAATCCAAAGCCTGTTTCAACAGACAGCTAGCATGCCTGTATAAAGAAATATGTGAATTACTTGTCAGGCAGTGACTTTCAGTGAATTACCACAAAAGAAATTGTGATTTTTACAAACATAGCATGAATGGCCAGGAATTCAAATGACCATAAAGAATTCATTGCTGTACCAGTGACCATCCAGTAGCAGCTCAAGGGTGATTCATGCATTATGGCACAAGGACTGCAGAGGCTTTCATCAGCTGCCTAAAGAAGGATTTCTTGTGCTACCTGAGGTGCCTTGGGGTGTCCTGAGACCATTTTCCAGGCAGGAGTGTGGCTTCTACTCCCATAATGTTGTGGGCATCTCACATATATCAGGGCATCTCCAAAGCCTTACTGACAGCCCTGCTTGAACTGAACATGAAAGGACACATCTCAGACATTAAAAACCTTTAAAAGCTAGTGGAAAACCTAATGTTTCATAGTAAATAGCTGCAGATAATTTACTGCTCTATCCCAATGTGCTCTGTATCATGATGGCAGCTGACTCACAAGAACCAGCAATAACTAGTTTAAAAAAATTGACATTACTTTCTGATGATAGATTTTCCCCCCTGGTATTATCCAATAGCTCAGTCTAGAAAAGACCATCCATTTGTTTCTGCATGAGTGCAAATTTCAAAATTGTTCTTCCTTCATCTAGATGTGGTATCTTTTTTCCCAAAATACTATTTTTTTTTCAATACCACATTTTATTTAACATGAATAATCCAAAGAAGGAATAAAAGCTCCAATAGGGAAGGGTTGACAGGACATAGCCAATAAATCTTATTCAATGTTTCTGTATTTGGGTTCAAAATTATGGTGGCAAGTAGCTTGAGTGATAACATTGAAAAGGTAGAAGATCTTTCTGGATCACTGTTCCAAACTACATATAAATTCTGATAGACTTGTCTAAGTCCGTAGAAAGACATCTGTGTATTTTAATAGGGATCATGATTCTAACACACATATGCATCTTTGCAGAAATAAATAAAAGAAGAATTATCTTCCTATTCCCCACTGGAATCCCATCTGGCACTACTAATTGACCAATTACCTTCAACAGCTAATGAATGAAATGATAAAGAAACTGTGCCAAAGTGAGTTTTTGGTTACTAATCTTGAACAGGATAAGTATCAACCACAGCTTCTGCTTGTGGAAACAAAGTATTTTCTGGATAAATTTCATTTAATCAGTTTTCTGACCATAAGGAAATAGTTTTCAAAGAAACTTTTAGATTCTAATGGGCTATCTGATTTGTCTTCTTGTTTATACTCTGATCCTGTCTTGATTTTCCACTCTCTTGTCTGCTTTGTGGTCCAGGTCTCTCCATACTGATGGTATATGCTCTCATAACATTGATTCACTGAGCCAGCACATTCCTAAATCCAACATTTTCTCATTTCAAATGTTATGATGTACTCAGGAAATGAATGCACAAAGACATTCAGAATGCCCCTCTTTCAGAGCTTTCTGCAAATTTTTACACACTTTTTCTTCATGTAATTCTTTTAGTTTCCCTGATTGTTCCAAATAAGCTATGTTCACCTATCATTTAAATCCTGTGATCTGTTCTGAAATCCCCCATAAAGCTAAGTGTCAGTTTTGGCTCTATACTGAAAAGGATTCTTATTTTAATGAATTCATATCATTATATTGGATTTAGATGCATGAAAATATTATGCAAGTATTATGAACCAGGTGTTATAAAATGCTATTTGTTCAACTTGAAAAAAGTCTCAGAAAATATTTACTTTCAACTGTGAAATAAACATCCAGTTCATAATTTCTCATAAGCAGAAGTTTTAAAAACTTCTTCTGTTTCTGTGGGGTCTTTTGCAAGGTTGACTGTATTTTTAAGATATTTTTTAGCACAAAATCTGTTAATACTTTTGAAAAGAAAGTGTTTGGCCTTTTTTTTCTCTCCCTCTTTCAGTTAATCTGATTTAGGCATATGATCAGCCAAAAACCTGCTCCATTTATTCCCATGGAATAGCACTAGTTGTTGAATGACATCAGCCTTTAAGTGAGTTTCTGTCAGCCCACTTGCATCCAAACACCTTAATCAAAGATCCTCTGTCTTTTCAGAGGGCTGTGTCAAGTTAGTAATGGGACAGACATTCTGCTGTGTACTCTGTTATCTAAACATAATGCACTTTTTTTGCTCCAGATGTTTAACTGTTGTGGTTGGGTGATTACTGCTTTCCAACCTTGGTTTTGTTTGGTTCAGGGAAAAGAAGCTGTCTGTGTTAGACAGCCAGAAATACACAGTGCCTGAAGCTGTAAGTCATGCTTTGCTTCATGACAGTGGCTCATATTTTTTAACGCATTGTACTTCTTCCCCCTTCTTCCCCTCTGGTGTCCATCAAACAGCTCTGAACCTCTAATTTTTGAGCTTCCAGGATTCACTATATATTCAAGGAGAGGCTATTAAAGAAACCTTATTCCAGCTATAGGAGACATCACACTCGCAGACTCTCATCCTGCTGAGGGACTTCAACCACTCTGACATTTGATGGAAAGCAGCACAGCAAGCTGTAGGCAACCCAGAAAACTCTTGGAATTCACTGTGGATATCTTCTTCAGCCAGGTAATAGACAGCCCTACCAGAAGGGTTGTAAAACTGGACCTGATGATGAGTGATGCAAGTGAGGGGGTTGGTGACATCAAGATTGGAGGCAGCCTGGGCTGCAGTGATCATGCACTAGTGGAATTCACAGTCCTGAAGGATATGTGTCAGTGCAGCTGGATAAAGCATCCTCAAAGTTCCCTACTACCAGAAAAGCAGAGAGGAAGCAGCAGAGGATTTGAAGCGGCATGAATGATAAAGTGAGAAATACTTGTTACATTTGGTTTTTGCTGCCATTTCTCTACCAGAAAAGCCCAGGTGATGCTGGGTTTATTTCTGTCTGAGCTTGAGCCAATATGCCAACACACTGGCAGTTGCTAATCTTCTGGGCCATCCCATATGTTGTAACCTGAATAAGACCCCACTCAATTACTTGTCTCATTAAGTCTTCTGTGGAAGATTGATGCAAACCATTTTCCAAAGATGAATCCCATTGTGCCACTGAAATCAGGTTTCAATTCCCAATACTTTCAGACTTTTGTCATGGGATTTATTCTGGAAGGAGATGTGAGATGACAACGAAGAAAAAGAAGAAGAAATTGCTTTACCTTCTCCTGAGCAATTTTTGAATTGTTTGCCATGGAGATGTAGTAACAGACCTTTCAGCAGAAGGAATATATTTATACATGTAGTTTTTCTCTTCAAAACATGTTGTAAAATTAGAATCCATGATAGAATTTAACTTGACTCTGGAAATAATGTAAAATATAAATGCAGATTATTATAGAGCAAGGAATTTAAGTCTGAGTGGCATAAATGGAGATTAGGGAAAAGCACAGTACAGCATTTCTTGTTGCAGAGGTTTCTTACATCTTATCTACCAATTATGCCGAATTGCAATAAGACCTCCTTGAATTAAAATATTACTAAAGATTAGTCTATTCTTGTCTTATTATGTAGTGGTAAATATTAATTAAAAATTTGTATGTTGCTCACCTGGCTGAAAGTCCCTAGTCACAACCTTACAAAATCTTTCCTGGTGGAATATCTCATGACTCTCTATGAACCCATTCAGGAAAAATGACACACAACAGAGTAACTTATTTCCATCCAGGGCCAGGTACTGATAGCACATCACAGAGTGCTATTTGATTAATATTCTATGTCTGGAAATGACCCTATATTTCCTCAGACTTGAATATGATAATAAAATAGGTTGGTTTCTGAGTCACATTAAACTTCAAACTGAATGTGCTCTTATCATTTAGTTTGGACACTTTTAAAATTTCAGGTGAATATGGCGTGACAAACCAGTGCTGTCAAAACAGAATAAGAATTATAAAACTCATGTTTCTGTCTGAAACTATAGTTTGCATATAATCCACTTTAAACCAGAACAGCACTTCAGGAGGCCCTTTACTCTTTTATTATGTGCTAGAGAAACTTATATGCGCATATATGTATGACTTCCAACAAATTTATTTTTCTATTGAGTGGCAATAGAGTGGAAAAACCTTCAGAACTTTAGCAAAGCTTTCAATTAAGCTGATAATAAATCAAAAATTGGGATTTAATGATTGTTTGAATAGTCAAAATGCATCAGAAATTTCTTTCTAGCCTCATCTGTTCAGTGCTTTTTTGTTACTAATCTCAAAAGTGATGGCAGAACTAAATTATTTACTTGATTTTCCAACTGAGAATATAAATTCATGGCATGAGCAGTGCAGAACATCTCGCATTTCCTCTGCTTTGTTGTGGATATCAAAGATCTTCTGGTGTGTCACAAGCTATAAAATTATCTTTTTAATTCTGGAGAACTTTGCTTGCACAGGGCACAAGTATTAGACCATGTGTTAAGAGCTTACATGTACTGCAGAGCTTAGCCTTCACATACGATCTGAAAGCACTGCAAACAGCCCAGAGGCATGAAAACAAGTGATACAAAGTGTGGTGAAATACTTCTCTCCCTCCTGCTGCTTTTCTAGCTCACCTGCAACACCAGGTCCAAAAGCTCAAGGTTAGAAATGCCAAGTATAAATATTGTATCACATTTATTTTTGTTATACTGTTGATCTCTTTTCTTATCTGAAAAGGGGTTTCTTTCCCTCAATACCTTTGCTTCAAGGAAAAGAAAAATGCCACTGTACAAACATGCCATTTCTTTTCCGCAAAAGAATTGAGGAGTATTATAATGATCAAAAAGAGAAAGTTTTTCAGTAGAGATGCTGAACGACTAGAAATCCAAATTGTGACCAGCTCTGGTAGAAAATTTTGGAAAGCATTCCATTGTACTAGAATACTGTGTTCTGAGTGCAGGGGGGCATAAGATGAGGCAGAAAGGTTCCAAAAACCTAATGTAGATCTGAATTTCTACATCTATCACAGATTGGATCAAAAGTGTCAGCATTATTACTTGAACTAGAGGTTTAGAACTTCGGTGTTTTGGTCCATCTCTTCTTCAGGGTTTGATCAATTATAGCCTGATTTTATTAGACTGATTGTTTTAACTTTACACTATATCATAAACACCTGAAAAGAGGGAGCTGTAAATTTATGAGAGAAGCCCTAAGAGCCCCTTACCTACAGTGACAAAATTGTCACCACCATAATTTCTATTAAGTGCTACAAAATTGCAATGTAACAGCTCTGAAATTACATGTGACATCTGCATGAATACCAAATAACTTCATTGCATTCTGACATATTACAAAAAGCACTTACTGAATTTGTACTGATTACAACTCTTATAAATTAACTTACCCAAGCAAACGTACTTCCCAGTGTACATATATTATTTAAAGATCTCAGTTTAATCAAAGGAAGGCAACAGAACAAATAATGCTACCACTTAACATGGAGTATCATACTTGAGAGAAGTACCTCGACATTTTAAGACTCTTTTAATGTGCTTGATTTTAAGAAGACTTTTTTCCTCTCTCTTTTTAAATTTTTTACATGGCATTCTTTCATCCAGTCTCTCTAGAAAAAAAGCCTAAAAAGGGAAAAAGTAAGAAAGAATATGACAAATGTTCATTACATCGAATTTTCTTTTTTGAAATTACATTTCCCATAGTGCAAGCCAGATTTTATAGAGGTATAAGTCACAAAGAAATAAGAAGCTGGTAATGAGATAGAAGAATATTTGAAATATGGATGCAAATCCCTACTACCTGCTGAGCAAAAATAGTCTGCAGAGACTGTCCTGAAAACTGAACTGTCATTAACATCTTGTAAGCACAAAATTTGCAGCAGAAGAATATTGGAATGATATGTCTATAGGAAGGAAGTCGCCTCTGATTTATCCCTAAGCAGAATATTTCAGCTGCATCTACATAAATATTTTAACAGGAATTTAATTTTCATTTTAGTCACACAATAAATCTCTTTATTTTACACATCTTCTTGTCCTAAATAAGTTACCTATTGTGTTATGAGCACGAAGATGGTTGTGTTCATTCATCTTTCTGGCTTGATGAATAGTCTGAAAACACAATGTATTGATGCACCAATTTACACAAAAAACTTGCCATAGGCTTTTTAATTTTGTCTAGATCCTGTGTTAATTTAGATATAACTTATCCAATGACAATCAAATGTCTTGTATTTGACGCCAACTCTGAACCTCTCAAGGTTGTCCCAAAACACAACAGCAGTAAAAAAAAAAGGAAGGAAGTCTAGCATAGGTATATTGGTGGGTGTGTATTCAGCAGCAGAGGAAAAATATCAGACCTTTACTAATTATTTTCTTTCCAGTGCATTTTATAAAGAGCAGAACTCAGGCAGCTACTGTCTGACTGACTCTTACTCACTGTGCATTTCAGATACCATTGCTGTTGCAGTTTGATTGTGTAGTGCTGGATATGGTGAAAGCATTTAGCTGGTAATTTATAATGTCTTCAGAGGATGCTAAACTGGGCACACATTACTTTTTCTGCTTGGCAAAATGCTGGAAATAAGCTCCTAATAGTAGAAGGTTTTTTTGTGAGCCAACAGTCCAGTGCAGAGTTGCCTGCCCTTCCCAAGTCTGTTTGGCACAGGCTACAGAACCAGGAATGCTGACAGTGCCAATGAACAGTCACATCTGTACACAGCCTTTTTGCCATTCTCTCTGCAAGCTCTTTCCCAAGCTCTTTACTTGTTTTCTTGTTGAAAGAAAACTGTGATGGAACTACTGTAAATCTCCCTTCAGGCATGTGAATTAAGTCTGCACAAGTCATACTGCCCTGCCTGAAAACTGTTTATCACTTCTGATTTACTCAATCTCAGCTCAGAACTTTTGCTCTGGCATTCAGAGGGGAACAGGCACAAGTGTAAATAACAACTGGCAGTTGGAATTAGGCTGTTAAGGAAGAGATTTTCAAAGGCTTAAACAGAAGCTAATATCAAGAAGCTCTAATCAAGTCTTTCACTGTAAGCTGGATACATATAACTCATTTTTACTTCTGAAGATCTTCTTGTAAAACTGTCCTGTTCAGTAAATTTTTTTTTAATTGGAGACAACCATAGTATAGGTGCTTACAAATCCGTTGACTTAATTTTGAAAATCTGACTCGGAATTGTTAGGCAAGGAAGTTTTAGGCTGCAAGCCAAACTGGCATAAATAGGTAGAGACACATTATTATATCCTCCCTCAAGGCAGTTGTCTGCTTTACAGAGAATTAAGATAACAGGGGACATTAAGGTTGTCTAATCAGTATCATTTAGCAGACATAAGCTGATTATAAAAGTTTTAGAAAAGAGTAACTGGACATTATGTAAAAACACTTGGGCATCTTTAAAGCCAGATGACTGTGCTAGTCAGAGCATACAAATGTAAGGTACATGAACAGAGAGCAGGAAATGGAAAAGGAGGTGCAAAGATGGCCTGTTGAAAGACAGGATCCAGTATAATACAGGGCACTGCAATTCAATCCTCTTTTCTGCTTTGAAAGCTAATTTGTAGTTGTCTTGGTGATTACTCAGTTACTGACTTCTCTATTATGCCTGCAAAGCCTTGGATTTCTTCTGTCTAAAGTGGTTAATAAGTCTTCCTCTTGTGTCTTCTATTTCCTCCATTGTCAAATAAGGTGACCAGAAAAGGCTTTAAAGGGAATTAGAAACTGCAGTGTCCTCCTTGGGGAGGTTTTAAAGGAGGGTTATGCAAAATCTGGGATTGTATTTTTCCTTAAAGCTACTGTGACTGCCACAAAAGCTTTTCTTTTCATTCTAAAGTGCACAATAGAGAAAGGAGCAAGGCAGCAAATACGCTGTTGTACTTCACACATCTTAGCAACAAGTTAATAGATCTGCTTAGGAACAAAGACATGTTCAGCCAGGTTTTTTGTTTAATTAACAGAATCATTGAATATCTAGTTGAACGAGATCCTTGGAGATCATCTGGTCCCATCTCCAGCTGGAAAGAGGACTATGAAGAGGACTAACCAAAGCCAAATTAGAAGAGCCCTGGGTTTTATTGATTCCATCTCCTGTCTGCTACAGTTCTACATGGTTGTGATGTATGAAAGTTGTATGCCTTCCCCAAAGTCTTTTGACACTGCTCATTTTCAGACACAGGCCACCAGCTCATCAAATCTTTATTCAGTTTAGACAGAGAATACTTAGCATTATTTTTTTTTAATCCAGTTTCCTATCTTCCCTGAATTTATGGTCCAGCCTGTAAGCCATGGAGCCCTCTCACCACTGAGTCAAAAATTCCCATTCTGAGGGATTGTGAAAATTCCATATTTTTCTATAATTTTAGCCCATTGGGAAAGTTTAGAGCCCAAGGGTCCTTATGCTCACTGCTCATTTTTTATGGCATAGGGAAATACAATAGATTCTATCAAAAAGCCTGTGGGAGGACTGGCTGAATTCAGGCCAGGCAAGGAACTCAATCTCTCTGCTCCACTTCAGCCACTTGTTTGTGACGGCTCAATTTTGCTCTTTAAAATCCTCTCCCAGTCATCTAACTTGTAATGACTCTTTTGCTTTACTCATGTACAGCAAAAAATTATGAGCAGATTAATCTGTAAAGATGTAATTAAATGGAAGCAGATTGGCAACAGTCAAGAGTCAGGTAGCTGAAATTCCCACAAGGGAGTGCAATGTCTCCCGGAAAGCAATGCAGTATTTATGTTGCATGAAATTTCTTTTGCCCTTAAATTCTACTATTTTGATCAGCAGGTGATTTGAGGCATCTACTTGAAATAACTGGCACAGTTAACTCACAGATCAGTTTGCTTTGATCAGAAGGTCACAATTGGACTATTTTTCTTTACAGAGGAAGTTCTTCATGTACCGTCTTCCTGCAAAGATTGAATAGTGACAACATCTGCTTATCTTAAGAAATTAAGAATTTTCAAAACCAGAAAACAGTCTCAAAAGCAAATTATGAACCACTTATGGCAGATTTAGTGAGATTAATGGTCTGTCAACAACAATTTAGACAACAGAAAGTTTATTCCTTTGAATCTGCACAGCTCAAATAAAACAATACTTTTTTTCTCTCCCTTCCTGTACTCCATTTGAGTATAGCATTCTGAACTTGAATATTTCATGGAAAGAGCTGCATTAAGTTATTATGTTCTCCTAAAATATTTATCAAAATTCTGGAATCCTTTCTGTGACAGATAAGGGTCACAATTGTGTACAAATATACAGTATGAAAATGGGAAGACAGCCTGTCTCACCCTAGACAGTGGACATGTCACACCAATGCCAGCAGCCTCAGAGGGAACACAGACCGAGTGAAAATGATGCCCTGTCCTATCAACAGAAAGGGCAGCACAAATAATGCATCTGTTTAAAGGACTGTTAAGTTTCAGATGTACTAGGAGAGATTTAAAAAGTAGGATATTCTGTGACACAAAGAAATACTTGAGTACCTGTTTTTTCAGTCCTCAGACATAGTAATATGAAAACCCATTTGCATAAGATTTGTGATGGAGTAATCAGGGTAGAGTGCAAGATTTTCATTGGTAAAATGACTGAGTGCCTTCCTTAACCCGCTTTAAATTATGCCAGTTGTCATTCTAGATTCCAGTTTTGGAAAGAGAAGTGTAGACTTCTGATATTTCTGTTGCGAATGACAAGTCTGGCATCCTGTTTAGAAATAATTTACAATGAAATTTCCCCAAGATGGCTGGGAGATCCTTGGAGTAACTCAGGTGCCAAAGTATAATATTTATTTCAAGGGCTAAATAATAAGGTTTATAGATTTCTTGTGCACTTCTCCAACAGAAACAAGCTAATAGTGGGCAAAGCCGAAGGGACAGGAAAAGAATTCCCTGGGATATATTTCATATGCTAAAGCTATTATTGAAATACAAGTGCACATCTAGCTCAGAATCTCTGCTCAACAGAACAATTGTACAAATTGCCTCTGACTAATGACAGTAAAGGCCCTGAATCTCTGTATTCCCTGGAAAATTAAAAATCTGAATTTAATATAGTGCAGCCTCATTTCTGAACTAATTCAGTTGTATAAAATACATTTTGTTTAAAAGAACATTTTGCTGGAGAGAGTGAAGTACAAAAAGTGTGTCTGAGAATTCTACCTATCACAGAGGTTCTTAAAAGAAAATTAATGTAGGGAGAAATATTGAAATCTGCTTATTTATCACAACAACAATAACCATTATTAATTATTATTGTTATCCATTTAAGCCATATATTCTGATATGAAATCTCTTTCTGTGCTTCCTCAGGAAAGGCGAGGTGATTTAGGTTTAGTCTTCAAGCATTTAGAAAAATATTCACATAAATTCAAATAATCTTTAGTAGCTCATGCTAATTCAGATGCTCCTCCTCCCTCGTTTGTTATTGAGGTGGTTGCAGTGTCAAGAAAATTTTGGCTTTCTCATGGTCACATTCACATCTTTTAAAACCTGTAATTCAAATAGACTCTAGCCCTTCAAGCGCAGCACAGCAAACTTGGCAGTGCATAGGAGTTACCTTCGATCAGTCAAGACTTGGGCAATAACCACCTCATTTCTGCCTATATTTTCTACTTAAAAGAATCTGCATTATTTTTCTGCAGATTCCACAGTAGAATGTAGTCTACTGCTGTCTTCAGAACCCACACAAACCTTGCAGCCAATACCACCTCTGAAGGAAATATTGTACCACTCAATAATTAGACTGAGCTTGAGCCCAGATGCCCTGAATAGGATTTGTACTGCAGATATGCAAAAGAAGATCTCACATCTACCACAGAAATTTTTCAGTCTGAGATTGTAAAGGATTTATAAAAAAAGGGAGAAAATCAAAATGCTTTTCCTCTACATGTACAAATATATTCATACAAATGCCTGCTCCTTGGAAATTTCCTTAATTGGTTGAATTCAGGTAAACATCACAGAAAAAGTATCTTGAGAATTCAAAGTATGGCACTGATCTGGTAAAGGCGAATTTCAAAATATTCAGTGTTCACTGTGATTTAGAAAAACTTTAAAGAAACACAAAGATTCTATAAAGGCCACTGTAAAAGTCTCAAGTGACTTCTCTTGTTGGTGAACTGAATATCTGCTGAAGTCAATCTGCAGCACAGAAAATACCATCCTTCCATAAAGGAAGGCACAAAAACTGCAGCAAGGAAAAACTTAAAAACAGGATGGGACTACAACATATTTTCTTTTCACTGAGATACATGATATAACCATCAGTATTTGCTAATGGAAATGCATTAGTTATCATATACCACTTTGAAGCAATTCACAGAAACCTCCCAAATCCTCAATTAATTCACAGTTTAATCTGTCCTTCACAGTCAGTTGATGCCTTGAGAGGCTATCTAGAACAGAGGTTAGACAGTGTTAAAGGAGTAAAGTAGGTATTTATTAAAAATGCTCTCAAAGGATACACCTTTGGCAGTACAAGAGCATGGCCAAGGCTACACTCAAAATGGACAGCATGTCATGAGTTTTCACACTTTTATAAACTTTGCTCCATTTGCACGTTGGGGTTAATTGTCCAATTACAGCTTCAGGTTATGAAGTCCCATCCTCCCAGATTGCTCTCCTCAATTCGCTGTTGTTTTCGCTTTTTGGGCTGAAGCTGCAATGGTGTCCTTGGTTCTCAGGCTGGGAAGGGATTGTTTTGTCTGACTGAACTGTGAGGAGAACTTGCTAACACTCTATATGAAGTTCAGAGTTATATACTAATGCAGTATAGAATATGGAAAATATGAAAGCTAAAACTTAAGGCACCACAGTGATAGGCATGCTATGTTATTCCCCACATCCTCTGCGCCATTACAATTCTTCACAGAACCTGCTTAAAAAGCATTGTCAAAATGTCCAAATGATTTTTAAGCAGGGTACAGCTCTATCCTTCAAATATATCATGACTTTCCTTCTGAGGTCAGTCTTTAAAAGCCACAGGATTTTGCATCAGTGAAGAATTCTCAGCAGCAATGCAATTGTGTGGATTATATTAAACTGGACCATCTGAAGGACTAACTGAAGCCCTGTAAAACTAATGGATGTTGCTGAACTTTGGCATTCGCGTAAGAGAAATGTACAGTGAACTAATTACAATTTCTGTCCTGTGTACTGTCATTCATTTCACACATTCCCTGAGTAACATTCTCTCAGCAGTCATGCAGCAAACTGTCCCCAAAGGTCACTTTAAAGGCATTCTGTAGGATCTGATTCTGGGCATTGTTTCGGGACTCTAATTGGAAGCTATATCATTTTGACTTGTCGCAGCTCAATTGTGTTTGTGTCTGTTGGTGGGACCATTCATATCTGTAAAACCTCTTGTGATCTTAAGGACCTTGCAATGCCAAAGGAGCTTGCAATGCCAAAGGAGTTTGCTGAGTCAGGATCTCTGACATTACATGGTTATTCGCTGTTTGATGAGGAGACAATCCCACCAATAAATCCCATGGAAGAGAATTTTTTCTACCATTTGTTCAGCAATGCCAAAGCTCTTTAGAAATTAGCTATAATTACTTCCCCATGGTGAAGACAAACAAGCATCCTCATCTTAAAAAGTAGGAAAATAAGATCAAAGATTTGTCACAATGTCATATGGAATCAATGAAAGCAGCTTCCAGGAACCCACTGTTCACTAGGGCTGTAAACAGTGCCAGACTGGCAGAAGGCAGCAGCAGCTCCATTAAATACTTCTGCTTTTGAACCTCAGCAGAACCTAACCCTCTGCCCAATGAAAAAGTATTTGATGAAACTTTATGCAGAGCACTAAGAATTTGGTCTCCCTGGACAAAAGCCTGGAATATTTTGTTATGCAGCTGTCTCAATAATACAGGGTCCACGGTCCTCCTGTGGATGAAAAATTGCAATACATAATGCTGCTGGGCACTTCTAATTTTCTGCCTCTCTCTGCCATGATATTTCCCCTTGGACTTTGGGTACTCAATTAATTTCTTTTCAAATTCTGATAGTCAAAACATTTTCAATATTTGGCCCCCAAGGTACTTGCATAGGAAGAGGCTTTTTAAAATTTTTGTTTGTTTGTTTGATTGGTTGGTTTGTTGTATTGTTTTGAGGTTTTTGTTTGGGGGGGGGAGGTTTTTGTGTGCACACCTACCTGGGAAGTTATTTTTGAAAAAAAATTTTGTGAAAGTTGCTCCTTCTAAGACTTTTTAAATCACTCTGAAAGTCTAAATTCATGAAAGTAATCTGGTCTTTCTTTTTAGTATAGCAGAATGAGGAAAAAGGAATAAAAGGCAAAAAATTGGCTAACTGCAATATGGCAAACTCAGGGCACGCATCAGAGAGACGTGCATGCAGATGTTCCATGAGTGATTTGAAAAAGGTTTCAAATGCTTGTACCTCAGGATATGTCATTATCTGCTAGCTATCACAGGGAACTGAAGTTTGTATTAAATCACCCAGCTTCATGCCTAGTAGATAGTAAATCTTTATATAACATTCAGTGGAGCTATTATATCACAGTTTCACAGCCTTCCTCCTAGCTGTTAAGCATTCTTTTTCTCTATGTCAGATTTTTAACAGCAGTTTTCTCCCTATTTCATCAGAGGAAGGTGTTTAGCCCTTTTTGTGGTGGAGTACTTTTAAAAAATCTATTAATTTCTCAGCATGATTCACCAGACTGTTCTCATATGCCCAGCTCCCCCCTTCCCATCATGATCTGGCTACTCACTCACTCAAACAAGATTTAATTTCTTCCAGTGGATATTAACTCTAAATCCCAAGTGTATGCTTATCCACCCTGCCTGTTATTTCAGCCCCTTGCTTGTGCTGCGGCTCTAATTAGTCAGCCGGCCTGCAAACCTTTGGTTCCAAGGGAAAATGCCAGCACAGTGCACTAAGCCAGCACTAAGCCCCGCTTCAAATGGCAGTGTCTCCGAAGGGAGGGCTTGGCTGTTGGAGAAGAGCAGCGTGTCTTAGCCCGACATTTCCCCGCACTCGATTTAGTTTGTCTGAGTTTTTGATTGCTGGGAATCTCTAACGGGCTCTGCAGTGGATAAGGCAAGAATTGTTTTCTGTATAAAATGCGGCGGTGGGTGGAAGAGGCCGGCGGCAGAGCCGCTCAGGATGCGGGAGCAGCCCGGCAGCTGCAGCGGCACCGCCCGGGGCTCCGGGACTCCGGGACAGCCGCTCCGCTCCCTCCGCTCCGCTCCGCTCCACTGACGGCTTCATACGCGTCTGCCACCGCCTGGGACATGTCCGGGGACGTACTCGTGCCAAAGCTGCTGCGCAGCAAGGGTTCCTACGGTGGACGATTTTGATATTTAGCTCTGTTTTTGTGTCTAGGAAACACTCTTGTTGATGCTTTCTTCAGAAAAGTGTTTGCTAAAGAGCATTTATAGCTAAAGCCATGTACATTCCCACACATTATGAGCTTTTCAGTTAGACTTCCTCTCTTAGGTTGACCTAAACCAGTTGAAATTATTTCAGTGTTTCATTGGAGAAAGATATAAGGTCTGTTTTGTCAGCAGAACTATGTGTTTATGTATCAGCATATTTTCAATACAGGAGTCTGCCCTAGGGGAAATTGTAGATGTAACACAAGGCAGCGGTCTCTGGAATCTCCTTCACACAGTCAGACTCCTGAATGTGGTCCAAGTCCAGTTCCCCAGCTGCTCGTCTTCTGTGTTCTCACTTTTCTGTGTGTGGAAGGGTAGAGATGGCAAGGAAAGACTGGATGGAAATCTGCAAATAAGAATGAGATTGCAGAGGGATTTTCTATTTCACTGTGTTTATTTGGGAAACCTTGAGCAGGCAGCACCTGGAAACACTAGTGACAGAGTGCTAATTTTGATGATAGACTCATCAAGTAGACTGAGAGAAAACGTCTGAAGATATTTTTTTACCAAGAAACAAGACTGAGATTCAGGAAAAATTGCCACAACTCTCCCACGTTGGTGCTGAATTCCTCAGTTTCTTGTGGACAGTATTTTTGACGGGCTTTCACTTTTCTTCCTACTTTGGGTCTCTTCTGCTTTGCGCAATTTGCCAGCTGGAGACTGACATGGGGGGAACAAGACTGCCCTGTGCAGGTTATGTCTGAGCACCTGGGCTAAAGCTCCAGCAGCAGTGGGCCAGTCCCTGACTGCACTTCCAGCAGCTGAGTGGGGTGGTGTCTTCCACATCCCTTTGGCAGCAGTGGAAGAGAGAGGCATGTCCCTACAGCAAATGCCCAGGACCTGGCCCACACTGGGGCTGTGCTGTTACCATCAGCTGCCTGAGGGTCACACACCTACCCTGCAGATGTGTGCAGTGAGACTTGTACACAGGAATGCGGCTTCTTCTCCTTGCATCTGGGGTTCTGCTGCTGTTGGGGTTCTGCTGTTTAGGCAAGACAATCTTCCTGTTCACCTGCAGCTTTGTATAAAGCTCCTTTTCACTCATCAATCTGAATTAATAACACCACTCAAATATGAAAAGGTTTACCAATTACCTCCTGAGTTTTCAGCATTCATTTCAGTGCTAACATTTACCAAAGATAATAAATTACAATTATAGAACTGTATATTTAAAATCTCGTTTGTCATGTCTTTTCCTTCTCTCAGATCATTGCTCACTAAGTTCCTTATAGATTTAGACCACTGGGTATGTTTTGTTCAGCTGTACAATTTATATCATGTAGAGACAGGACTTTCCTTCAGGTATTCAACAAAGCAATTAACAACCCTCTGAGTACAAACAACAGTCTTATGTGATGGATGCTCACATGTGTATCTCCTCCAATTCTGGTGCTATTCAGAATTAATTTTAATTTACACTTTCCTGGAAGGGATTTGTTTTGTACCCCTGACTTCCATGAACAGAGCTCTGTACTATCGCCACTTGTACCACAAAGCAGAGCATCAAGGAGGCCCTAATGAAACTGCCGTGAACAACAATCATACTCTTTCAGGTCCCCAAAGACATCCTCTGTTATTGTATAGTGCTTCCTCCCCTGCACAGCAACCTTTTCCATGAAAACTCAGGGACTGGAAGTAGATGCTGCAGGAGACTAAATACAGTATGGCTTCTGTGGGAAAAAGAATCAATCTCACTTCAGTGAAAGAAAAGGCAATTTTCTGCTCCTCCATGCCGTCACCTGGGACCTGGCAAAGCCCATAGGATGGATTATTGTCTCCTATACCTTGAGGAAAGACAGGTCTATAGAGAACATCAGGTCCAACAAATAAGTCTCACTTATCAATCTTATCACCTGTCAGAAAACAAATCAGTTACCAAACAGCTGGAAATTTGTGGGTTGTGTGGAAACCATTAGACTAACAGATATTGCCCCTTTTAGATGCCAGTGCTTTTCTCACCCTGTTTATAGTCAGACTTAGGGCATTCTTTGAAAGAGAAAGAATAATCTTCTTGTCAGATGCTAATGGTATATTTACAGTGCAGGATTCCATGATGAAGGGTGGCACATGGTAGGTGAAGAATCCTCCTCTCACAAGGAAGGATGCAAGTTTCATATGTGACATAAATTTTCAGATTGTGTTCATCATTTTCTAGATCAATTAAAAATCCAAGGCAGAGGAAAAAATGAATAAAATTAAAAAGCTTTGTAGTATAAAATCTTCTTTGTTTAAAAAGTGGTTAAGGAACTGGGATGAGATCTTTCTATGAGTGTTATTTTTTTGTATGCTCAAAATGCAGCTTTTTACTCAAAAGGTGCTGATACAGAGATTTCTGGAGACTATTTTGTTCTTACCTGTTTTCCTATTCAAAGTACTCTAAGATGACACTTCTTGACATGATTTATTGGTGGACTTGGTGGTTCTGGGTTTATGGTGGGACTTGATTTTAAAAGATCTTTTCCCACCTTAATCATTTTATGATTCTATGATTAGAGAAGCTTCAAAGCAGCACAAAGGAGTTGAAATCTCTGTCTTTCTCTCTCCTCTTAAATATCACAGCCAGAGGCATTGAATGAAGAGGTTTTCTGTGGTGTGGCTGACCTGGGGCCATGCCAGCTGGCTGAGTTCTGAAACAATAACAAGAAAATAGGTCACTTCCACATAGTGTTTCTTTCACATCTTAACCCCCTAGCTGAGTGGTTTGTACTAATGCAAACTCCACAGTCTCATAATCTCGATAATGGATGCAAACCTCTAAAAGGTGAAGGGATAAGCAGTGTGCAGTTCAGATCAGTTTTGAGAAGAAAAAAAAGAAAAGATGAAAATCTGTCAGAAAAAGCCCATTTCCATGAGATTTTTCTAAACTAAGCCTTTGGCTCTCTTAACACTCTGCCTTCCCCCGCAGCACATATTCCACCCCAGCTTTATCATGTTATGTAGAACAAAAGGTAAAAGAGGCTAGATTTCAGATTGGCTGTTTGGCCTATCAGCATTTCTTTACAACTGTTCTGAACAGAGAATAAATCCTCTATGTATCATACTTTCTTTACAATAGCCTCCAGAAGCCTATTTAATACATCATTCACTATTCACCTGCAGACCATTTCACTCCAGTTTGTTTTCTTATTTCAAGGAGGCACCAACACACTGACAAGCTTTTTGTGCAATGGGCACTTTCAGCCATGTGTTTGAAATGGTATTTTAGAAAAGTAGAGAAATTAGATAGCAGATTCTGTCCAGAGAAACATCAGTGTTCTGATTTTTTTCTTCTTAATATTCCCTAGTTTACTAGTTGGATGGAGCAGTTCTCAGGCTAGACCACAGGTCCATGTCCTCTAAAAGGAGTTTGATCTGAACCAGGGACTCCTAAAGTGTGTTACAAAACACATACAACCCCCACTGGCTGTAATAACCAGTGCACTCCATGCTGCTGCTTTGAAAAAAAACCAAACCAACCCTTCTTGCTATATGCTAGAATAAAGAATGTGAAATATCTGCTTCTCCCAAGCTCTCCAGCACTGCTAATGATTTTACTATAGTTTGGGCTTAAAAACCAGCAGAGCTTTACTGACATTTTCAACTACCTGCGTGAGACTGCATTCTTACTGCCCTTAGAATTATTAATGGCAAAATCTTTTGGCTACCTGAATACCCTGAAAAAAAGTATTAATTTGCTTCATTTTCAATGCATTTTTTTCTGCAAATGGATTCTAAAATCTTGAAAGAGGTATTACTCTTTTGTTATATGGAACTACTGTAGTCTCTTTTTATTATGCAATTATGGAAAAAAAAATTTAAATCACCACTACCTGTAATAAAAACGAAAGCTTTGGGCTTTGTGGTTTTTTAAAATTTATTTTCTACTTTGATTTTTTTTTCTGTATAAAAAGAGCAATAGAAGATCAAATGTGAATCCAATTTACTTAACATATTCTCTGTGACCTCTGAAGGTCAGAGAACCAATTCAAATTACTAAATCACTAATGGCTGTCATTGAAGTATGTGCACAGAAGCAGCCTATTTTATGAACCATAAACAGGACTTCTTTACCTCTTAGAGGAGCTGCAGAATGTGGCGACAGCTTCTGTCAAACAGGGAGCTGTGATGTGCCAGAGGGTGAAGGCTGAGATTAGAGTATTTTAGAGACAGCAACAGGATTGTACTTCATCTCATTAGCTCAGCACCGACATGACAAGACTAAGGACAGTTGCTCAATGAGTTCATTGATACTGGAACATATGGAAGACTCTGTCTGTCACAATCTTATTAGTGCGAGGATTTTGCTGTCCTTTGGACAGCTTTGGCTGGACTTTAGAAAGCAAAGAGGATGCAGCTGTTAAGCCTCACCTTTCACCTTGGCTGGGGAAGTTTCTGAGAGTGCAGCTGGTGCTCAGTTTCAAACCATGAATCACTGTCACAAAGTCTGTGTTACGTAAGGCTCTGCGGTGGGTTGATCCTGGCTGAGCGTCAGGTGCCCACCAAGCTGCTCTATCACTCCTTCCTCAGCAGGACAGAGAGGCAGAAAATGATGGAAAAACCCCCTCATGTGTCAAAATAAAGGCAGTTTAATGAAGCAAAAGCAAAGACCTGCTCATGGAATCAAAGGGGAAAAAAAAGATTTATTCTCTATTTCAG
Organism: Polioptila caerulea; assembly: GCA_013397295.1. Taxonomy (NCBI): domain Eukaryota; kingdom Metazoa; phylum Chordata; class Aves; order Passeriformes; family Certhiidae; genus Polioptila; species Polioptila caerulea. The sequence continues at coordinate 198,221 of VYXF01011136.1, forward strand.
ATATGTCCAGCCACCCCCTGGGAGGTAGGGAGTGGTTGCTCTGGAAGACAAACAATGCAAGAAGTGCCACAAATTCCCCTTCTCCTCTGGTTTAAATACCCCAGATTCAGTTCTGGCCAGCGTTGTTACTTCCCCATGTGTCTCTCTCTCAGATTACGTCCCTGGGAGTTCATGTAATCACTGCTTTGTCCCTAAAGTTTCAGTTAGTGCAAGTCCTTGAGACCATAGAAAAGACAAAAAAGGCTGCCTTAGGCTGGGCTGGCCTCTTTCCAGGTCCCAGGGAGCAAGGGCTGGGAAGCTCCCTTATGAGCTTCCCTGAAGAAGTGAGGGGGAAAACACAGCCTAGTTTAAGGAACAACATAACTTAAGAACTGAAGTCAAACAATCCCCAAGGTGTTGGAAGACATTAAGAGTAAAATTTGCATTTCACTAAAGAAGCTTAATCTGCAAAGGTATTGAGAAGACCTGAACTATATAGTATGAACCAAAGCAGAAAACATACTTTTAGAAGGAAGTTGCCACTGAAGAAAGTATGTAGGGACAGTTGGCTAAAACCAAATTCATTTTCATTACAGTTACTGCAGAATTAGCTGTGTGGAGAAAATTGTGGCTGTTTATGTGGGGAACATTAGGCAGCTACTGGAAAAATGGACTCTTTAATATAGTGAAAAATGCAATATTACATATACACTATGCTTTCCCTTGTTGAAAAAGTGCATGTGTCAAATTGCCCATCTTACTGAAATGTGTTTGAGTAATTTAAATGAACCCAAAGGGTTAGGAACCAGATGCATGGTTTTGGTCTGGGCTTTCAAAATAAAATTATAAAATAAATTTACCATTATTACATTATCACTATACATGGAAAATATTTTTCTCTTCCAATTCACTGAAAAGAATAGTTAAATCAACCATCTTTTCATATCCAGATAGATCTTTTTATGAATCACAGCCATTTCAAAGTAATAAACCAGCTTTCATAGTTAAAACACACAATATATTGAGCTTTTGAATTTCTTGATGATGATGTGGTGATGTTAATTTTTTCTGAAAAGCTTAATTTACTTCTATTAACTCTCTTTCATTTTCAATCGATATGCTTAATAATAACCGTTTTTATAATGTTCATACATGTTATGGGCACAAACAGCCTTTTGTTTCTAAAGTTTTCCCTGAAACTACAAAAAACCTTGGCCTCACAGGGCATCTGAAACTGTGTTACAAAGGCATGAAACAAAGAGCAGAAAATCAAAGAGATGGATTTTCAAAGCTCCTTTTGATAATCTAAGTGGAGACAATTCACCTAATCACTTTTCTCTCTGTTTTAAATTCTATTAATTGTTTTCCACTACATCTGCTGTCTAGTGTGACATAGATTATTCTTGAGAGGAAGCAGAAGCAGAAGATGAAAGGAAGAAAAAACCACAAATGAACATGCCATGATCTTTGCAAGTAGCTACATTGCAAGCTAAACCACAGTGTATGAAGTCACATGGCCAGAAGATTTCTTTTGTACTCTTTATTTCCAGTTATATAATATACATTTTAGTGTGTTGAATTAACCATGGGCAGAGGGCCAGCACCTGACCAATGTTCCACTTAGATATCACTCAAGCTCTGGACACCTCTGTCCTTTCCTACAGCCTTATGTGCAAGAGTTAATCTAGCTCAAGAGGGAATAGCTAACCCCATCACTAGGAGGAAGAGAAAGGACAAAGTAAGATTCTGAATAAGAATGAACCAATATCTGACTAAGTAGTTTCAAAGTGATCTTAATAGCTTTTGCGCAGGAAAATAAATTGTTAATTCTTCTGCTTTTATAATGTAAAAATCAGGGGATGGTTTTTTTCCCCAAGCAATGACCAAATATTTTTATATGGCTGTGACATTGTATTAATAGAGAAATGAAAACAGGGTAGGGACAGATAAGTGCATGTAATGGTCCCTTTAAATATTTTTGTCATGTTTTCATGCTTTTTTCCCCAATGATAAATTCAAGAGATCTATCAGATAATTACGTAAATATATGAGATGTGCTACCTGCCCAAGGAAAAGGTTAGTGCCATCACAGGCCGTGTAAATCTTCTTTTATGAAAAGGAACGCAAATGAAATGATCACCTAAGTCAAGGTTTTATAAAATATTGGCTAGGATTATGTTTGCTGTGGGAGTAATTTTATTTTAATCCCTCATTTGAGATTCTATTCCTATGTACATTAGATGATCAGTCAAGAGATGTCATTGAACAGCAGGTGGGAATAAGGTCAAAACTGCAATATGCTTACCTTAAAAAATATTGAATATTTGTTTTATAGACTTGCAAATAACAGCATAGATCCTTATGTTCTGCTGGTGTTCCTCATAATTCCAGCTGTGTGAAAATGAAGAATATGTTGCTCCCAAGGAAAGGTAAAATTGATTCCAGATGATACTAGTTGCCAGTGTGTGATATAATTGCTAATACTTAATTTCTTTTGAAATAGATCAGAATTTTAATTTCTTAAAAGATATATTTTAAGAGATCTCAACATTTTTTTTTATTTATTGAAAATCCAAGACTTGTTTTGATTTTTTTTTTTAATAAGTAAGGTGACTCCTTCCCATTTAGGGCCCAAATCTACTCATAGAGTTGACTTTCATTGCTGTTGCATGTCTGCACGTTGCTGAATGCAAAGTATTTCCTGACAACATTTTATTTTCTAGTAAGTGTAAATAGATATGTAAATAAAACATAAATCTCTCACTGTTCTGGAGTTGTGCAATTTAATGTGAAATGAAAGCATTAATCTTTAACCTTTTCTGTCTGTTTTGGAGAGAAGAAGGCTTTCAAGAAACCCAAAAGAAAACAAAAATCAGTGCAGAATAGGAAAGGGGAGGTGAGGGGTAAATAGGTTCAAACAAAACCATCTTCATCAGCAGTTTCTGAGACCTGAGTTTGACTTTGTAATCCTGGTGGTTTCACAATTCCTGCAAAGGTCTGGTCCCTCTATCAGTGTACTGCAAACACACAACAGTTAAAAGTGTTGTCAGTCCAATTAATGTTTTGAATTGCAAGGCATTTTACCTGGGTGTAGATCTAAATGCAGGTTAAAAATACAGAGTGAGAGGGAAATTTTGGCTTTCACTGGAATGCAGTCTTTACCAATAAGATGCAAACTTGCATATCTTAATTCATGTAGACTACTTTGACATTTGAATGAAGAACTTTTAAACCCTGAACATTATTTCAACGTTAAATTGTCTGCGGTACCTTTCACAGCAAATTTCCAAGTGAGACTTCTAAGAAAAAGTAAATCTCTGCACAAAAGTTTTTGCAAGTGTAACAAACCAGGTCTCGTAGCCTAAACAAAGCCCACTAGATAGCCAGCAACTGGAGAGTTTTAGTATTTAGCTGACAATAAACTGGTTGTGTGACTTCAGTGTGTTGTATCTCATCTTCTTATTTGGAAAAAAAAAAAAAAAAGAGAAGAAAAAAGTAACTAATAATACTTATAAGGCTGTTTTGAAAATTAATTGAAGTATGTATAGCAGCACTAAATCACCTTAGTATCACATGTCACTGCCAAGTGCTATTGTTGTTATTGTGGAATGAACAATAGCAGCAGCCAGAGACTGGACCAATCCAGGACTAAAAACATCCAGGGAAAAAGACTTCCAGAAGCTTCAAAAGAAGCAGTCACCACAGCTCATGGCAGTACAGTAGGGGAACTTCCCAAAGCATCTGTGCCTTTCTCAGTCAATGGCTTCGCATAAGTTACTCATTAGGCTTTCATTTGAACAAAACCAGAAAGAGGGATTTTTTTGGTAAAAATTCCTTTACAAAAATTAAATTCATAGATTTTCTTCACAAAAGCACACAAAAGAGTTCTCCTTAAATCTCCCCACACTTTATTTTTACCTGTAATAATTCTGGGAATTTTCCTCACCCTGCAATCTGAATGGGTTTGTAATTATTGTCTGTCATATAGTAATTTGTATGCAAAGTTTCCCTGTGTTAAAAATTACTGGATAAAAGTTTTTATGATTGACTTAAGTAAGTCTGATACAGCTGTGTATATGCATTATAATCAATAAAATTCTAAATTATAGGAGAATGTATTTTTTCTAACTGTAATGACAATGAAGACGCAAATCATTAGTGTTTATTAGGGGTGAGTAGTTTAGAGAAATAGTGCTAATAGCTACACCATGCAAAAAATATTTCACAGACATGCTGGGGCAGACCTGAAAGCTGTGGCTGTGCCACAGTTCCTGTGAAGTTAATAATACTTGCCTCAATAACTCGCTGAAATACCCATATTTCCTTTCTTTTCTGAATTTATTGCTCTCCTTTATGCCACACACCAAGACAGACAAGATATTTTCTTCCCCTTCGTATGACTGAAATTTGAATTACATTTCACTGTTGCAACAGATTTTATTTTGATCCTTGCAAACTTGTGTTTCACTAGGAGCCAAGGAGAGATTTAAAATTATCTAGACTACACCTGCAGAGTTTTTAGCACAGTGGAGACTTGGTCTGGGGTGGACTGCATACAGGAGTGGATGCTTTAGTGTACATTGTGCACATGCAAAGGCACACACATAGAGGCTATCAGTTTGCAAATTGTATTTCTTGGACTTTTGCCTGCAGTACTGTAACACTTCCAAATGTAACTGTAATGACTTGTAACTATAGGTACCTTCCTAAGTCTCATTTGACACTTCATATGACTTTTTATTTTTGTCATGTTTTTAGGTGACAGTGTAAAAGGGCATCATTTCAGGAGTAAAACACTTGAACTCACCGTGTTAGAGCCCAACTTCTCCATAAAATCACATTTTAATGGGTGATGGCAAATTGTGGAAATCCATTAATGTATTGTTATCTAAGGGTAACAAGAACAGGGTTTTGGAAGGCTAAAGGAACCATCAATGGAATATCTATTCAATCCTTCTGAGAAGTTCATTTTTCCCAAGAATAAATTATGGAAGCTATACTATAGCTTCACCATGATTTTGCATTGTCCAATGCAATTGAGCAGTAATTCACAAAATGCATTCCTAATGTAAGGGAAATTCTGAACACAAAATTATGACACAATTTACAGACAATTTTAAATAGTGAAAAAGAAAGATATGCCCATTTTATTTGGCATATAAAGAAATGCTCAAGCTCTTAGAAAAATCTTTCTCCTATCTCCTAAACAACTTTGATGGATCCTTCTCTCTCCTTCTTTGAAAGCACTCCTAAAAAAGACATTTAAATACCCCAAACTAGTTAAAGATTTTATTCCATGTGCTGTATGTTGCAATAATCCATTTTTTCTGTGTCTAATTAATTACTTAAATGAAGCAAAAGAAACTTGATACTTATTATCATTTAGATGCATGCAGGAAAACCCCATCTTTGGTTACATTTTAAATATTGATCTTTTCACCTTAAGTGATGATTTGACTGGTTTGGAGACTGTGAGGGCCCATTAGCAAGGATATTTAGCTACCAGTTTAATAAGAAGATAGTATTTCCCCAATATTTACAATATTAATTTTTTTTTTCTTCAGAACTACTGTGTAAAACTCAAAGTTAAAAAAAAAAGAAAAAAAAGAAAAAAAAGAAAAAACATCCCAGTGAAAATCTGATTTGGTTTTATGGAAGTGAAACTAAACTGTTTTCATGACATAGTCTCCTGGATTGCACAGATAAATGCAGAGTAATGGCTTCATTGCTCTGTATTATGTGGTCCCTCCAGGTTTTGGTAGCAAGTTTTATATAAATTTCAATCATTGAGTCAAATTCTGTGCTCTCTACTCAATTTTTTTCTGAGACCTTAATTGAAAATGTCCTATTAAATAAAGGATCTGAATGCTTATGCAAAGATATTGAGGTAACAAAAATGTTCTGAAAATATAAATTTAGCATACATTATGTCATGTTGGGGCCCCTTCTGAGTCCTTAGGTTAACAAGAACATAACATCTGCCTTAGCATAAATCCTTACTTTGAGATCCCTGTGGCTAATCTGGCTCAGCAGGTCTGCCGGGACAACTATTCCTTTAGGGCCACACTGACTTGGCAGTCTGCACCATCTGCAATGATTATCTGTGTTGGAAGGAGGATCAGGGAAGTGCAGGTCTGTCAGCCCGACCTCGCTGCCAGGGAAGGTCGTGGAGCAGATTGTCCTGAGTGTGATCACACAGCACGTGCAGAGCAGCCTGGGGGTCAGGCCCACCCAGCCTGGCTTTGGGAAAGGGAGGTCCTGCTTGACCAACTGAATGTCTATTACAAACTGACCCATTTATTTGGGAGAAGGAAAGTCTGGGAAATGTCATCCACGTGTGCTTTAGTGAAGCCTTTGGCAATGTCCCCCACAGCATCCTCCTGGAGAAGCTGGCTGCTCGTGGCTTGGGCAGGTGAACTGTTCACTGGGTTAAAAACTGGCTGGATGGCCAGGTCTGGGGAATGGTGGTGACTGGAGTTCAATCCAGTCAGGCTGGGCACAGGTGGTGCTCCCCAGGGCTTGTTTGGTTCAGTATGAAAGGAGGCTGTATTGAGAGGACTGTTCTCTTCTCCCAGGTAACAAGCAATAGGAGAAGAGGAAATGGCCTCGAGTTGCACTATGGGAGGTTTCGCCTGGATATTTGAAAACATTTTTTCACTGAAAGGGTGTTCAGGCCTTGAACCAGGCTACTCAGGAAAGTGGTGGAATCATCATTGCTGAAAGTGTTGAACAAACACGTGAATGTGGCCCTTGGGGATACTGTTTGGTGCTAAAAACGGCGGTGCTGACTTAATGGTTGCATTCCATGATCTTAGAGATATTTTCCAACCTAAATGATTCTATGATTCTACAACAAAGTCAGAGATGCAGAGTTAAGAATGGGAAGGAAAAACTGGCATCCACTTAAAACACATTAGGAGCAAGGAATCTGTATGCGTGGCTGAAGACACCTCTTGATCACCAAGAGGAATCGTGACATGGTGAGCAATTAAAAAAGTGAGTGAAGTATCTCAGCAGCCGATGAAAAAATGTCTTTCAGTCCCTGTTGTAGAAGCCATTGGGGAAATTCCTATTCCAAGGACACTTTTTAAATGGAAATAACAGCATGGTCTTGACAGACATTGAAGTCTCAGAGGAGGAAGTTATGGAGCAACTCAGCAACTAGGACAGCAGAATATTCATTTGAGAGGCCTGAAGTAACTGTGAAGTAGCAAAGTTAATGAAAAGAAATTTATCCTTAAAATGGAAACTGTGCTTGAAATAGGAAGGTCACTTATTTGCTCCCTCCAATTGAAACAGGACACAGGGAAAATACTGCAAATTACACCTTGGCAAATTGTAATTTTGCTCAGGGGAATGTCCTGAAAAGCCTAATTAAAGAGTAAGGTAAGTAAGTGTAACCTGATATAGTCATGCCAATTCTGCTCCTCTAAGGAAAAGTGTGACTCAGTTATCATGCAGAGTTGTTTGGAACAGTTAATAAAGTGGAGAGATAGAGGTGAATGTAATAGATCACTGGGGTGCTGGCAAAGATAAACTCTTAAAACAGGCACAAAAAAAATTTAAATGTCCACAGGGATAATTATGATAACAAACTACCACAATAACACACGGACTATAATGTGGAACTTCCTGTGATGTCCAACATTTTCCTCATATTTTTTTTCTTGGCCTGTTCCCAAGAGCATGCAAGCACAGATCAGTGAGTGTATGAAAGGCAGCACCTGGTATATGTGTTGCAGATATATGGCATACACATATATATACATATATGGCTTATCAACAACATCTGCATGACATACAGTTATATAAATATGCAAGACATACAGCAAATATGTACTTTATGTATATAGCAGGGGGAAAGGGAAGGAGCACTGGGAATATGTCAGATTTTCCTAAATGTGATAAGGAATTTTCTTGGGGTACAAGATTGCAGGGCATTCTTCGTGTCAGTAGACAACCCATAGATATTGCAGGGTTGATGTGAAAAAGCAATCTGAAATCATCATTAAGATCTCATGTTTGGGATGTGAACAATTGCTTAGTGAGTGTTCATGAGTGACCTGACAAAGCTTAGAAAACATTGCTAAATATTTGTACCTCTCAGTGAAAAATGAGATTTTAAACAATCACGAACCACTGAAGCTGAACATCTGACATCCATTTTCACAAAACAGACTTTGCATCTTTTAATATTTACCAAGATATTTTAGCAACAGTGAAAGGTCTAAAACAAAATAATCAAACCAAACCAACAAACCAACCAAAAAACTCCCAAATCTTCCCTGCAAAGAAAATCCAACCAACCAAAAAAAAAAAAACCAACAAAAAACCCACAACAAAACTAACCCCCCAGAAAACCTCCGAAATAATTTGTTCTCCTTCAGTTGTAAAGAATCAGATACTTTATCTTTGACAGGTCAAAACCATACTTGTAGATGGCTTAAAACAGACACTTCTCTTTACATGAATATATCCTTCCTGTGCCAGGAAGAAATACTGCTCTGTCTTTATAAATCTAGTTACTGAGTTTGTGATTGATGGAAGTTAAAGTGAAGGAAATTACTCTGTATTCCGATCCATGTGGTCAAATATCATGGGATTTCCTTGCCCTCAGTTCTCCCTTTCATTTCTCTCTGTAACCAAATAGGACAAGGTAAGGTTTTTCCTGAAAGAAACATGGGGAGTTTTGCTGGAGCTGATAAACCTCACTCAGTGCTGCTCTGAATGACAGAGACTATATATAGCAAGATCCTTGGCTCAGGCCAGCTCTTTCCAACAGCAATCAAGTGTTAGGAGCAACAGGCCACCTGGGCATAGCCTTGAAGGATCTCAGCAGCACAGGACTGGTAGGAGTTTCATAGAGATGAAAGAAAGAAAGTGGAACGAGCCCCCTTGTATTGCTCCTTGCCCCTTCTCCTTTTTCTTGCCTGTCACAAAGGAGCTGTCTAGTGAGAAATCTACTGCCAAATACAAGGACAGTGTTGCAGTGAGGATGAAGAACAGCTAATGGTAAAATGTGAGATGAAAAAGAAAGAACTGTATGACCTTAAGAAGTGTAGTAGTGCAAATGGGATCAAATATAATAGTACGAAAGTGAAAGAACATATACTGAGGAGGAAAGGAATTTCTGCTATAACCTGGAAGCTGATCAGCCAAAAGTGACAGAGTGGAAGAAAAATGTGGGTATATGAATCAGTCACAGAAAGTCCCTGAGCAACCAGCAGGATGTGGCTGTTGGAAAAGATTAATTTTGTACTCGGGAATATCAGAAACGATGTGTCTGACACAGAACAGTGTACTATGAATTTTTTACAAGATTCTGGTAAGGCTTTGTGCATATAATTGTAGGTACCTTTTTTCAGGAAAAATGAAGGAGGAAGAAGAAATTTAAACTAAAGGATCACAGTATCACAAACGGTCCAGTTTTGGTGTCTTCCAATCTATGTTTCTGAATGAAGGGGGAATGAACAGCTTTTCTCTAGTAGTATATATTATTTTTTCTGAATTTATGTATAAAGCATGGAATTTAAAGCAGTATTTTCACTATGTTGATTTTATATGTTTTTGTAAAACCTTATAATGCACAAACATTGCAGATGAATTTTAAGCAATACAGACAAGACTAAACTCCGGATGACCTAACTTTCTCCCCAGGTGTTGATACTGTTCAGACAGTATTTCATTTCCCTGGGATGAAAACAGGTGCAGCTATTAAATGCCCTCTGGTTGAAGGATGTGTATTCTTCCTGGGGCAACTTCTATTTGGAATAAATACCGTTTAACTAGCTACACCTTTCTCTTCCCATTGTGATCCATTTTTGACTGATGACAATTCAAAGAAGTCTAGGAAAGAGTTAATCTCAAAATATGTACCTATAAGGACAAATCAATATTATCACTCTTCTCAAGCTAGTTAAAAAAATGCCCGTCATTAACATGATTTTAACAAATCCTGAGAATAAGGTGATTTAATCGGTCTGACATTTAACAGTCCTTTTTTCTTTCTGCTGATCTGTCAGTCCATGACCTTGAAATCATTATTACTCAGACTCCAGTAAACTCTAAGTCATTATGGTTTCTTTTCTTTACAGGCAGCAGACAGTTGAGAGGTTTTTTTTAAGTTTTCAATGTTGAAGTTTATAATTAATGTAAGTTAAATTGCAGAGCACATAATTTTAGGACAGTAAGTAGAAGAAAATTTTAAATATTTTTTTTGTGCCCTGAAGCTTGGAGGTCTCGGTTTTGGAAAAGACTTGGTTTTATAATCATCTTACTCTAGTGGCAGAAAAATTTTACTTCTATTGACACATTCATCAGTGAAAGGTACATTGTTAATGAAATGATTTGGAAAAGAAGAAACTTAGAGCTCTCAATCGTTTAAGATGGAAATCCAAGCTTATGGCTTTGCAAAAGTCACAATCACACGATCTGCAAAAAAGTATTGCAGTGATAGTCTTTGGCATGGCTACAACCAAGGTCAAAATAAATTCCCTGGCTGGTGTTGTAACCCATGTAAATTGAGTGGTCATTGGGCAAGGTGATGTAGTGCCGTCACCCGTGTCTTGCAATCTTTGGGACTGATAGGGTCAAGTGTGGTCTTGAAATGCTGGGATGGTGAACCAAATTATTTTCTCTTTTTTGGTATTGGCATAGGTTTGTCGAGGTGAAGTACACAGCAAGAATGTGACTGCAGAAAAAAGAAAATGACTTCTGCACCAGTACAGAGCAATAAGATCCTTTTTGATAGTGAAACTCACCCTGCAGAGCTCTAACATACATTGGCAATTGCATGCAATACAACCTTGATAGAAAATTGTGTTATTCACTCAGTGCAGATGGTACCCTAGCAGGCAAAATCTCAATCAAAGAGAACTTACCTTACTCAAGAGCTTCCATTATTTTTGATGATTTAGAAGAAGAGAACTTGAAGGTTTCTTATAATGCTTGTTGTGGATAAGGGATAGTGTTCAGAGAACTTGACAATATAAAAAATAATTCAATGGGAATTTTTATTTTCACAGTGAATCAATGAACTCTGTATAGCTGTATTCTTCCCAGAAAAAAGATTATTTGTTTTTTCTTTTTAGTGGAGGGATTTCAGTTAAAAAAAAAAAAAAAAGAAAATGCATTCTGGAATTTGTATTTAGAAAAGCCCTTGGATAGTAATACACTAACTCTGCTTTCACCTCTGTGTTCTAACATCCAGATGGTCAGGGTGATGACTCTGAAATAGTTGCTGAATAATGCATTTGTCCGATATTATTCAGTTCAGTGTTTGTACTGACTATTCTCAACTTGTTGTGTTACTCTTATACAAAACCATCCATTTCACTTCTTAGCCACGTCTGCCATATTGCCCAACATGGGCCTGCTTTCTCAGAGTTTTTAATTTTCATGTAGAAAATGTTTATGAATTTGGATGCTAAAAATGTTTATGAGTAATTTACCATGCATGCTGGAGTATTTAAAATGGCTTATTGTGTCTGTCTGTTCCATCTGCAGAGGAAGTCACTAGACTTTTCAATTATCCTCATGGGAAAGGATGTTTTCTAGCCTTTAGTTTGCTCTAATCAATGCATTTGCCAATGCCACATAAACTGCATATTGAAAGTACAAAACTCCCAACTTTGTAAATATATTAGCTTTTAACTACAGCTAGAAGTTAAACATTTGGATCAATGACACACTAATTAATACTGAAATTCTGTGTCCTTCTTTAGGATGTACAATGTTAATGACATCAGCTCTGGCCCAAAGGGAATCGTCCAATTCAGTCAGAGTAAGTACAAAAACTACTGGCAGGCCTTCCCTAAGATTTCAGTTGTGCTTGTTAGCATCTTTGATTCTGAGTGACTATGCAAAATGGCCTCATGTGGCTCTTCATATTTGCCATTGTTGTCCATCTTAAATCAGTTCGCACTTCAAAGGCTGACTTTCCCCTCCATGTCCTCAGAGTACAGGATCTTGAGATTCCAGCTGAAAAAATGGAATGTCCTGATATAATGAGATTTACTACATCCTACAGAAAATCAATATGGAAAGCATTTTTTCCCCCTAATCAGCAAAACAAAACAATATATTATATTTTGAAAAAATTAATATTTTTACCAAGTGATTGAAATTATGATCATTTTAATAACCAAGACATATGAGTTCTTTTTTCCCTCTAGCCAAAATAAAAGTATTCATGGTACTTTAGCAGATCTTCTCTTAGAAACAGAAAGTAAGAGTTGTAACTAAAAGAAAAATTCTCTAGCACAACTGTAATATGTCCAATAATAATAAAAAATAACAGAGGTTTTTATTTATTAGAGGACATATTTAAAAATCCTGAAGTGGTTATTTTACAACTATCTCTATTAGATAGAGTTTCTCTCTGCAAACAGTTGCATCATCTACAGTGATTGCTCCCACTTCTACTAAAGAAAAAAAGAAATAAAATGAGTAATTCAGGCAGTCAGACAGGTTAGGATAAACACCAGATGAAAGTGCTTTGGGCTAACTTGAGTGACTGTGCCTGAAGGACAGAGCCCATTTATAGAGAGTGATGAACAACTTGGGGTGAAGGAAAGAGTATAAAATCTCCAGCTGGCACAGCAAGAATCAGAGAAGATAGTATGCCTGCAGCTGAAGTCATACAGACGTAGGAAAAGGATGCTGAGATGGAATGTTTCTCACTTTTACCATTGTATACATTATATCTATGCAAGGGGGTATGAAAATACAAGAAAAATTCCCCACTGATGGTAACCACGTCTGAAGTTATGTACTAAAAATTCTCTCAAATAAGAGAGAATTAGGTTCACCTTTCCACTCTTCTAATATAACAGGAGGGTTAATTTGGAGATTATAGCAAATGTTTCCAATCTCAGCTAAAGTGTTGAACATGCTGAATGATAAGAAATGCATTGCCTTATTTACAAAGCATATTTAGGTCATGCTCTGCATTAGGAGTAATCTCATAGAGCAGCTAATGTATGACGTGCTTCTCTTCTCTCCTTCCAATGATACTAGAAAAAAACAAAAAAATCCCCATAAATATAGAAAAAGAATGAAAGATGGAAATGCATCCAAACAATTAAATGCAGTGTTACTAAAGTCACATTAGTAAAGTTGGAAGAAAATAAACATGTTTTTCTTGTTCCTTGCAGAGTGGGCATATACAGAGTGTGCTTTATATACTAGTTCATACATAAATATGTTAGACTTAAAAAAATTGACATGCATATAATGTCATTGTGGCTGTTTCAATTCTGACCATAACATTTCTATACATACAATTTTCTTCATATATAACAAGAAAAAGGAAAATGTCTTTTGCACAGCTGAACATCTGCTGCAGGGTACAAATTTTGACATATTGACAGATTTTAGTCTGTAATATTCTATGGAGAAGAAAAACTAATCCTCCTGGGTATTAAATATTTCAAGCAGTAGCTTAAGTATACTGGAAGTATGTTGTACTTATTTTCAACTCAGAGCTAGCATCCAAGGGGTTTATATATTTCTGAAAAGGATCAGCAGAGTTGATTCTTTTTTTGTTTAGAGTTTACTTTAAGGATGCCAACAACTGTTTTGTTTTAGAGAGATTATATGGAAGCAGCAGCAGCACAACTTTTAATGGGACTCTGTCAAGACTGGCAAATACAGAATTGAGAACAACTGTGCAAGGAACTGTGGCTCCTTGAACTTCTTCAGGGGTACTATTTGCATTCCTAGCTCCTGAGCAGAATAGTTTCCTTTTGCCTGACAACTTTCCAGTAGGTTAAATGGATTTAGTGACAAGGGACTCTAAAAGTCTGCAATATAAATGCTGCAGGGATATTTAAATTACATAAGGTATTCAAGGCCTTTTCAAAGCCTGGAACATCTTAAACCTATCCTAGTCCATCTTTCCTGCTGAGATACTATTTCAGATAATTGGATCTCCTGCTATGTGCAGAAGTCAGGTGCAGATAACACCCAGCTTCTTGTATCTACAAGTAAGAAGAAATTTTCTGTCATGCAGATGTCAAATTGGTTAAAAAAATAAAAAAAGTGAAATACATAAAACCAAAAGACCAGTTGACTTGGTCTTTCCACGCACAAAGAAATCTGAAATACCTTTTCTTAAATGAAAAAACATTTCAAGGACATTCTGTGAAACTTCAGGTGCCAAATTGCAATCCCAAGGTCAACAAGGTCATGTTAGCTTCATTAGTGTTCCAAGACAGGTAAAAATAGTAGGCACAAATGTTTTCTGTCATCACTGGCTTGCTGGGTCACATCATTGCCTTTTCCAACTGGACCAAGCCTTAGTAACTCATGTGATCTAAAGGTTATTCAGCACCAATGTGATGCTGAAAATGGTGGGAGAAAAAGAAATTATCCCTATGCATTAACATATGCATCCTTTAAAAAATGAAAACAAAATATATATGATTTGATTTCATAGACAAAATTAATCTAGATAGAGTAATGTCAAGGAATTATCATTAATTTTGGGGAGTGAAGACTGTTGATCTACAAATGCCATACATAAGGAAAAGGACCTTTACTCCTCACATTTAGATACCTGCACTAAACTCTTCCCTAAGTAAGTGGCAATTTATCAATAAGGCTATAGACCCTGCTGGATTATGAAGTACCAAATGTTCTTGAGGTCTGTCTGAACTTGGAACATAAAATGAAAATACATCACTCCTTCTCTTGCTATATTAAGTGCACTGAGCCCCTGAAGGCACTAATTAGCCAAATGTCACAATAAGCAATTTTATATTTTTGCTTAAACTTGACAATCAAGCTAAGGTATAAAAAATGGTGAAACAATCAGAGAAACTTTATTACAGAAAAATGGTGTGCTGGTTTGGGCTGAGGTAGAGTTAGTTTTCCTCACAGTGGCTGGTATGGGGCTACGTTATGGATTTGTGTTCCCCACACAGTTGATGTTTTTGTCTTTTGTAACGCTGTTCCCTTATTTTAAACATACATTCCAACTGCCAAGGCCTGCATTTCTCCCCACATCATTTATGTATGTGAATATCACTCAGTTTGTGTGTAAATCATTCAATAAATGTATATTTGATGGGGAAAAAAGCAAGGAGCATTACAGTGAGCAAAATAGATTAAGAAATGAAGCTGTGCAGCAGACATTCATATTAATACTATGAAATGTATGGTATGTATACAGGTTTGGATACGGAAAAGATCCTGAAGCCAGTCTAGGATTTCTCTGTCTGTTTTTCATATAATCTTTGTAATTAATTAGAAATATATTCCATCCTCCTTCTCTTTGTGCCTCCGAGATTGCCTTTAGTTTGGTCTAAGGTATTTGCTACCAGTAGTAGTACAAATGGTACCTGATCATAACTCATTACCTCAAGTATTCATGGGACTTGTAAAGTTCCACAAAATTTAAGTAGCTCTTATTCCTAAGCCACTTGATATTCCTTTTCCACTGAAATGTAATTATTTCAAAATCTGGCTAAATTAATGAAAAAAAACCCCAAAATCATCAGTATCTATTAAGCAAAAAGAAAACACCTCTGGTTTGAGCAGCCTTTGAGTCTAGCTCTAGAATGCTACTCTAGGTGATAACAAACCATACCGTAGGGCTGATAACACATGAGTGATGTAAAATGCTCTCCAGAGATATCTAATTCTTTCTAATTTAAGATCTTAAACTTAAGGAGCTTGAAAATTCCCATGTGCCTTGAACAATCTTAAGGTGTCTTTCAACTTTTGAAGAGAAATATTGTCTCAATGATGAAAAAAAGGACTTGAAACAGATTCATTTTCTGTTGTAGTCATAGATCTGATAGATCACAGAATACTTATGTTTCAATTACACTTGTCAATTTGTCTATCTTCTATAATTAATGTATGTAAATATTTATAAATTAGTAAATAAAAAAGGCTGTTACATCAAAATAAAGCAACATTATTAAAGTTGTTATATTTTTGTGATTTTTGTGTACCTCTCTATAAAAATATCCTCTTCTATGCAGAGGCATAACTTTCTCCCTGCTGCTCTTTATTGCTTGATCTTACAACCTCGTTGTGAGACAACAAAGAGTTTAGGAGTACAGTTTGTATGAGCACAATTTCAGAATCAGGGTTCTTTTATGAGTTGCTTTCTTTTTTACTGTTTCACATGAATGAACAATCAATCAAATTAGAGTCTAGTTCTGAAGTTCGTAAACAAAATTGTTACTTGCTCTGTAGTTGCCTTTTATTTTAAAAGACTCCAACACAACAGAGAGCATTTTTCACCGTTAATGCTTAGGCCTGTGCTAATTTGTTTTCACTTTAATAAAAGAATGAGTGGAAACTGGGGTTTCCTTTTCACCTGCAGTGGAACCCAATCAGAACATTACAAGTAACATTAACAGAGAATAATACTTTCCCATCTATTGATGACCTTTAAAGAGAATTGTAGTTATTACCTTAGAAAATTCTCTCATTTATTACCTGCCTCTTCACTGAATTTCAATGCCTTTTCCTAGGAGAAATATAGATTCTTGGCTTCAAAACAGAGAAATAGGATTTTATTATTATAATGGCTGCAGGCAGTGAATCTAATTCAAAATTTTTCACATTATATGGGATTTTTGAAGATGATGATGGTTACTAGACCAGGCAGTTCACTGAAGAGAATAGAATGAGTTTATATATAAGGTCTAAATTATTTATAAGGGGTATTTTCTCAGATCTAGCAGAAGTTCATTAAACTGATTAGATATGCTTGCTGGATAGCAATAGAAGCTTTTGTTGGTGGTGAAGTCCTTACATTGTAAGCAAAAAGATGGTAATTGAGATACGAAAAATCTTTTGAACATGCACCCTTTATAGAAGTAAAAGTTTGGTACAGAGTCTTTTCACAAGCTTAACATGGATTTTCTCCTCTCTGCAAACCTGTTTTCTCAAATATAGAGTAGCATGTACATTGAGAATGATTTTCCAGAGGTTGAACTAAGAGATTTAAATTGCAGGCTCACAGTTAATCTTGAGCAGCACTATTTAAAACAACCCAAAAGCTAATCTGCCCCAGATGTTATAACCTCACAGTTAATGAGGCTTGTTTTGAATCTGATGAGAATTTTCTATTCAGGGCCAGCCTAAGTTCAACAAATCATGGTAAAAACTATTTGAAACAGCACACTTAGGGACCTTTGCCCTGTCTCCTTTAATCAAGCTTTGCAGACTGAAGCAGTTTCAATATGGTCCAGCATTATTTTTGGGTTATTGCTTTGGATATAGTCCACATTTCTTTAGCAATTTGGAACACAATATAACAATCTCACACCCCTGATAGTTTTTAAGGCTCTGTACATATGAACCATAGCAAAAAGTCAAACCATATGGAAGAAAAGAGGACTGGGGTGTCACGGTCAAAGTAAGGTTGTTGCAGAAAAAAAAAAGATAATTTTCTCTCCAAATCTTGTGTGTTAAAAAGAGAGGTTAAGTTATGGGAGGCTTCATCTTCAAATTCCATGTATCATTTCTGTCATCATAGCTCAGTAATGGGAACCATCACATCCAATTCTCCAGGTCACAAAGTAGGGAATGCTCTTTACATTTTTCTTGTGATGTAAATTACACACACTGGTGTTTGCATGACTCACAGGAAACCACACCGAAATGTACTGCTCACCCTGCCTCTTGGCATCTAAGATTTCCGTCAGATATGTTCAGAACATCTCAACATAATTTGCTTCTTCAGCTCTCAACTGGTTTCCTAAACTGCTTTATATATCTTCTCTTATTCACATGCCAGGGAAAAAAGATACTATTTATATACAGCACATAAAGTTGGTGGATTCCTCTAGACTACAAAGTGACTATTTTCTATTCTGCAAATATTGGTGTGTGATAGGTAGGCTGCCACTTTGGATACTTTAGATACTTCATATTTTAAATCATTACCTTCAAAGTCACAACCCAAAATTTAATAACTTGATCAAGTTTAGAAAAAAACTTGGCTGAAAATCTCCATGCAACACGTTGAGAATGTTTCAGCACCCCAGAAACAAAGCAGCATTTTCTCACAGTTTTAGGACTGTTTACTAATACTTAAAGCTGTTTCTTTAAGAAATCGTGTCAACTCCTGAACACTTAGCATGTGAAAAAATCTGAGACTTTTGCCTTCTGCATGAGAAGAGTCAGGTGTATTCTTTCAAAAAACTGTTGATTTTCACAATGGAGAAATGTGAAGAATTTTACGGCTTGATTCTCCATGGCTTCTTGCTGGTCGTAAACCCCATTTTTTTTTCTTAGAGCTTCTCTATGTCACAAAACTGGAAGACTTAATGGAGAAATTATACTTCCTAATTGACAATCAGTCATTGACAGAAGAGTAATCTATCCATCTGGAAATATTTCCGAAGATTTCATAGGTAATAACAGCAAAAATTATGGCAACATTGAAGTTCTGTCAAAATTGTTAACTGAAATACTTCAAATGACCTAAAATAGATCCAATACTCTTCCTGCACTTGCACAGGGAAGTTCATATAGACACATGTGGTAGGTGACATAAAATATAGAATCTGATTTGGAAGGAACCTTTACAATCATCCAGTTCCCACCAGCCCTGCCATGGGCAGGGACACCTTGCACTGGACCAGGTTACTCAGAGCTCTGTCCAACCTGGCCCTGAACACTTCTGGTGATGGGGGAATCTACAACTTCTCTGGTCAGGTACAGACAATGTGTTTGATCAGTTAAAAACACTTAGTTAACACAAAACTCCACCAATGTCCCTACCTAAAGATGAACAATGAGGTGTGAAAATTACTCAATAACATGTATTTGGTTGTAGGGTAGGACTTGAAAAGTTGTTTTCTTGCAGCTTTTTCTGCTAGGATGATGTTCAGTAGGATTACCATTAAGGTTATTACGACATTTTAACAATATCTGACAAACCCACATAAGCTTGATGCAATGTTCTAAGAAGCTAATACTCCTTTTCTTCTCCTTGCTTTATAACTTCCTGGCATTGAAAAAAATGTGACTGTTGCTTTGAAGACTTCCCTTCATCAGACACAGATAGAATTTCTTTTGCATGTACCAAAGTAGCTGCCTATGCTGCCTCTTATGTTCTTGTTGAATGGAATGATACACCAGTTGTACAAGAGAAGCAAAAATATGCCTTATTCTTATCAAACAGTGGTTTAACAATACTTGACAGAGTATTCAAAGGCAAAGTATTCAAACACTTGAGCAGAGATTCAAAGGCAAGGTTCACTTGAGTATTTACTGCATAGAGAGCAAAGTCAGATAAAACTGTTCAGGAAGACCCTCCCACTGAATCAAAAGGTTCAGAAAGGTTTTCTCTTGCTTTCCAAACTTCTCAGACAGGAATCTAGGTACAGCTGGATCCAGTCCTAGTCCCAAACTTGGTCAACAGTTTAATCTATAGGATTACAAATGTGTACAGAAAATCCTTTACATCATCTAGGCATTATTTCAAAGTTTAGCATGCTATCAGTCTGAGGATTTATTGTGGCAAGGAATCTCTCAGCCTCAAGGAGTGACCTTGAAAGGTGCCCCTACTCATGGGAGATCCTGGTGTGCAGCCTGCTGATGTGCAGGAGAGCTCAACAGGCCCTGGGCTGTCTCCTACTCATAAAGTAACCTCAAACTCATAGTTGCATACCAGTGAGACATTCAGGTCAGTGTTTGGCTACCATCCATCCCCCAAAATCCAGGGCAAGCTGGAAGGTACAATCACTACCCTCACTGGTAGTTATGGCAGGTGGATGGTGGGAGGAAGCACAACATCATGGGTATGCCCAGAGATATATTTACCTGTTTGAATCTGATTCCATTGATAGCCTTGCAGGAGAAGAAATTTCCTTTTCTTCTCTGACAACAAGTGTATGTATCTGGAAGTCATGAATTATTGACATGGGCTGGTTTATTATGGCAGCAACTTAAAAGCATACATTCGGTTTATCAAAAAAACATTTCTGTCTTCAAAAAAAAGTTCTGCTATCCACAAGGACCATTTGAGAAACTTATTCTACAGTTATTACAGGAATATATATATGGCATAGATTCATCTGCCATAATATATCTTATGTACTCACAATGTCTACTGTAGAACCATGCTGTTAACATGCCTTTGCATAACTAAACAGTAGCATCACAAAGATTCGAAAATGTTGTAGACAGCAGTTATATTAACCTGCACATAAATTATTCAATGTTTATGTAATGAAAAATCTATTAACTATTATAACTTTTATATTACTCTAATGTTTGATTATATTCCCAGAGAAAAGACTAAAATGAGTTTGGAACAAGACGAGACTCACAGCCTTCCATATCAGTGAACTTTTCAGCCCCTAAACTCCTCAAAGGAAAAATGTTAAATTTTTTTTCAGTTATTGTCTCTAAGCTGAATAAGAATTAATTTTCTAAAACAGTTCTATTGTCATTTATCAGGCACATAATTAATAGATATTTTTACACAGGTGTAATTCAGAAAGCACTTAATTGTGTTTCACACAAGAGAAAGCCTATTACATCTACATTGAATCTTTTTAAGATGTAATTAATTTAAAACATCACTGCATTTATTCTTTCTGTAGAAACTGATTTTATACATTTTATTTAGAAGAATCAAAATAGGAGGCCCTATATGTACAGCTCACAGAGGAAATGTCCTGAGGGAAATATATTGCATAGCTGGCTTTCCACCAGATGTTACTTTAGTTTTGTAAAATATTTATGATGACATGTCTTTATTTTGAATTTTCTCATAACTGTAATCTGAAGCCTTATCTTAGATCTGGATGCAGCATGTAAGTTAAAAAGTATATGGTGGGGGTTGTGTATGTGTGGGTGTCTGTCTAAACCCCCAAGATTTAGTATGGTAAAGAAGTGGCAAACCAGGCAAATTGTACTTTGCCTTTTGAATGAAGGGTAGGAAGGACATCAGACCCTTGTGGTCTGGGCAGATTACTCATTAAACTTGACAGAAGCAAAGATATCAGGTCATTCAAGAATGACTTTGTTACAGGGAACTTAAATTTTTACAGAAACAATTTCTCATTCCTATCTGAGATGATCCACTGCAGGTTTTGCTGCCTCAATACAGTTTCAGGTGACTCTGCTTTCTGTCTCACCAAGAGTGACACTTGAGTGTTGCATATCAGCTCTTGTGTTCCAGATCTTCACCTTATATTGTGTTTCTTGAATTATTTTCAAAAATAGTTTCAAAAATCAATAGCTCTGCATATTCCACTAGTTGACTTATATCTTCACTACTGAGCTCTCACCGGTCAGAGGAAATTGTGATGTCTAAATGGAGCTGTAGAGAACAATAAAAGAAAGAATTATGGTCCTCAAAATCTCTTCATGAGGAAAGATTATGCTTAGGTTAACATGCCTGAGCCAGGATGGATAACATTTGTGATATTCTAAAGATGGAAGATCCAGGAGTAACAGGAATTATTACATGACATAAAGGCATAGGGAAGAGAATAAAAGCAAGCTGCTTAAACAGACCAGGGAAAAGTTAAAATTCTCATGATTTTGAAATGAACACTTGATGTGTTCATAACTTGATGTTATGCCTACCCAAAACTTACTGCAGAATTATAACAACTGAAACATGGATCATTTGGATGGTGTCAGAAACATCTGTTTGGAGTTTTTGTAGTCCAAAGAGTCCCTTCACACGCAGTAAGTTGAATATTGTCATCACAAGCAGTCTATGCACTGATACTACATCCACACTACATCTTAAAATCAATCAATATTTACTATTTTAAAGGAGATATATTTTTAATTAGAATTATGACTGCATATTTTGATTCTTAGATGCCTTGGGTATTACAAAAATAAAACATTACTAACAGGAAAAGCAATCTAAGAGTACTGTGGCTGACAAAACAATAAAAGCCAGCAATAGTGCACATTTCTCTAGTGAGTTGCAGCACAGGATTCCAAGGTACTTTGATGCATAAACATACTACTGAGAAAGCACAGAAGATATGCTGGGCCAGCAACACTGCTAACATTTTTCAGGGTAGGAAGTAATTAATAACTTATTTAATTGAAACCACAGAAAACATTTGGGAGAGGGAATATAATTAGCTAGCTTGGAATTTAGCCAGTGAGCTAGCATTGGTACATCCTTGCTGTTATGAAAAGTGCCACGGGATTGTCTATAACCCCACTTCAGTTTTATTTCTTATGGAAAGACAAAATTCAGTGTCCTCTTCTGACTTCTAGGAAAATGCTGGAAGACTTTAAATTCAGGTCAGGCCAGAAAAGCAGTTTCTGTGGTAGCAAGACAGTTCCTAAGAAATGCTTAATAATGTCTAAAAGACAAAAAGCATTGGATCAAGTAGATAAAAACCTGCCAGATGCATTTATTCTTTTTGTCTGTATTTCAGTTTGGTATCTGTCAACACTGGTAATTGTCTCTTTGGAAACCCACTCATATCAGAAAGATTTCATTTTACTTTTCTAGAGGTCTTAATGCACACCAAGACATTAAATAAAAGTAGAAATTGTGATAAATTCTTTCCTGTCTTTCTATGTTAATTTGGAGTCTTCTGTCACTGTTTTGATGAACATTTTTGATACTGTAGTTGTCTCAGAAATAGTGTTGCATGTCGTCTTCTAACATAAGACACTGCATTGTTTGCCTGAGAGTTGACTTTTTAATTTAACAATTTAAATATGAATGCTTTTGCTTTTTGGAAGACCAGAATGTGAAGTGTTTGGCTGGCTGTGAAAGGCACATCTTTTCCCAAACTGGTGAGACAGATGTTTTCACAGGTTGTCATATTTTGCATTTTTTACTCCTCTGTCAGTAATGTTGTGATCTCTGATCCCATCCATATGGATGCCAGAGAAGCTTGTTCCCAAGGCCTGTGGCAAATTGCATGTATGCCATCAAAATGAGTATAAAAACAAGAACTCCAGATTCTGACACCAAATTTTAAATTAAGAAATCAGGCAAAAAAACTGTTTATGGATAAGTCTTTGCCTTTTGTGAAAGAGAAAGAAATACTACAAAAGTGCTGAGGGATCATTCATGTAAGGGCATGTTCTCAGTGCAAAGGAGTGTAAAAATCAGGAGCTGAAATCTTGTACAGATGCCTGGCATACACTTTCCTCTTGCTTATTGGAGGTGGACATGGGAAAGGGTCATGTTGCATCTTAGTAAACAGCATGGCTCCTCAGGCTTGGCAGTCCTAGATGGTAATCCAGAAAAGTGCAGCTAGAACCCTTTTCAGCTTCTTGGCTGAACAAGGTAAATGACATTTGAATGTGATCAACTCCTTCTGCTTGGCCTCTAGCCAAACCTCCCAAGCTGATCCACAAGGGCAGTGGAGGTGTCACCGCTGGGAGGCAGGGCCAGAAGGTGGCAGCTCACAGGAGCTCCTTGCTTGTTGGGCTTCATCCCACCAGAGATTTTCTCTAACATGTTGGATGAAGTAAAGCAGAGTGAAGCACCTCTTTCAGAATGTGTTTAGGTCTCAGCTGGCACTACCCCTCTTAGTGCCTCTGTCTAGTGCTGCACAAGATAAGATCCCTTCATCTTCCTGATCCTTGGAAAGAAGCTGATGAGCGACCATCTCCTAGATAGTAAAGAAAAATGAAAATAGGAATATTCATACCATGGTACCATGGTGCTTCTTTAGTCTTGGCAGAAAAATTTCTGACTGAGGTCAATTCCCATTATCTTCTGAAGATGAGAAATGATACAAAACCATGAATTTTTGCATTTCAGTCCCTTTCTCATTTGTTGCTTGTCAAATCCTAGTTGGGATGGGAGACAATAATTTTTCCAGTGTGGCTTCCCTACTCACTTAGGAATACAGAGCAGATAGATGGAAACAGCATATTGAACAAGACCAGTTATCTCTTGCTATTCCATTCTCACTTCCCACTAAATGTACTGGATGGCCACAGCAGGGAGGGGAGAGTGAACGAATTGGGAGAGTAGTGCTCTGGACCTTCAAGGCCAGGACAGCAGGCTGGGAATGGCATGAGCACAGCATTGTGGTAGATATTGATGGATGTTTACACAGAGGGATATTTAAATAGCTAGGCACATATAGGTGAGCAGCTATTTAGTCACCTTGCTAGATGGGTAGATGCACGTGTGGATGGATGGATATATACTATGCATTTTCTAGTAATGATGTATGCAAAATATATCTCTTTTCTAATGTTTCTCTTGTTTTTTAGGAGTTTTTTGTTTGTTTTTATTGGTAGAGAATTCTGCCTATAGGAATAAAGTTGTTAATTTTTCTACTATTGAAAGGACTTGACAGAGTGTTTGGTCCACAGAGGTCTAGAAGAATCTGTAACATTCATCTTAACTTTTTGAGTAACCCTTCTCTGAAAGAGTGAAGAGCAGCATTTCTTTATTAGTCTCTCTTTAACTGTATCTCACCACAGTGGACAGCAATTCCATTTTCAGTTCTCTGTAATAATAGTGGTGCCTGAAGCACATTTATGTGGATGAATTCTTGTATGTGGATGAATTATTGTGCATAAGGAAGTCAGAATTCTTATCAATTTCCATAAATCAGTTTTGTTACTCAGAGAGGTACAAGTAAATTTGTAAGCTCAAAATATTTCCACTTCTCAGTTTCTCTTCCTAGACTCGTCACTTCTCATGTGCTTTTTACTGAGGTAGCATAAGAGATATTTACAATATAATCTACGTATTTATGGCTGCTCCAGAGGTGTGATTCTCAGCTGGCACAGATAGAGTAGTCGATAATATCATTATCAGTTTGTATAACATAATTATTTTCTTTTTTTGCTTTGCTTGAGAGTGGCTTTATATATGGTTTTGTTATAAAGATTAGACTTATATTCCCTTTGAGCAATAAAGGAGCTGGATATGAGTATAAACAAGAATTCAATGTTGTTGAATGTCATGGAAATTTGTATATGTAAGGGCTAAAGGTTTGTAATCATAGCATAATTTTCAAGGAATAAATAAAATACTGTGTGAATCTGTAGTTCTCTGTAAATTCCATGTGTAAATTTCTGTGTAAAAAACCATGGATAGAAATGGGCTAAGATGGACCAGACTGCTGGAGAGTAAAAGTTCCTTTAATGATCCCTGAAGGTAGGATATGTGTATGTTTTTATCAGTCCTGAATCTAGAACATCTAAACCCCAATTTCAGAAAATAAAGTGTTCAGTATGTTCCTGGAAAGACTGCTCATTTGCTTGTACAGTGTACTTTGAATAGATTACGTGATAAAAGCGTTCACTTACATACTGTTGGTTGTCTTTCTGCAGAAAGATCTCTCTTACAGAGGTCTTCAAGGTCCAAAGTGAATTAAAATTTTACTAGTGATGCTAAGGAGTGCACAGTGAAATTCTAAACAAGTCAAAATCCAAGATAATTTCCTAGTCCACATTTGCATTTTTATGGGGTTACCCTGATCTGAACAGCACCTAGCTCCACCTGTTCATCAGCATAATCTCTGCTGACCCTGAAATAATACAAAAATATAGGTAAACCCTCACACCAAAGATGTTATTGCATTTCTCTTACAGTGCTAATATTTTGAATTAGAATTTAAAGTTTTTATCTTTTTAAAGAAGATATTTTATGGTAAAATGTCTTGTAAATATTAATCTAAAACCATCAGCAGGACAACTCTACTGAAGTCAGTGAAGTTATATTCTGTGTGAATTTGACTTCAGTGCTTGGAAAAATCTTTAACTTACTGCTAAAATAGATTTAGCAAAAAACTACATTTTGCATCACATGTGATTTTCCATGAGATTGTAAAAGCGATTCATTTTTCAGCCCTTAAGGGGGTCTTCAACCTATTAACATAGTTTTCAGTATATATATGCTGACAGTATATGTCCAGTTAATTTAATTCACATTGGAGTACATTATTGTTTCTTCAGGACTCTCTGAAATTGTGTTGCAAGGTTTCGAATTGCAACATTGCCCATACCAGTAGTTCTTTCTGATGAATTTCTGGGCATGTGCCCTGTTTCTGAACATGAAATCAGCCTCCAGTCTCATATGACAGGAAATGAGATTACTGCTTCTTATAATTTCATTTGAATTCCCCAAAAAGAATCTAAAATTTTAGGAAGTTAGCTTGAAGGCAAATCCAAATATACTTCAAATATTTACACCACAGAAAGAAACTGTGGTAAATGGTAGTCATTTTACAAAATGTGCTATGTAGAGGCAAAATAATATTTGCATATAATTCTCAGGTACAATATTAAGAAGGAAGCGTAAACCGTCCATTAAATATTTCAAGCTTCAAGCAAAGAGTCCTCAAATTGCTGCCAGTCAAATCTAAAAAATAGATTTTTAACCACCCACTGTGTATGTACAGACAGACAGACGCACAGACACACACAGACAGAAAGACAAAGTGTTACTCCCTCCCAGCAAGGAGACGTCTGGTCCCTTCTTTGTGGATACAATAATGACTCCATGAAATTATGTAGGACTGCTCAGCAGCAAAGATTTGTGCCAGTATAAAAAGCTTAGTGGGCATTACTGGAGCTTCTGCTGGCTTTGATTCTGTTGCCAGCCACAGCACAGGAAACCTCTGTCTCCTGCTGTTTCTTTCCCCCAGGGTTACTGCAGGAGGAGAGGTGGTGGTCACAGGGCCTGCCACAGCCCAGCTGGCACAGACACAGTGCAGCCCCTGGCATCCTCCAAGCACAGCAGTGACCAGTGTAGGACAGTGCTTGGGGACCTCAAACATCAGATTTATTTCAAAATAAAAAGGAAAAAGGAACCCTAGTGTTTCAGAATGTCTCTGAGGACTCGTCCTG
Source organism: Polioptila caerulea (assembly GCA_013397295.1). Taxonomy (NCBI): domain Eukaryota; kingdom Metazoa; phylum Chordata; class Aves; order Passeriformes; family Certhiidae; genus Polioptila; species Polioptila caerulea. The sequence continues at coordinate 224,984 of VYXF01011136.1, forward strand.
CAGCTGAAACTTATGTCTGAAGTTTCTTTCTGGGTCAATTCTAGTCCACATTTTACTGTCCATATTTTACTAGTCCACAGTGTCTTTGTGGGTCCACTCTGGTTCACATTTTATTCTTTATAACTTCGTAAAAAATACTTTTCATTTTCCATCCTCATTGTTGAGACTTATCATCTATATTAGAGGGATGAAATAGTAAAAGTGAATTAATGCTTACAATTTTGAAAACATTATATGAACAATGTTGGAATTAGAAACTAATATGAAGACCAAAAGAGTCAATTGTGAGTTACAGTGTAGCAAAGCTGGATTGAGGAATCCTGCCAACTGCACCAATTTGTTGCAAATGGATGATTCAAACTGCTTAAAGAACCACTGTCAAAGGTGCCAGCAGAAGTGGTTTTATTGAAATAAGATGCTGTAAAAGTGTGGCTTAACAAAGTTCAGTATCAAGGTTCACTCTTACTGTGCTGCTCAAAGGATATAACAACAATTCAAAAGTACCAAGACAAAATCAGTGTTACCAAGACAAAACTCTTAGAACACTCTATTATGAGCTTATGTGCAATATCAGTCACTTACCAAAAACCTGTGATTGTTAAGAAGTCTCTCTGCCTTGAGGAACAATCTTGAGAAGAATCTCAGTTCAATGGAGTCCCCACCATGCTGCCAGCTGCTTAGTAGTGAGAGCTGGAAGAAGATTCCTTTATGCTGTATGGTTGCATACACTGATGCTCATTTTGTTGTTCTNTGAAGAAGATTCCTTTAGTCTGTCATATTTATGGAATAAAGGGCTTGGCATGAAGCCAAATTACATGTGATGGTTAAGGTGTGCATGAGAATCCTTGCACCTACAACTTTCTTTGTTCCTTGATGAATGAGAACTGAAAATAGTGTCTGCTGTTCATGGGTTTGTTGTGTGATCAGTGCTGTATGGTTGCATGCACTGATGCTCATTTTGTTGTTCTGTTCCTCTGTGGAATTCAGAGAACAGATTAGAACTAGAGAAGTCCTTGGCTCACAGATCTCTGGCCTTTACCTCTTTTGGAGCTTGTATCAAAGCACCGCTTGTTTGATTAAGGAGCAAAATACACCCATCATGCCTTCAGATACTCTGGTCTGCAGGGGATCCTCTTGAAATGAAGAAAGACCCAGTCCAGGGCACAACACTTGTAAATAAATTTTGCTGGAAAGAAGTTATCAGTTTATTTGCAAATATTTGTATAAACCCTTGTGACTTTGCTCAAAGACAAGCTCTCTAGTTTCTTAAAACTGCTCCAAGAACATTATCTTGAAGAAAGCTTATTTTGAAATATAACCTGTCAGAAGGAAACTTTGTTTCTTTTTATTCTCGTTCTCTTTAAGCCTTTTGAGGCTCATCACCTCTGTCCTTTCAGGGAACATCTCTCTATAAAGTGCTATTTTTTAAAAAAATATGCAGCCCATAGCTTTGATATAGTGAATTGAGGAAGAACTCAATTTTGACTAGGCCTGTCAGGAGTTTAACCACACTCAGCCCCTAAACTAACCACCTCAAGTAGAAAATTGTAAGAACTTCCCCAGGAAACATGCAAGACATAAACTGAAGTCCCTCAATTTTCCACAGTTCACTGGTATTTGAAACGGAATATAAACAAACAAAAAAACCCAACTCTTCTCCTATGCCTTCTAATCCTATCATAGCAGAGAGTATTTCCTGCCTGCCTGAGTCACTTGTTATCATTACTGTTGTTGCCTTTGCTGTGTAATTTGAAAGAAAATGTGCTATTGTCCAGTAATTACTAACTCACAAACTCAAAAGTAATTACAAACTCACAAAGTGTTGCAGTGGTCGTATTGTGTACACTTGTTTTTTCATCCTGTTATATGTATAATGTCCTACTATTTCAAAAAAGATAAAAAGAGATCAAATAGGTATCTCCTCTAACCTATCCCTTATCCCTGAGGCACTTGAAGAGATATTGGATCGTGTGGAACATGATCATCAGCCTTTATATCACCTTTTGACAATATGCTGAGAAAGAAAAACCTTTTCATAGTTTGCATGTGGTCCTGAAAAGACTGCTAAATGGGTTGTCATTGAAGGTGTTTGAAATGTCCACACATAACACTTTCTCTGTGCTTCTTTAGTTGTATTATTTTAGCAAATAAGTGGCTCACATAATATGTTTACAAGGAATGATGACCTGATCATGGAATCACAGAAAGATTTAAGTCGGAATAGACCTTAAATATCATCTAGTTCCAATCTCCCTGCTGTGGGCGGGGACATCTTCCACTGGAACAGGCTGCTCAGATCCCCATTCAGTGTTGGCTTGAACACAGCTTTTCTGGGCAACCTGTTCCAGAGTCTCCCCACTCTCACAGCCAGAGAGCAATCCAAACCTTCCCTCTTTCTGTTTGAAGCCACTGCCCCTCATCCTGTCACTGCATGCTCTTGTAAATTGTCTCTCTTCAGCTTTCTTGTAGGCTCCCTTCAGGTACTGGAAGATGGCAGCCTTCTCTTCTCCAGGCTGGACAATCCCAGTTCTCTTAGCCTTTTCTTATAGGATGATTTCTTATATAGTGATTCAGCCATCTAATCATCTAATATTCTGGAGTTTGTAGGCACCTTTCAAATATTACTTTAAATGTCAGTCTAGATAGCAGCTTTTCACAAGAAATGACATGTTATTGTTTTCCTTATTCACATTTTACATTTCCTCTGAAGTGTGCTTAGAACAACAGTAAGAAAGGAGCTGACCTTTGTATACACAAGTTTATAACTATCTGGATCAATGTTATTGGATGTTAGGTTCTCCATTGCATTCTGATATACAATACAGACTTTGTATATAACTTTTACTAACTTTTTACAAGTTGTTGAAGATATATATAGGACAAATGAGTTTTCAGGAGCAAGTGCTCTCATCCTATTTTTGATTCTATATGGGGTGTCATTATGCTCACAGTGTCCCAGGGGAAAAATAGGAACAGTGGCATAGACAATAAAACAGAGTACCAAGTCAAAACACAACTATTAAAAACTACTTCTCCTATGAAATAATTAATGCTTTCCAGATGAGTGAAATGAATATGACCCTCCCCCAAAAATAAGATTCTTGAAAAATGCGTCAAAAAATGAAGTGCAACAATGAAGTAAATTTTGGTGCAGGGTTTCTGGTTAGCATTTCTCCAGTGAAATGACCAGATATACCACAGAATGATTGAAAATGAATTATGCAGACTTAAAAATGCTGAACATCTGTGCAGATCCATGTTTTGGAATGTTACGAGTGGACATTGTAGCAAAACTTTAGCATTGAATGCTTGAAGATGCAAATATATTCAAATTCATCACAGTTAGGCACTTACTCTTTGTCTAGTCAATTGGAAGAGGCATGGTTTTATTGCTTTAATCTATTCTGTGCTAATCCTAAGGAAACCTTGTGATTAAGAGATAAAGCTGGCATGAGCATGAGTTTGGAATTTAGAAAAATCAGTGAGTCCAAACTGAGGTATACCAGCAGAACTGGATGGGAGCTTGAAAGATCAGAAAAAAAAAATCAAATTTATTTGACCATTTTTAAATACTATATTTTCATCTTTAGTACATTTACTGACTCTTTCATATATATGTATATCTATGATATAGGCACATCATCCTAAAAAAATCCATACATTTTCTTTTTTCCTTCTCATTCAAAACGGAAATTTGCCAAAGAAGGCATGTCTGAGACACAAACTAAATGTTGCTTATTACAGAGAGAGAATGATTAACATGAAATTACATCCTCATGGGAAGTCTTAACTCAGGCAGCCATGCAGGGAGGCAGAATTGCAAAAAGGGATCTTGTCTTTTTCTACTGGGTAAGACTGGGTTATCGATTCCCTCCATATATTCCTGATAAACATGCCTCCACTCTTCACAGGTTGGAGTAAATGAAACTGTAACATTTGACTCTCCCCTGAGATGAAAGCTCAATAGGTACTACTGCAGGTATTTCATTCTGAAGGAATTGAGAAAAGCCTGAACAATCCCGACTTTTTTGAGATGTGATTCTTACTGCTTATTGCACAGATGTGGCTTACCTTTTACTAGCAAACTAAATAAGTAAAGCCACACAGTTCTAGAAAATAGTCCCTGAAGGGGAGAACTGTGTATGCAAGTCAGTTGTGTAGATGAGGATCGCAAATTGCCTCTGTTGGAATGGGAGTTGCCTCTGTGTCAGCTTCAGAAGGCAATACTGAAATAACACTTGGTGTTTGTGAAAAGGACCACCTTTCCTCAAGCAGTTTCCAGAGCTTGAGAAGCCACATCTAACAAAACCTCCCATCAACCTTGTGAGGCAAGTAAGTAGCAATATTAAATGCGTTTTCAGTGCTAATTGGAACTCTGTGGTTTTGTTCCTATAATTTGTGATTTTTCTCTTCATCTCACACTGCAATTTTAGAATTGTCTGCAGGAAAGGTTACAAGAAAAAGTGATTCTGGAAATGTTGAGAAGACCTTCCTGACACATATAATTACCTGCTTTTGCTTTTATCTGTCTTTACATAATACAATCAGATGAAATACATGCAATCAAAGTGACTGAATTAAAATGTTTTTTTAAAAAGAAATACTATTCTTACGAGGTTGAAGAAAAATACATTGCCATTTTAAAAAGTATTTCCTTCTTCCTTCTACAGGTATGAAAATTCAAATGAAACATTTTGATTTCAACTTACCATATATGTATATATAATCCAAATCTGTACTCATACCTACAGCTATACTTTAACTATTAGGTCTATATCTATTTGGCAATATATGTATTTGACACGTACTTGAATTTAGGTGATGTCATTTGGGGAAAACAGGCTCAGCCATTAAACCTTTACTGAGCACATTTGTCAGACCCTTCTCTCACCCCTTTTCAACTGAACTTCTGAGCTGTACTGGGTCCCGCAAAAAGCAGGGGCTAAAGGGCAAGACACCAATGTGCACTTCCACCCAGCAATATTTTATCTTTCTCTGTGGTTTTTACCACAGGTTAAAACCTGAGGGCTAATTAAAGTAATTCGTATTTATCCGATATCATTTTTTGCCAAAGCTTCCTTTGAAAGCTCATTCCATTGTCTATTGATCTAATCCAGTTTAGCTGTTTTGTGTAGTTCTTTTTTGTGAATGTCCTAATCTTTCACCATTGTTTAATAGCCAGCCAGTGCCGTGCCATTAAAGCTGCCTTTGTTTGTTTGTGGCAGGTGTGATCCATAGACATTTAAGAGTACAGTATAAGAAAAGAGAACAGTTGTCACTTGTTCCCTGGGAGATGTTAGATTGTTCTCTTTAAGGACAGCACTTACAAAACAGTGTTTGCTAGGCAACTGTAGAAAGGTAATCAAACTTTTCAGTCTTTTGTGCTTTTTAGATTTATTTCTCATATCAACTGTTTTTTATTGCTGGAGATCTGATTTTTTTCCAGCTGTCATTCATCTAATTCACAGCAGTGGCCACCCAAATTGCTGCAGTCAATATGAGAGCCAAATTATTTTACCTGACAACATTCTGTTTTTGTCTTCATAGTAAATATCATTCAACCCTAAGAATATTACCTCTGCAGGTGCAGAAGTGAGTAGGAATGCCAACAGAAATTAAATGACATTTTATCACTTTCGAGATAGCATATGATTTGTTTTAAGAGATGATTGCATTTTTTACACGTATTTCATCAACTGGCATCTCTATTGCTTCCTGATCCAGCTTCCCCTGAAGTCAATGGTAATTTTTCACAGACTTCACACAGAGCTGGATTAGGCTCAATATGATTGATAGAAAGATATTAATGAAATGCAATAAATTTAACAATTAGGTTGGCAGGGTTATTGCCTCAGTAGATCATAGATGCTCTAGGAGATACTAAGTACCTGATAGATGACAGTATTGATCTCCTATTCTAGAACTCTGTTCCTGGCAATGTGCATTTGATGCAGAAGGTGCCATATTCAGCAATCTGCCTGTTGAGAAGGAGTATAGCTGTTTACTTCCAGACTCTTACAAGCCTTTGCACATGTAGCCCACAGAGAAAAGAGGTTGGATATTTCTTTCTTACTGTAATTCTTACAATCACCATTTCTTCAAAGATCAGGAAATAGCCAGAGAAATCAAATGAGGTGAGATGCACAGACTGAACAGCTTGCATACAAAGAGGAACTGTCTTTCAGTCACTTGTAAATTCTGTGTGTTCTGGATATGTCACTCATCAGCCCTTGCCTTCTTCCATATGGAATCATATACTCTCATTTTACTCAAGACAATGACAAGAGAGTTACCAGGTAATGAATCACCAAACTTTTATTTCAGTAGTGACAAGAACTTTTAAAAGCTCACTTTATCTCTTAGATAGCTGAAAGACTAAGCCAATGTGGCCATAGCTTCTTAAAATCACATTGTAAAAAAAAATCCTCAATGCATGTTTATTGATGTTAGTTTAAAAATAACTTGGGAGCGGGTGTGCATAACACTTAGTGCATGAATGCTTGTAAAAAGTAATCATGCCAAACATTCAAAGAGTATTTCATGAATTCATGTAGCCATTGAAACAAACATTCACTGAAAAAATATTTTTGTTATTAGCTCAGCTCTCACCTGAACTTCAGAGATTGTTTGTGAAGAAAAATGTTAAAAGAAATAATCTAAAAAGAAAATTTCTTTTTAATAGACACACCTTTGAAAGGCTGCTTTTGAGTGAAGTACAAATATATTCAGAAGTAAAAATACAGTTCTGATAGTGTGTGTTTAATGGTCTCTCATAAAAATGTGGCAATGCTGGTGAGATGTGCTGCATGACTTTTTTGCTATTTTTTCAAAGTGGGAGTGGATTATTCCACGTATTCCCACAACAATAGGAAGTTTCCTGATACTCTGCATGAATAAAAATGATGGGTTTAATTTTCTTTTAGGATAAAGAAGACCATTTTTAAGGAAATTGGAACCTTTCAATCCAGAATATAATTTTCTTCAACACTTGCACAATGGAATACCTTTAAAACTCAAATGCTTCACCACAGGATACAAACCCATGGCCAAAACTCACGGCCAGACAAGACAAGTAAAGACGTGCAGAAATAACTCCAAAATGTAAAAATACTTATTTTGAAATTAGATGCTCAGCTTCTGGAAAATAGTTGGCCAGATAAAAAGTGAATTTATGGAAAAGCAGTTAGAGAACTCATTGATGGTCATTGGTAAGAAAAAAGAGAATAGTTTCACATTTTAGTTTTAAAAACTCCTATGAAATTTCAAATCACCTGGTAAATTAACTGGTACCTTAATTCATCACAAATATTTACTTATTGTTCAAAGAATTCAAGTAATCAATAATTTATATGAAAATCTTCTTTGATGGAGCTAGAGTTTATGCTACAGCTGTTTTTAAGGCTGTCCTTGCTATATAACTCAGATAAGTATTTATCTTACCTGGTGAGGGTGTCTGATGTCATAAAGCTAACTTTGAGAGAAAAAGACCAAAATTATTTGACTTGAGAGATTTCATGCTTGGGTAGTTTTTCAGTTTTAGTGTTTGTTTGTGGGTTTTGTGTTAGTTTTTTTCTTTTGTTTTATTTTTTTATCTGAACATGGACAGGGCAAAAATCTTTAAATCTTCAGTGTTTAGAAATACATATTTTTGAAAAAGCAAGCCATTCACTTCAACAGAATTTGATTATTAGTGAGTTCCCAATTACATAAAGCTGTCTCAAAATGATGTGAAACCAAATAGCTCTATTTCAAAAAACAGTACTTGAGACATTCCTTTTACATAAAAAAATATTTCCAAATTTTTTAGAGAGGTTATTCCTGGAGAATAGCAGTCCACTGATCTTCTTTTTAAACCAGCTGCCCACTTCAGCTTTAGTCTGGGCTTATGAGCTCATAAAAAATACACCATTTTGGTAAAATAAGTTATATGTCATCTCTAGAGAAAAAGGAACCAGAAGGAATAAGGATACATGGAGTAATAAACCCCATTATTTTGCCTTACAGAGCAAAGAGGAGTGCAAAATTCCCGGTAGATGTTACAATCAGTGTGGCTAACCTCAGTCCACTTATTCCATGCTGATTTATACCAGCTGAGGTTCAGGAGGTGAATGCCCAAGGTGCAGATGTGAACTACATAAGCTACTCTGACCTTTGAGGATGCCTCTCTCTTCAAGTCAATAAAGTGTTACTGGGGCACCTTGATTATATTCATATTTATCTCTTGCCATTTACATGAATTGGGTTGTCATGACAGCTGTTCTTCACTTACCTGGCTAATAATAGTAGTTTCTGGAGATTTTTGCAGTAGTCTTATTCTCTCAAGGTGTCCATATCTATTGTGACTTTTCAGTGCCTTTCAGATTTAACCAGCCTCAGAAACGTGTCTTCAAACCTGTGCTGCGTATTCCAAAGGTCAGAGCTGAGCTGACACGTACAGATTTATGCATTATAATTCTTCTGCTTTTGCACTTACTGCACAGAATACTTCTGAAATATTGTATCGATTTTTATAATTTTAATGTGGTTATTTTCAGAACTGCTCTAGTCCTTCTTACCTTAGCTGACCAGTTAAGTGGCCAAATTAGGGACATCTTTCTTTTAGTTTATTCAATCAAAATATGCTTCTCCATTTAGCATATTTTAGAATTGCTTTCTGTGCTCTGATTTCTAACCTACAGAGTATCCTCTCAAGGGCAAGTGAGCCTTAAAACCTCATTGCTACTTGCATGTTTCAAGGCCCTTCCCTTAACACTGCTGCATTGTTATTCAAGTTTTGCCATTGTCTTAGCTATGTCCATAAGTTGAAATTTGTTTATTGCCTACAGACTTAGCTATATTAAAATTGGAAGGACGATACTCACTGTTATTACATGAGTAGCTATTACAGTATAAGCCTGTCTGAAAATTACAGCAAAGCCTTTTGAGTCTTTTCTGAAGAAAAGGTACTGTGTCAAATATAAACAGCTGCTGCAATTACATAAGGTAGAATTGAGTTTGCAAGAGCTGTTGAGCTTTGGAGCACAAGCCAGTTACCTGCAGGAGTCAGGAATTGTTCCACCAGGAACAATTATCTAAACTACATGGGAGGTAACAGGGACTTTAATCTTGAAAGATTTTAAATTCTTTCGGTTTTGAGGGAAAACAGTTTCTTACCTAGATATTGCAATCATTCCAAGGCACTTATCTATCCAGAGCTATACAGCTATGAACTGTGTCCCATGGTCATTGAAAAAATAATTAACCAGTGGTGCTATTACATATACCACAAAAACTTGGAATGAACTCGGTATCATGTGAAAAGACCTCAGGGGCTATCTCACTGGCTCTCTGGTTTCCAGTTATGCAACTTCTTTTTGCATTTAGTACAGGTATTGCCCACGTGGAACCAAGCTGTGATCTTGAATTCAGCCTTTGATTTATTTCTTGTTTTCCTGCTGAAAAACATATATAGTTTTTACGCTGTTTCCCCCCCTGCATTGAAAGACATTGAACAGGAACACACAGGTGGAGCCAGCCTAGGTGTGTGCAGAGACCTGGGACCCCTTTTCTAGTTCCTGGCCTCTGCGATACTGGAAGCCATGTGCTGGACTTATTTCTTTTAAGATGGAGATTTGGTGTGCATTAGTACTGAGTGGGGGTAACCTGTCTAGGAGGAAAAGGGAAGGGATCTGTTTGCATCACGAGTCCAATTAGTGTGAACTCATTTTCTGGCTGGTGGTGGAAGAGCACACCTACCTTTTGCATTTCCTGTAGTAAGGCCTTAGCTGTGGCCCCTCTGCTTCCTTGGGGCTTATTAGTGTGCTGGTTCCAGCCCAGCACAAGCTTTACCTCCCGCACAGCAGCTGCAGAGTCCCCGTGGTTTTGCTGTTGCAGCCTAACCTGCACAGCTAATTTGACAATCCTGTGGCATGGCTTCTTCTGTAATTGCCTTATAGAGCCTTTTAACAATGGTAGTAATACATTTCTTGCTGTTTGAAAAATGGGAGTGGTGGCAGTTACCACAGGTGAGCACAACAAATACTGGCACAGTTAAAAAGAATCAGTTTAGGGAGGGCTGTGGAGCTGCACATTAAGGCTGCACAATTTGACACTTTGCCCACAGAGATCTGTTTCAGAGATTTTCAATTATTTTCTTAGTGAATTTATGACTTTTGAAAGGCTTCATGCTGGTGGCCACAGAGATGGAAATCCTTTATTCATAAGACAAATAATGTCAGTACCAGCTTTCTAACACTAATACGCCTCAAGTGCAACTCTGTCCTAAAGAAATGATTGCAGCCTTTACATTCTTTCATGACTTTGCTAGGAGATTAGCGGGCATGCTGATAAGAGCCAGATGAGGGTTTTAATTAGGTGAATTGGAGTGGCTAAGATTTAGATAATATTAGCTGCATTCATACAGTGTGCTACAGCCATCACATGAGAGAAATTTCTAGCCAATATGGACTTAGATAAAAAGTTAAACAGTAATTTACGCCTGAAAGTGTTACTCCTTGTGTTTTGGAAAATCTCCTGTGAGTGTCCCATGACAGAGGTGATAATTGTGACTTCAAGGAAGAGTTGAGTTCTGTACTAAAGGACTAGACATAAAATCAGAAAAGGTGAACAAAGGGGAAATGTGATATAACAAGTACTTATTACTTCACTTTAAGCATTTCCATTAACAACATTTCCAGGATGAAAAAATGTGTGTTTACAACAGGAAATCTGTAAAGAACTTGAAGTTCACAGTTTGTCTGATCTTTACCTGGGTGTTATGACATATATAATATAATACATGTTCTGTGGTATATTCTCATTCTGTGGAGGTAAAGGTTCAAATGTTCATGGAGCAATAAGCAGAACTTTAGATAGTGTGTATATCTCTCTCTATATATATACATGTATATATATATATATAATGTATAATATGGATGAACACATGGATAGAATTTGCCTAGTTCATCCAAGAAATTCCTACTCAAAAGCTCCTTAGAGAAATGTGTTACTCCTCACAGTGGATGCAGGGAGGTGCTTCTACTCCTGGTGGCACTAACAGCAGTGTTTCCTTTGTATCTTTCTCTCTGAACTTTCTGCCCACTTAATTACTCACAATATAGCTGAAAACCTAGACCACCTTTAAATCTTTAAATAATGACACTGCAGAAACAGTTACCAAGCTCTGAAAGCAAAAATCTTTCTGTTGAATCTTGTCAAAGGAAGTGTCTGAAATTTTTAGCAGCAGACAGTCCCTACCTTGCACAGTCTTCCAGGCAGATTCCAGTTCGATAGATGACATTATTATGGTGGCTCACAGGTCCTCAACTCACCACTCCTAGGTTACACGCAGATTTTTCCAGATGTTCTCTGGAAGGTTCACTTTGATAACTGGAGATTACAGCCTAATTATTTTTCTTCCTCCATATGGATCCTGCAGGGTGACTTTTTAAGGTTTATGAAAATGAAATTAAATGAAATTAAATAAGATGAGAGTTAGTCCCTTTTTGAAGTTATTTGAATATTTTTTCTGTTGTGTGGTATAATACTCTCCATAAAAAAATCCCAACAATTACAAAACCCTGTATGTGTTTAGTTTTACCACTATAAAAAATCCAAACAACAACAACAAAAACCTATGTGAAAACTTAATAAAATAAAAACACTAAATTTGAACCAAGTGTACACAATCAAAATCAGCTACAGTCAACAGTGGCACTGCTGACCTTGACCTAGAGTGCTGGCTATATTTAAATAGCAATCTTTCAGATTGCAACTCCATATACATGGATTTCAGTTTTCCTCTTACTGCATCCCTACCTGACATTTATGATGTGCTGATTCTATCCCTCCTTATCCCCTGGATGGGATGAAAATAGGTAATTGGAAAATACTGACAGCAGTTCTCTGAATAACCCCAATAGAAGCTGGGTGAGATGTAGCTGATTGCTTAAAGAAGCTGGTACTGCATGCTATGAACATTCATTCACACAAACATATAACGAAGCAATTCCCTCTCAAACTTCTTTCCCCAAAGTGAGGCACCATGGTGCTAAGTCTTGTCTCCTTCTGGTCCAGTCCTGGAGAGAGAAGCCATGACATTTCTTCTGTGGCACTTTTCAGATGCAGGACTTAACACCTATGGCTATAGACAGATAAGCATAATTTAGGGAGCCATGGGCTTTTCTAAATTGCACATAAGACTGAAGAAAACCAAATATTATTTATAGCCACACTGGTTATTTTCCTTCTTTCCTTAGCCATACTAAGATTATACTGGCCTCAGTTTAAGCATCTAAATTAGTTCTTATCCTTTATTCATTCAATTCATGATAAGCACAGAAGGTGATGCCTTCATGAAGTGCTTTTGGCCTTATAAATCTCCACAAGAAAGATAAAACTGCGCTATGTAAGTTTTATGATATTACCAACTCATTTCTTAAAAATGCAGCTGATTGTAACTGTATTCTTTGTAATGGATCTGCAGAAATGAGAACCATATGCCCTCTGTTTTGTATAACCAGATTTTTAAATCATTAAAATCATTAAAGATTCTTGGAGGCTTTGTAGAGAAAAATAATTGCAGTAATAAGTATAAGTCTAAAGACTTTTTCAATGGGAAGGCTTAGCTTGGCAGAATGTTTGGGATTTTTTCTTTCTAGATTCCTTCCTAGTTTAAAACATTGTGTAGTGATCATCATTTAAGGGATCATCTCAGTTGTGCCCTCTCACAGTAAAATAACATTATGTAAAAGACCGAGGTAACAAGAAATGTTAAATCATTTACATCTCTAGGCATTTAGAGGAAAAAATAAAAGCATAAATTTGCAAGACTCCCACTAAGAAAAACAGTGGCACTGCAGACTTCCAAGAGAGAGAAATCCATGATGCAAAGTAAGGAATCAGTGTTACTCTCCAACCCACTTTAGCAGGGTGAAAGAATTATACAATTTCCCAAATGCTACAGATTATTTTTCTATTAATTCCTTAATGATGGAGGATGTAGTTCATTCTGTGCTGTACTTTTCAAGCACTGTGGCACAGACAAATAGCTCAGAGAAATCAGTATGACTGGATCAGAGTATTTCTGCCACAGACTTGAGGAGTATCATTTGGGACAACTGCAGAGCCAGAGTTACCAGCAGAGTCCTGAAAGACATCTTTATGATAGGAACAATTAATGCACAAAATAATCACTGGCCTTTAACAATGAATGCTTCTCAGAAAACTATAAAATATATCCTGCTTAAAATTATATAAATCCATCCAAATAATTACTATTTCTGCCAGCAACCTTTTCTTGAAATTTATCTGAATGGTCTCCAAATGTGGTCATTACCTCATCCATTTCAAGGACATTTGGCCTTGTGGAATAAAAGCATGCCACTTTCGGGGATAGAATATCCTGTAAAAACCATCTAGTCTATTCATTTAGCTCTCACTTTATATTACTATACATTATTCACATGTTTTCAATGTACTGAGGGCACTTCTTGGTAAAGACGGGTTTGTTAGCTCACACCATTTAAAATAAAGTTTAAATGAGTTGACTCATGAGCTTTGCTTCTGATTTCTGCAGTGTCTTAGGCTCATAATCTACTCTCTGCTCTGGTTTAATCTTATAGTCCTAGTTAGAGACTAGGATAGCAAATAAAAAGAAAGAAACATGTCTTGACATTATTGTAATCAATAGAATTCATTGACCTCTGTCAAAGGATAAACCTTAATCCTTTAAACTATAGACATCTTTATTTTTTGTAGTGTTTTCATTGTTCTCAAGATGCAAGCTTTATGATTTAATGAATTAATAAATTAAAGCTTAAATATGTAAAAAGACCATTTGTATGAAGAAAATATGGAAAAATGTGGTAGAAAGAGTATGAAGAATGTGCTCCAAAGAAGTGCCAAAAGGGAACTCAGGAAAACGTGCAAGAGCAGTAGCATTGTTTGTGCTGAATAGTGCAGCAGGACTTCGTATGCCTTGTATTTTGGGGTACTGGATAGATAGAAGCCTGTGATCCCAGTAGACATGCTGTGCTTTTTTCTTTGCCTTTGTAGCGGATTTACCTTTTTATTGAGAGTCTATTTATGGAGAGGGTCTGCTGCAGAGCTGTGCTCTCATGCAAGAGGGTGGTATGTCACGCTGTGGTTTCTCTTTGGATCAAGATCTTCCCCTGGATGGAGGATTGTTGGTAGTTCTTGAACGTCATAGATGCCGAGGAAAAGAACTGAGTGTATTGCTCACTCTCCCAATGGAAAGGGAGATTTTATTTTACCTGTATTGAAGAAATAATTCATTGAGGCTCAGGAGATAACTATCCCTGGCCTTATTTCTCCCTCACTTTAAACAGACAAAAAACTACACAAAACTCTTTTCAGTTAAGTCTTCCTGGATATACCTTACAAATTGGTCTGTGTTTGGTAAGGACTAGGATAACTCATAAAGCATTCAAAAGAGCCTCCAAAGAAGAAGAAATAGGAACTTTAAAAGAAAGAAATGTAAAACAACTGCCATTCCATGTAAGTGATACTGTTTCAGCAATCCCAAACTAAGACGCACTGCCTTGGGGAAGTGGCTGCACTCTGTAAATAGAACTGCCCTAGGGCTGTAAGTCTGTGAAACTATTTGAAATCACTGGATCTGCATGAATTTTATGATTGAATCTTAGTGCATAATAAGGACATAACAAGGATACTCTTAACTGAATGCATGGAATGCAAGTTAAAAGAAAATGAACTAAAATTGACAAAAGAAATAGAAGATTAAAGATGATTCTTGTTTCTCGGTTGTACAAGAAAATAAAGTTAAAAGAAAGCTTTTTGCTTTCTTTCTCAGGCCATTAAAACTTTATAGCCAAAATATTGCACCTCATCCTAGTTTCTGTTTTGTATGTTTCGTCAACTTATAATATTGCTGATGAATAATTAGTATGTTGATTCTAGAGGCTGTTTCAGGTTAATTACTTTTTAAAAAATAATGACAAAATGTAATGTATTTGAAAGACAATAATTATTTTTGTTATTTAAAAAATGCACAGCACAAGTAAGTGAGCTGAAAAAAAGACTGTCTTCATCACAGTTTAATTAGGCTGCTGCAAAGTAGCTACTTGCTACAATATCTGATTTTTATCTCTTTTAAAAAAAGACTTTATTTATTAAATTAACTGTTCTCCAGTTTAGAATTTACTGATACTAATCTGCAAATTCTTTTCATTCTCTTATTAAGATTTTTTTACTGAGACATTAATGTCTTAAAACATCCTCATGTAACTTTTATTCTTCAATCTGAAATCCCAGCTGTGTGCAAGATAATAAAAAGGCCTCATCTATTTTAGTTGGAGAGAGATTTCATTCTAGCATAGCAAATAACAAGCTTTGTAGCTGAATGCACGAGGAAAGTACTCATATTTGTGACAAACTGTCTGTCTAACCTTTTTAAGTGCAACCCTGTCTGAATGCACAGCATTGTTAATGGGAACTGGTGTTTTACTTTTATTTTTAGATTCAATATTAGCACACAACAGCAAGAATTCAAGTAAAGCCTCTTGCACCAGCAATCAAAGGAGTTATGACAGCAATAGCTGGGTTATTAATTGAAAGCTGATGTACTTTTATATGGGCTTGGTATCTTTCGTTCTCAAAGAATGAGGCAAGTGCCAAAGGAGGCCTGTGGGCTCCCAGAGCCCAGACAAAGAGGAGACAATGCTGAAGAACTGACAGGGACGTTTCAGACATAAAAGCTTTGCAGAAGCCAAGCTGCTTTCATTGTGGCAATACAGAAGGTAGCTCATCTGAGGGGGATTTACAAAGGTGTAAACAATACCCTGAATGTAGGCCATTTACCATGTTTATGCATTAGCCTGAATGTGTTGCACCTTTGATGAGTTCATAAACCACAGTAAGATTTAAGAAGGTTCTTAGGCATCATTTTAGTCAACTTCTGTCATGTGTATCCAGCTTGAGATATTTGCAGGATCCAACCTGGCTGTATCTCCCAAAATAGTAACATCCAAACATTTTGTACCCTTGTGACTGCAGCACCAGTTATGATCTGAGAGAGACATTCTGGCGATTTCTATTTTGGATATTGGTTTGAGTCTGACAGCAAGGAAGGGAAGAAGAGATCTTCTTTTGGCTGGCTTGAGATGAGATCTCAAGGCAGTCACAATGTGCTGGGAATTTAGACCTCTGCAGTGAGTTTCCTAAACATTAACCAAAAGCTTTCAAACAAACAAACACAAACAAAGAAAATATCCCAGTTTCAGTAAAAATAAAGTAGGTTAATGAAAGTTTTTAATACAGATACTAGGATGGAGTAGTAATAAAAGGGATTGTCAGCCAACTTCCCCTACTCCACCGTGTCCTCGGAGGTAGACTGTTTCCTCAGCTGTCTCAGTGGATTTCCGACATTCAGCAAAATGCACAACCCCTCTGGATACTTTTTGCAGTGCCTTGGGCCCAGCAATGTCTCCAGTCTCTGTTTCTCTGAGCCTTATCTTTGATGCTTTTGGAGCTGCAGGCATCTCCCTCTGTATGCTCTTCTGGCAGCCTTCCTTCCTCTAATTTCTTAGAAATCTTCTCTGTGTATCCGTGCAATTCCTACCAAAAAAAATTTCCCTCATCCTCCAGAGGGTTATATATGACGGCCAGCTCCCTTTTTAAGGAATGCAATGCCTACACTAAAAAGTAACAAAGAAAGAGTACAGTCTGTCATTTGGCTGATTTTGTTAAAACCCTCAAAAAGGAAACTGGTCCTCCTACTTCTGTTGCCATGACAATGAACATTTTAGCTGAATGCCACATTGTGGCTAAGAAACGTATTGTATAGTAGTTCATACAAAGCAGTAGTATCACAGCAATTAACTTAGTGACTCAAACTAACTGGCTGCCAACCCCAATATCCCTTTTCTGATGGTGACTAGTGCCAGATGCTTCAGAGAAAGAGGGCAATAAATTAGTTTTAAACAATTATGGAACAAATTGTCCGCAGAGAACTTTTCTAACTGCTTTTAGTTAGAGATTAGTTCATTACATAAGTCAAGAGTTTGCTTTTTTTTTTCTATTTATATAGCTTTCCTCTGCAATTTAACCACACATGTTCTCACTGGATATACAAATGCTTAGTTGTCTTTAATTATCTTCTAAGATCTTATTTCCAAAGTTGTCTGTGGCTGGGAATTACAATCAATAGTTTAACGTTTAATTTTTTTGAAAAATCTGTTTCTCATAGATCAACTTCTCTTTATAGAAGAGTTCAGTGTTTTGCTATGTTATCTATTATGTTATATGTTATGTCTCTACTGTATCTTACCTTGCTTCGCTCACAAAACTCAACAAACTCAAAACAAAACTCAAACACAAAACTCAACAGCCCATACATTTTTATGTTTGCCCTGTACATATGTTGGTCCCTGTCTGTATAAACTCTGACTATCTTCTCTAAGTGCAGGCATGTCTCCTAGGAATGAGATAAGAGCATAATCTGTAGTCTGGGCTGCACTGATGATTCAATGATGAATTTCTAACTTACCTGTATAAAACAAGATGTGTCAAGTGTGTGGAAAATATGAAAGGAATAAAAAGGTAAAAAGTACAAAAGTAGAAAAAGAAATAAAAATACTGACAATTACACCAGAACATTCTGTTTTAAAAAAATGTAGAACAAATTCCTTTGTCTCAACACAGGAGAAAAGCACTAAAACAAGCGAGAAAATTCCACTGACTTAACATACACTTGGAGAAGCTCTTGGCTCACACAGACAGTGGTTGGAAACTGGTGCAGAGCATCCACTAGGCTTTGGCAGTCAACCTGAGAAGCATTTAGACACTTTGCACTTTTTTGGAACCTAATAAACTAATGGTGTCTTCTGCAAGCAGCTGACTTACTTACTTAGAGGACTAAGTGTATTTGTTTCTTTTCTGAGTTGAAGACTAGATCATTACAGCAGAAACAAGAACAGATTTGGGGGCACTTGAGAAAAAATAATGGACTATTTCTTGCCAGGGAGTTATCCCAAGTTTCAACTTGCAATAATTGTTTTCCCCCCTTCTAATAGGAATTACTCTCATGTTAACTATCCTCTTGTACATGAAACAACAGTGTTTGAAATAAAAAAAAATAGAAAATAAAAATAATTTGTATCAAGAATATTACTAACAAGTCAGCTGTAATTCCATTTTACACAGAGACTATTAAAATTTCAAGTTAAACCTGAATTCAAACTTGAGTGATTATAGGTTGATTAAAAAGAAACAAGTAAAAAGATACCATGGGCTTGTTATTTAGATTCATGTCATAAACAGAATTTTATGTATTTACACAGCTGAGTTACAGAACATTGACCCTTTTCAGTACTTCAAAGGTGTACCTTCTTGGCAAATATGAGTACGTGAAATTATAAATTCAATCAAGTAAAGTCTTTATGATTAAGTAAAATATACAAGCATGCAACAAAACCATTAAACCTTTTTTGAAGGATTTTAAATAAGTCCATCTTTATTTTGCATGTATTCATTTATAACAAGTATTTTTTGAGCAAATTCCTGGGGAGCAATGCATTCTGGTGCAGGCAGCTATAAAATTAATATGTCAGAAATTTTATTGTAAGATGATTTAGAGCTTCTATTTGTTAATATTTACCTTAGAAAATTAAGCTTGGATAAGTAAGATATGAAAATGAGTGTGACTCATGAGGGCAAAAATATTATGACTACTATGCCCATTTGAAAGAGTGACAAAGTTTTTAAATAAGATATTAAACACTTGATCAAAGACCAAGACCATAGTCAAGCACAAAAATGCATCCATATATCTATTTCTAGAGTCTCAATACCACATCTTAATTGGGCAGAGTATGTCCTTCCTGAACAGGAAAAGGATATTGGGAAAGGGGGAAAAAAGGCACTTGAATCCCCTTCTCTGTTCATTTTGTAATTACAAACTGGTCCAAATCAAACTATCTCTGAGAGCTGCTGTGAGTGCTATCCAAATTACAGGAGAGCAATTTTCGAAAAAATAGACAGGGTCCTATTTTCACCAGAATAATATGCTACTAATAAATCTACCCAAAAGCCAAAATTATCTCCTCAGCCCACTACAGAATAATCTGCAGAAAATATCTAAGACACTTATGTATTTAAAAGGAAGTGGAGGGTGTGTGGAGCAGATAATTTTCACGGGAATTGGTTTGATGGGGAAAAACACACCCATAAGTGATCTTGCTGAAATCTAATTCATATTAGAGACCCAATCTCCAATTTCATTGCACAGTGCTTGTAGGGGGTGACGTGTTAGCAGAGCCATAGTGCAGTCTGCATTTTAAATGCTCCATAATTGAGTCTTTATTCATTTCTTTGCAGGATTACTTGTAATTGCACTGAGGCCCTCGATCATTTGGTGGTGGCCTGCACAGAGAGAGCGAGTGTCCAATTGAATTAAGGCAAATGGGCTTCATCAGGGAATGATAAAGGAGAAATTGAACAGAAAAGAGAAGGAATATTGTATTAATCAGGGGCATGATTTTTCAGTAGAGGTCACTGTACATAATTCAGACTGCAGCATACAGACTGAAGTGAATACGATAAATTGACGTGGGTGGGGCGATAATTGCAGGCTCAGAACAGCATATACTGCCAGAGGGTCTTTGAAGGGCAGAGGATCAAGCAGAGGTTAAGTTTAGGATTTACAGGGGATAGATTCCTGTGACCTTGGTGGCAGCAAAAGCACAGCTGTGAACCTGAACAGATGGCTAAAGCAAAGGAGTTCCAGAATACAAATTAGTCTTGGAAAGAGCATTAGACCAACTTAAATTGTTTTGTTTCTGTTTTGATAAATATAATGAAGTTTCAAATTAAGAATCCTCCTCCTTTTTTTACTTAGCCTATTAGGACTATGGCCACTGCACTCTATAATGATACACTCAATTTCATCAGTGAGCAGTAATTATTGCTCCTACTTCCATGGGAGACCTCCGAGACTACCCCAGGTCATGAGAAATGCTGTGGTCGATTAAGCACTATAAGGGTCACTCCTCTTTCAGAACAAGCACTGAATTAAAATCCTACCCTGCAACAGATACTGATGATGTTTTCAGCTGAGACATAAAGCCAGGATTCAAGAGGTACAAAAACATTTTAATTAGAAGTGAATGTGTTACTTTGAGCATCTCAATTAAATCTCCTTTGTTTACTAGATCTGGCCCAAATTCTGCCAGTTTAGCCATTATAGTACTTGTGAATACAGTTCTACTGTGTGCTGTCATTGTACAGGGCTCTTTCATCCTATAGAAGTAAATTAAACACCAGTAAAAGTAATTAAAAAAAAAATTATTATTGTTTCTCTACTAGTAAGACGAAGCTTTGCCTAATTTTGACTGACAAAGCTCTAATGGACTTAGAGGATTTAAGTGGGTATCAAAATCAGTACCAGATGAAAATCACCCTCATATAGTGGTATAAATACGTACCATTATAGCTACTTCTTTAAAATGTATTAACTTTTGCTTTTGTATTCATTCATTAGTTTGATACCACTGAGAAAAATACATCATAAATATTTTTTTTAAATATACTTAATGTACTCTCAGAAACAGAGTTGCCCAGCTGACAAACCTGGTTTATTTCTACTCCTTTCTATCGGAGATTCTAATTCCTCTAAAACTACCAAGTTGGAATAAGAAAAACTTTTGTACTGCTCTGCTGTATGAATCTCCTACTCATAACAACAGGCAGCTTGCATAGATGCTAAAGGTGTTTCAGAAGTCATTAATTAACATTCCTAGCTGTTAATTTGAAAGAGAATTTAAAACAGATGCATTGTAAACCAAATATATCCTCCTCTATGTGATTTCCATTTTCTTTTGATCATAACAATCAACTCACATTACTAATCTGAGTCTTGTATCTTGAAGATGAAATTCACAAAATTCCCACAAGTATTTCACAGCAAACGGAGCAATCAGTCCCTTAAGCCAAAATAAAGTCTCTCATGAAAGAAGAAATGAGCTAGTCAATTAATGTGTGCTTATAGCAGGATAATTTGGAATGGAAAATTATTATTGCAAAGCATTTTTGAAGTACAGCTCAAAAAATATATCAATATTAAAACCTTTCTGTCAGTAATGTGATCTCACACTTATGAGTAGGGAAATAATTTTAGAATGATCTGGTTTTTATAATATACATGTATCTCACAGTGGACTGTAAACATGACATGCATAATTAGAGGAAGAGAGGGAA
Organism: Polioptila caerulea; assembly: GCA_013397295.1. NCBI lineage: Eukaryota > Metazoa > Chordata > Aves > Passeriformes > Certhiidae > Polioptila > Polioptila caerulea. The sequence goes on from VYXF01011136.1 coordinate 246,197, forward strand.
ACAAACTGACAGAGTAGTGAACCATGCCACAGCTCAGTGTTAGAAGCTGTTCTCTGCAGTAAAACCTCTTTACTGCAGCTCCAATACTGCGTTCAATTTCAGTATACTTTATGCTATAAAGGTAGGCAGACCACAGGAGTTAAGGAAGAGTTATAAGAGCCAACATGGCGCAGAAAGCAATGGTTTGTAACCGTACACAAAGAAAACACTGTGGGCAATGTTAAAAGCCAAATTGTAAACACAGAAGTGAAACCATAATAAGCATAGTGAAAAATAAGTGAATAGAGATAATTGAAATTAAAGCAAGAAAAATGTGTTCTTTGTTAAAAATCTTCTTGCTCATATGTGGAATAATCTCCCATAAGAAATACTAGAAAACCCATCACTTGGACTGATAAAAAAGCTAGGAAGATTGTGACAATAAATGGTTGTGCAGGAAGACAAATTAGATGTCCTACTGCCACCAGAGCCCCTTTCCCTTCCAATTTCCATGAGTTGAAACCGATGCAGATACATTGCTAAAAACACAGAAGGAAATTGAACGTTTTCGAACCCAGATAGTTTTTGTTCCCTGCTCTTCTGTTTCTGTGTCTCGGTGTAAACCTAGTGCAGGATAAGTTACAGTGGCGGAGAGCACAGTGATTACTAACACAATCCAACTGAAGAGGTCTGACTTAAAGCTATACTAGACTAAGACGGTATTAGGAGTTCTGAGGTGGTTTTTTTCCTTTTTTTTTTAATATTTATTTTGGAGAGGAGGTGAGAAAATGAGGGGAATTCAAAGGGCAGGAAATATTGAAAATAACTCCTCTCTGGTGCTTTGCCTTGATATATGCTCCGATAGTGCACGTATAACCTTGAAGATCATTGCCCTGTGCCAAAGAATTCATTAACTTCTGGACTGGAGCTATTTGTAAGTGGACAATCATACAGTAAAATTAATTAATAAGGCTATTGTTGTGAAGCCTTCAAAGATTCTTCCTCTAAACTGCTGTGGCTATCATGCAAGTTATTGTTAAATGTGAATCAATGTGCCTTCTGAACATGGGTTCACATATTTAGTCTGCTGCTCACTCACAGGAACAGTAGCTGCAAGCAGAAAAGGATATTTCCCTATAGCATAAGGCGTATGAACATTCACATGGGCAGTCAATACACAGGATCTACTGGAATCATAAATGTTCTTTTGTTCTCAAGAAAACAATAATTTTTGGTTTTAAGCTGTTCAGTCTCAGGACAAAAGCCCTAGCACCGAGGGATAAAGGCTTATGTCATGGGCATTGCTTCAAACTCTCTGCTGCTCTTGCTCATTTGTTTGGACAAAACTGGGTAAAACTCCAAGCAAGCACTCATTTCCTGCAAGACAGCTGTGGAGCCTGTATTGAGATAATTAACCACAAATGGAGGATTTTGTATCATTTCCTGGACTTCATTGCCTTAAATCTCCTCTAATTATTATTACATCCTCTGTGTTTCATAACTTATTTGATGCCCTCATAAAATAGTTCTAATGGGAGCCTTCTCTGATGTCACCAAGAAATTCTTCTAACAGAAGTGTGCTGAAAAAGTCAAGACAGCTGGACAGCTGGACAGCTGTTTACCTGCATATCCCTAGAAGCAGAAAGAGTTTGGAAAGCATTTTCTAATGGTTGTGTTTACATTAACTTTAACAGACCACTCCTTTGCACATCCTTCTGCCTTTATACATGGCTGGTTGTTTTGCAATATCCTGAATCAACCCTTCCTTTCTGTTATGTTTCACTTAATTATCAATTAAATAATCTCTTCCAAAGCACATTAGTAAAATCTTTTGATTGTACCTATGAGCATGATGCACAAACCTGTATCTCCTGCAGATGATATAAGGCATAGTTTAAAACCTGACTGGAAACCAGATACTTCTACTTTGTCATTTGTCTTAAAGTTTATTGAAAGCCTAACATTTGAAGTTAATACTTTCCTGGATAGACCATTTTTCTACAAGAAAGAATATCATTGTTAAAAGAAGTTACTATATAGTATAGGCCAAATCCTGCACATATCTACCCCATTTAAGGGTGCTGTCCACAACAAAATAAAAGCAGCCTAACAAACAGTCACAATTCATATATATTTGCATGGTATTAAAAAAGTTGGTATTTGATGTATGCAGTACAGATAAGAATCACAAGATTGTACTTGTAGAGAGAAGCTCTTCCTCATCTTGTATTAGATGGGCAAGCTTGGGGTTTTTTTATGAAATTGCAAATTAATAGCTGACATTTCTCTTTCCTAACTTTTCTAAGCTGATTAATTCTGAGAACCAATTCCAATAAAGGTATCAAGCCAGACTATATTAAGTGATAAGGATTACACTAATTCATTCACAGCATCTTGATAAACAATCTTTCAGTGATGGATGAGAGGAATTTAATTTCTAGCAACTGTGGGCTGAATTCCTTCAGACTTTTATGACCTACTGAAAAAGGTCTTGTATACAGACATATAAACTGATTCCAGCAACCAAAGCAATCAAAATAACTTCTGCCTGATTACCAGCTGCAATTCTGCAAGCAGTAGTTTGTGCATTAGTAGTTTTATATGCTCAGATAATAATAGATTTATAGGGACTCTTTGGATGGATTTTGATACTTCTTTTCATGGATGTGGTCTCCTCTCCTGTTCTGAATGTGCTTAGCATCTCCCAGGGTCTGCATCCTTATTAGGCCATGATTCATGCTGAAATCCATTGGGAAAAATGACATGGAGCCAGTTTTATACAGAAGGAAATATGCTTTTTCCCAACAGATAAGCAAGCCTGAGGGAGATCATCTAAATCAACATAAACATTTTACTTAAGTGCTGCACTTCAGTTATGATCAATTACCCAGATTGAAAAAAGGACCACCAAGAAATCATATTGGCTAATCTGGCCAAATAATAAAATATTGTATAATACAGAAAATTATAAATTTCTGTATAATAAACATACAAAATAGCATAAAATATGCATGTGTTTTATTTCTTATAACACTTACAGACTTATTACTTTCACTGAATTATCTTCAGATATTTCTCTGCCTTATGAAGTCCATTCTATTTATATATAGTAAAATGTTTATATGTAGAAGATACTTTCTAGTGGTGGGATACATGATGTGTGTGCATTTAGCTTATAAAGTTCAGCACCTTAAAACACATTTTTCTCCTAAAATTGACTAATATATACACAAGATATTTCAAACTAATTCCAGTAATCTTCTTATCCATTGTCATTCCTAATAGGCTGATCTTCAAAGCCATTGGAAGGACAATATCAAACTTTTCATCTATTATAAGACCTGCTTTTTTTGAAATCAAGTAGTTTGTTGAGGTTTCTCTTTTCAGGAATAGAAACTGGGAACCCTGTTTTCATTTTGGTACTGAGAATGGCATGATAATGAAAAATGCAAATGAAAGATATGGAAGGCCATAATTATTTAAAGAGTAGAAGTATGTACACAGATTTCAGGTAAGGAGCCAAACCCTAACACTATACTACCAGTAACAGATTATTACATCTAAAAAAAAAAAAATTTAAAAAATGGTTAAGAAATCCATCTAAATATCTACTTACATGTAATTCTTCATTGTTTGTCTTTGCTTCTTGTGAAAGAAAACTTGTATCTTTTAATACCTATATTTAAAAAGCAGGTTTAACATATACTGTTATGGAATGAGTTTTCATGCTCTGTGATAGTATGTCATCAAATGGCTTGGGCTGGAAGGCACCTTTGAGATCAGCTGGTTCCAACCCCTATGCCATGTCCATGGACACCTTCCTCTAGCCCAGGTTNCCCCAATGGGACATATAAAAGGCCATGGACACCTTCCTCTAGCCCGGGTTGTTAAAAGCCCCATCCAGCCTGGCCTTGAACACTTTCAGGAATGGGATAACCACAACTTCTCTGGGCAACCTGTTCCAGTGTCTCATTACCTTCAAAGTGAAAAGATTCCTCTTAGTATCTTATCTAAACCTGTTCTCTTTCAGGTTGAAGCCGTTACCCCTTTTCCTATCACTACATGCCCTTGTAAAAGAATCCCTGTTGAGCTTCCTTGTAATTCTCCTTCAGGTACTGGAAAGGTGCAATAAGGTCACTCCTGAACCTTCTCTTTTCCAGTAGGAATAATTCCAATTATCTCAATCTTTCCTGGTAGGAAAGGTACTCCATCCCTCATCTTCATTGCCCTCCTCTGGACTTGCTCCAACAGGTCAATGTCCTTCTTGTGCTGGGATCCCAGACCTACTCAGTACTCCATATGGGGCTTTAGAAGAGAAAAGTAGAGGGGAAGAATCTTCTTTTGATGCAGCCTTGGGTATGATTGGTTTTCTAGGTTGCAAGCTCACATTTCTGGCTCACATCCTCACCCACTGGTGCCCCCAAACCCTTCTCAGCAGAGCTGCTCTCTATCCATTCATTCTCCAGCTCATGTTGATACTGGGAGTTGCCTCAACCCAAGTTCAGCACCTCACACCATATGAATATCAACATGAATGGTTGTACTTCCACTGCAAAGTTACTTACAGTGCTCTTTGCCTTGAACTCTTGCTTCTAGCTATGAACGCACACAATCCTTTCTTTCATTTGTTTCAAGCCTGAACCAAAATCTCATACTTTTTCTTTCTTTCCTCCTCCATCTCCCAGTTGTCTGGAATGTCTTTTCTAGGGGAACTATGTCATTACTTAGATGTATTACAATGCATTAGGGAATTACCTTTATGCTAATTTTTTGAAAATACATTGGTTAAAAATAACAAAGTTAAACACTAACTTCAGGAGGCTGTGTGGATTTGACAGGACTAAATCACTCATACAAACTGTCTGTTGAATAAAAACTCCTATAGCTAAGATCCATTCAATTTTTCATTAATGCCAGTAGCATTGCACTAAGTAGTTTCCATAGCTTCTTGTATAATGAGCACAAAAGAGAGTCTTGCATCCAAACTATGGCCTATATAAAAGCAACGCTGTTTGAACTCTCAGCCCTGTGCAGAGTCAGTGACATTAACGTAGCACTGGTGACTTGTCTCCTTTGCAAATATTGCTGAAACAGCAGTTTTTCACAATGGATTTTATCTAAATTAACTTTATTTCACACTCAATTTGTTGTGCATAGTTTACCCTGCCTTTCATGCCAGTTAACTTCCAGAAATGCTTGGTGTGCAAAATGAGGAAGATCTAAATGAATTAAATTGGAACTTAATTGTACTATGTGATAATAGCTGCTTTGCAGTTTACACAGTGGTTGCCATTAATGTATATGTGTTTTAATAAGTTGCATTTGTAATGTATTCACCTCAAACTCATCTGGGAAGGCAAAGTAAGTAGCTAATTCAAAAGCCTGAAATCTCTTCTGTTGTTGTATTAAAGAGGGGAAAAAAATTTACTTGATAAACCAGCAAAGATGCTAAACACATCACTTTGAGAAGTTACATGATACCAAGTGGGAATGAAATCTCTCGTGATTGGCTTTCTACTCATCATTAGTAAAGTCAATTAGTTAGCAGAATGCCCATTCCTTTTAGGTGCATTACAAACACAACTGAATATCATTAACTTGCCATGAATATGATAACTTCTGAGGTAAACGATGTTTTTCAAATGCTGACCTAAATATTAGAAGGCATTTTCCACTAGAACATCAGTCTAGCAGACAGAAAAAATTGATATTTGTGTCAGGCTCCTCCACAAACTGAGTATGGTTATTTCTGAAATTTCTCACCATTAATACAGGAGATATATATATAGAAATAATGTCACCTGTGCTTACATATATCTATACATATGTATATACTAATTTTCACAGAGATTAGTTGTGAAAGTTATTTAAGATCTGTGGATAAACTTTTTTGATAGAACTTGAGAAAGATGTAGGGCATTTACAGGAATATTAAATAAACTTATATGAATGTGTGATCTTTATGAATGGTTTATGGATAATTAGAATTTATTTGACCTAGAATAGCAGTATTTATTTTCATGTGAGCTCTTTCCTTAAATTTATATATGAATATAATCCACTCCTATAGGCACTGTTATTATCTGCAACTACAATGAGAGTGTTACACCCAATACAATCCAATGTTTCTCATGACCGGGGGACCACTTTAAGCACTCTCAGAAGAATGTCTCTGTGCTACTTCTGGACCTAAAAGCTCTGGGACACAGCCACTGTTGACATCTCTTCTAAATATTGTGACTACAAAATGAAAATCAGCAGTGTTAGCCTTTTCTGGAATTTTGAATGCTTAGTGGAGAGGCATTCCATCTAGTCTCCTGGAACCAGAAGAATGACTTGTGGGAATCAGAAGTGCTGGAAACACATATGACATCTCCCTCTCAGTTGCATCTTTACTCTCTACCCTTCTCTACTTGGAAAAAGAGGAACCAAAAATGAATCAAGAATCACAAATCTTCTAGTTGTCTTCTTACGTGGCTAAAATTCAGAAGGGAAAAGTCATATGGCACTAAATTTAAACAATGCATTTGTAGAATGGGACATATAAAAATTGTATCATTTACAAACCTGCCTTCACCTTCTATTTCATACTACATAATTTTAATGTGCTGAACAGATCAGGATTAAGATCTGATGATATAAGACAACAACTTTCTTGGATGGTTTCTGAAAGGTGGGGTAAACTGTCTAAAAATTTTATGAAATTTTACGTAGAATTTAGGAAAATTCTTGCATTAACATCCTTGGAAAACAAATATCTTTTTTACTGATGCAAAAAGGAAGCAACGTTGTGAAACACCTCACAATACAACATGGAACTGGGACTGGCTGTTTGCTAATGAAATCCAGAGAAGTCAAATTAGAAACCTCTACAATTTCACAGGACTCAGAGGGATGCCCAGCATGATGTATCCACTCAGATATCTGCACTCTTGTGAAGAATAGTTGATGAAGTGTAACATGTTTGCCTGAAGGCATGACCCATATCAGTGCTAATTTTGCAGATTGAGGGATCAAGGAGTAATTAGACAAGCAGGGGCATCATTAAAATGTAGCATGTTTTCCTTTTATTCTCATAATTTTCAGATGCATTTGAGTTGTTTAAAGAGGAGAGACAAGTCAGTGCTTGCTGCATTATTAAAATTCTGAATTATGTTTTAAATCTTAGTGCATACAATGTTTCTCAAGACAAATTGCTGTATCTAAGCAGTAGTTTCAACCACTCTAGGAGGCAAAAAAGGTAGCTAGTTATATTCACTATTCAGCAGTGGCAGATGTTTGTCTGTTCTCCTTTAAGGATTTGCTGGAACAAAAGTGTATCTCATTTACAGCCACAGTAATCAGCTTACCTTTAATCTTTTGTTTTCTTTATAAATAGGAAAGATTTATTTGCTTTGAGCTGTCTAAAACAAGAGCTACCATAGATCATCCAAGAGCATTAATCTTTGTTTTCTGCAACCTGATTTCTGAAAACTGGGGGCAATGCAAAGAAGTCAATGCAAGAAAATCAAATAAACACATTTTTTCCCAAATTCTGGCATTCTTATCACTAAGTTAAGATGTGAGAAAGAGTATTTTTCTCCCAGGAAAAAAAATCAGTTCAAGAATAGTTTTGAAGAAGATCTTTATTGATTCAGATTTCATTGAAAATCCATCACTACAAAATTTGTTGGCAAATTGCTATCCATTTTTAAAAAGCCCTGTTGCAGAATACTAAACACCAAGAAAGGATTAAAACAGCGAACCAGCAGAGCTGCTCACCATGCTGTTGAGTGTTAGAATTTGGCAAAACTGGTGGAGTTAGGGCCTAAGCTTCCAACTGAATCAAACCAGATGTTAGCAAAACAGTTTATATGTGCAAACCATAATTGACTTCTTAATTTCTTTCTTTCTCTAGTTGGAATGTTAATTAATGTAGTTATGATTAATAACAGGATGGCTAATTGCTATTTTTCCTTCTCTGTAAATGTCTTTTTTATTTAAAGAAAGTGTTTTATTTAACTTGTATTGTATGTTTCTGAAGTCCTGATTTATTCATCCCCCCAAATTGCTTATTAGAAATGCATGACAAAGTGATAATTACAGTCAGATCTAGGCAAAGCATGTCCCATGTTCAAGAATGTTATTTAAATCTATAACTGAGTACATCAACCTAATTTGTGCAAATGGAAATTTCAGGTAGAGACTCAAATAATGTCAATAAATGAAAAAAGTAATGAAAATGTTGAATACTGTAGAAGGGTCATAAACAGGCTAAATAACAAGGAGTAATAACCTTTACAGTTGTGACCATGTAGTCGACCACAGGGTGACAATTAATTTCAGTTGTCTGAAACCAATACATCTGAACATCACAAGCTTAATACAGCTGTAAGCTAATCAGAAAGCCAGGTGCTACACATCATATATTAACTTGTTCCATGAATTAACAGGAGCTTTAAAGTCTTAGAATCATCTAAATCACATGAGACATTAGTATTGTACTTCTGGAGTGGTAGGTGTACTTCTCTCCCTTAGAAATGATATTGGTTTTATAAAGCTTGTCAGTGCCCTCTGAATTTTATCTTTCAATTCCTTTTACTGTAAATGTGTTGAATATTGAGAAGATGTTTTTCTTCTTATTCCATTGAGATCTAATGGAACATCCAAGCTGGTTTTGTTTCTGTATTTGGGTTTTTGGTTTTACTTTGGTTTGTTTTTTTAATTTGTTTTGGTTTTTTGTTGGAAGTGAAACTATATCCTTTGATCTTTCCCATATCACTTTTTTTGTCTTACTGGATCATGAGACTACCTGAAAAGCAGGTGATATTATAGATCCTCCTTTCACTATGGTATATCATGAAGGAAACACATTAGCATTATTTTGGAGATGTTAAAGCTGTATCATGTGATCCTGTTCCTATAGTTTGAATTTTAGTAGTTCCTATAGGTTGAATCTATAGTAGATCTTTGCTCACAAAGTACAGGCAGCTGTTTTCATCATTCACCAGGGACAACAGCTGGTCAGTTTGATAGAATGACTTTTGAACAATATAAATACATAAATGGTGATATCAGGATTCTTCTGAGCCTTTACTCCAATGGATTTTAAAAATGCTCTTAATTCTCTCAAAATAGTGTTATGCATTTTATGATATTTTTAAAGGCTCTTCTCAGGACAATTATTCTTCCTGAATTTCTTGTCTGCAATTTATTCTGTAAATATACATTTAATGTTTTTTTTTTTTTTTAAGGTCCAATATTTTTTTACTTACAAGACCTTGAGCTATTTTTTGAGGAACTTCTTTCATATTGGCAAACTTATTTCTTTTACTGGGAACTATATGATGGTTGTGGTCTGACAGACGGGCTATGATGGTAATTGTATGGTAATAGATAAGATTCTATTCTAGTAGGAGTTGACCTGTCTCTGCTTGGAAGGAAAACTTTGGGGTGAATAGTGTGTGTGATTCTTTAAGGTTACTGTAGTATATTACTCAGATTAGTGTCAGTATTTTAATAAGGAGAAAAATGAGTATTTGTGCTTTTGCCATTGACATTTGCCAAACGACTTTTAAGATAAAAGCCTTGACCACTTGTCAGCAGGGAAGATGAGTTATGACTTTTCATAAACAAGACAGTGGTGACTCTAGATATGGTGGTCTTGTTCCAACACAGGCAATCATATTCCATTTTCTTCAAATTTAATATGCTTTCCAGTAGGTCTGGTGTTTTTTCAAATATCCTCTAAGCTGATGACTAGAGTTTCTGCATGCTATGGAATAAGTAATGTAGTCTACCTGACACAGGGATATATTTCAGCTATAGAAAATTGACCTGTTAAACACCCACAGAAAAAAAAAAAGCTATCATTAAAAGCTCACTATTCTGTGCTCTAGGTAGCTGCAGTAACCATGGTGCTGATCTACACATAACACTAAAGGTACAGTACAATAATCCCTGTGGAATGGCAAATGTAGAATTTTAATGACTCCTGCTTTATTTAGGTTGTAAAGTGCTTTGGGAAAGGTATCCTTCAAGATGAAAGCTAGTACAGAAATATAAGCTATTGCTATTATGCTTTGAATTAATCACTACTTGCTTTCCTCTCCAGAGTGATGCAGAAAAACATCTTAATGTCTATTTAACTTGCAGCCTGAAAAAGAAAAGGCCTTCCTCTCATAAAATAGGATAAAGCAAAGAAAAATATAAAGCTCCTTCAAACCTGAAAGAAAGATAATCAGTTTTGTGTTGATATATATAGCTTTCATCCAGCATTTCTTGAAATTGATATTCATCTGAAGGAAAGAAAATTACCTATGAACCAGAATCAAGTCCTTGGCTGTTAAATATCTTCTAGGACAGATTCTGAATTGTAACTCCCCAAGTAGGGGAACTGAGGGGAGAAAGCCAACCCCCCACTTAACACCACTAGTGAGAGTAAGTCACTATCATAATGTACAGTAATTATTCTATGCAGACTCTTATTTAATTAAACTTCAGTGTGTGAGGGGCAATACACTTAAAATAAAGGCAGAAAAAAGAATTAAAACTGGGCTGGATAATAGATTCATATAAAGGATAATAAAATTTTCCTATGTAGACACACTTAATTCACACTTTTAAATAGCTCAATGTGGATCCTGTTTCCAGTGTTCAATGGCACACACATACAGTTACATTCATGTATCAGTGATCAATGGGATCTAAATCAGCCTTTGTTAATTTGATTTCTGAATCAGAATATAAAATTAGAATCATAGAAAATTATCATTGTGGCAGAGAGGGACATCATGGTTTTTTACATGTCAAAGAGAACAGAATAGTCTTGTGTACAACATTCTCTTTCTCCCTTATTTCAAAGAGTTCTGTATGTCCTGCATTCTATACACGTGAGATAGTCTAATCATGGCTTTATGTAATGATTTGACTTGGAAAAGACCTTTAATGATCATCAGGTCCCACAAACCTGCAATGAGCAAACTGGGTCTGCTTGCTCAAGTGCCATCCAACCTGATTTTGAATAGTTCCATTGATAATGCATCCCCTACTTCTCTGGGAAACTTATTCCAGTGTCTCACCACTTTCATCATAAAAAAAAAAAAAAGAAATAATCCCTATATCCAAGAGAAATATACTCTCAGTTTAAAACCATTGTCCCTTGTGCTGTCACTACAGGCCCTGGTGAAATGTTTTTCTTCTTCTTTCTAGTAAGCCTCCTTTTTATATTGAACGTCCACAGTGCAGTCTCACCTGAGTTTTCTCTTCCTCACCTTAAATAATCAAAATTGTCTCATCTTTTCTTCATAGAAGGGGTGTTACAACCCTCTGATATTTTTTGTGGATGTCATCTCAAGGTACTGTAACAGGTCTCTGTCTTTCTTGTGCTTGGGACCCAGTAATGCATGTATGTAACCTTGATCATGGGGGAGAAGATCTAGTGGTACTTTAAAGAATCTCCTGCCTAACGGTGTGGGAAAAAGAAAAATGCTTTTTGTTATTACCTACTCTGCTGAGAAGAGCTGCTCACCTCAGCCATCATATCCAGAAGCCTACATGGGAATTAGTGGGGGCACAGGAACACAAGCCAAAGTCTTAGGAGGTTCCTTATTATCTTATCAGATAACTTTAGAAAGTCACTGTGATTTCAGACCACTTCTTTGACTGATCCAAGACCAGTGGGTCTAATTACAGAAAAAAGGTTGCCATTGGAATCTGAACTATACTACATACTCTTTCACAGCACCCATCAATTATTCTTGAAGTAGGGGGGGGTCACAGAAAAATGCATCTCTTCAGATTTTTTCTTCTGTTCTTTGGATGTTGTAACATATGTATGTGATATTACATATGTCACCATATGTGACAGTCAGGGAAGCGGCATTGTTTAGTCTGGGGTTGTTTAGCCTGGAGAAAAGGATGCTCAGTGAGGACCTTATCACTCTTTACAATTGCCTGAATGAAAGTTATAAGTTAAGTGGACGTCAGCCTCCTCTGCCATGCCTCAAGTGAAAAGATGAGAAGAAACGGACTCAGATTGCACCAGGGAAGGCTCAGATTAGATATCCGATAAAAAAATCACTGAAGGACTGGTCAGGTACTGGAATAAGTTGTTCAGGGAGATGGAGTAGTTACTTTCTCCAGAATGTTCAAGCGGTGTCAGGATGTGGCACTTGAGGATATTACAAGGTTTAGGAGCAATTACAGCAGTGCTGGGTTGGTGGTCAGGCTGGGTGATCTTGGAGGTCTCTTCCAACCTTTAGGATTCTGTGACATAAATATATATGTCACTAAGACAAAAGCAGCTTTGGAATCTTTCAGTTAACTGAAGATTTCTTCTCTGAGGAAGGTTCTATCAGCAGGTGGCTTTCAAGCTGTCCTGATGAACAGATGATCCTGTCTTTGATTTTATCTGGGACATGGATCTGGAAATTTAGGTCAACAAAACAGTGATGAAAAACCAATAATAAATGAAAACACAGCAGTGAAAACTAATTGGCTGTAGTTACATCAATGAAGAACATCTGGCCTATCCCACCACACAGGTATATACTTCTTGCAAACTTATAGCAGAATCAGAATTTCTGTCTGACTTTCTAAATGGGCCTCGCTCCCTCCCGGACTTCACTTAGATGAAACTCTTTAATGGCTGCTTAAACACTTCACACTGTACACAGTGCAGGAATGCACCAAAATTGCCGGTTCAGTAAAAACTCCTGGCTGACTGTAAACACTTTGCTAGCTATTTATGTCTTTATCCCTTCTTGAGAGCTTAAACATGGCAATGAGTATGTTATTTACTATAATAAACCCAGACCTGGCTGTTAAATTAACAGAGCAACTCAAGCAAGTGTCCCATAAAAGCTGTTTATCTCTGCTTTTCACACAACTGAGCTTCAGCTAGTGTGAGTTTGGCCATCTCCATTCCATGCTGTTCCATGGACACCACACAAATAGTGTAAAGTTATAGATGGTTACTGTATTAATTTGATTTTCCCCTCTCTCCAGCTAATCATATAAAGCAGGAGCTAGTAATTGAATATGTGTTTATATCCCTCTTTGCCTTCTTTAAATAATCACTTTCAATTACTTCCAAGAGACACAAGATGTGTCAATGTCTCTTAAGTACTTTTTCACAAAGCTAAGTCCTTTCCTCACTGCTAAGCAAGCCTAAAATTTTGTTTTCCTAGATTTGGGAATCCCTCAAACACCCAGAGATGCTTTTTCCAAAATAACATTTAAACCTGAACACTAGATTATATAAATAATGTATCAATTCTTTTCATACTATTTTGATTCTGCATGTGAAGGAAAGATGCAAAATGCAGACACTTGACTTGAAGAGATTTCTACTGAGAAGTGGAAAATAAGGAATTTAAAAGATGACAGTAATCTCGCTATCCTCTCCTTATTAGCAGCCATATTTTGATAACAAAAGACACTTTCATCAGGGTGGACATCCAGATGCAGACTCGAATATGAATGGGAAAGCAAATCTATCCTCAAAGTTGCCAGTAGTGTCTCTGAAGTAACTTTTCATGATTTCAGCCTTCTGGGTTAAATGCTCAGTTGGTGAATATTGATGTAATGTCATTGATTCTAATGGAGTCAAATTGAATTACATGAGCCGAGGATCTGAATGCCTGTCACAGTTTACTCAACCAGATTCCTTGTACTAAAAATTGCTTTTTTATTTTTATGAAGATGTCATGCCTAGCAGGAAATCTCCGTTCTTGCACCAGAGATTTTGTGAGTGTTTCTCGGGTATCTGCTGTCTTCTGAAGTTGGTTGATGCCTTGTTAAACAGGGCATGAAACCAGTAGGACAAGAGAACACAGTGAGCACAAGGGGGAATTTTCCTCACATCGTCACAGCTTGCTCGCTTCCTAACATAATAAACTCCACGCTTCCTAGACAGCTTCCCCAGAGAACTGCACATCCAAAATCCTTCAAATATCAGAAGTTTGAAGGAAGAAAGATAAGCTATTTACTCTTAAAAATGATGGGCCCAGTAGAGTAACTCCCAAAGACTTGGGTTTATATCTGCAGGCTGAAAAATTAAGCTGTTGCTCCAATAATATCAGTGCATGGCTGTATAGGCCACCTCTCTCCTAGGCAGTCCTGTTACTACTGTATCAAGGAAGGTCTCCATTAAGGATTTTTGCAGGTTTTTTATTGTGAAAATGTCAGCAGGACAGCTGAGTAATGCAGTCAAGAGAGGACTTATTTTTGCAATGGCTATATGGACCTTAATGTAGTTTACCTGGAAAAGAGAAAAATATTATCAGCTTTTGATACTTTGTAATTAAGCTCACAATATTTAGTGTCCAAACACAACAATTATTTGAGAATCTTATGTCTTTTTCCTTTTTATCTTTTTATTTTCTTCTCATTGTGGTTGCAAAAAACAATCCTGAAAGAACATTTAATCCAAGCAGACATAAAGACTCCAAAATAATAATCTAAAGGGAATCATAAAGACATGATTATTTTAAATATCTTTAGAAAACTAACCTCTCTTTCATATCTCCTCAAGAAAAAGAACCCCCAAAACCAGAAACCCAAACCAATTGATTAAGAGTTGACCCAGGACATTTAAATGCTTGGTTTTGGTGCTTCTTTTCATCTCAGATTAAAGGGTGTTCTTTCAGATCTATATAATGATTGGGCTTTTATGACACACTCAATTTCTAGGGTAAAGTTTTTTAAAAGACTTCATGGTTGAAATGTATTTGCACTGTTCTGATCATCCAGCATACTTTGATTTCTTGTGACACTTTGAGAATTCATCAGCTAACACTCACAGCACAGAGGGAGGGCAGTGGATCATCATTTAGAAAAACAGACTGCAAAGATAAGTTTTAGTCCCATTTCCACAGGCATGATCCAGTTCTGTTTAAGTAATGCATATGAAAACACAGGTGAAAGCTCTTTGTTGAGTTTTCCAATGCAAACCCAAGCCTGTTTAATAGGAGAAAATAGGAATAGTTTGGAATATTTTGTTTTGGATGGATCCTTAAGAAGTAAATCTGTTTTACTTTTACCATTCACTGTGGGAATTTTGGTTTTGACAGCTCAGCTTGGCTTAGGCAGTGCTCTTGATGCAGTTACCTGTCATTTATTTACAAGTGGCAAGTCTCTACTGATTTTCTCAGCAGATGTCAGCCACAAAAACCACAGCTGGTTAGATAACTTGCTTGTAAGAAAAAAGCAAAAATGAAAATACATTCATAATTTTTGAGCAAGCATTTCTCTCATGTGACATCTGTAACTCTTAAATCCTGGTTCCCATGAAGCACCTTTCCCTGTCCCCATACACCATCACCAGGGCTCGTAGTGAACGTGTAAGGTGCTGTCCACGGTGCAGGTGAAGCGCACATTTTCAGGAGTCTCTCGGTGATTTGTAGAAGGCAGGCAGGTGGGAATGCACTGCAGTCTTTTCCCTTGTTGGAACCATGAAAGCCAACGGGCTGGTTTCCTGATCTGCTGCCTGGAACTCTTTCTTGTCTCCCTTTCTGGAAGGAGGCGCGGGTGTGTGGTGCTGTGTGAGCCCTGGTGGCCGGCGGTGACCCCGTGGCGGGATCATTGCTCGACGCTGTGTGAGAGCACAAATCCCATTGCACGGATGGAGCCCAGCGCCTCCTGCAAGGCAGCTGCCAGCCTCTGCTCACATGGCTAAAGGAGCAGATCAGCTCTCAGTAACAGAGACAGTGAAAGAAGAAGAAACTGCTCTTAATTTTGTTAGGAGAACATAATGATCTTACTCATCAGCTAATGACAATATTTAAGCTCCCTTTTTGCGCCTAGAAGAAAAGCATTTATTCAAACTAGTAATTATTGTTAATATAAAGAACCAGACTAACTATAATGGATGAATGTGATGAGGAAGCACTAAAAAATGAGAAACCTGCATCATAAACAGAAGAGAAACAGACCTTTCTTGCTTTATGAAACTTTTAATAATTCAAAAATTTATTTGTTTCTCCAAGCTATTTCAGATGAATGAACTGTAGTGGAACAGCTAGATATTAATTTTATCCATCAGTGAGAACTTTCTAGAAAAACTATACATCTTCTTACAGTCATCTGAGGCAAGAATATTTTAAATATATTCAGAATAACATTAATTCCTTAAGAGATACCTATGGTTTTTATATTAATTATTTACATTTCTTATTATTTGTTCCTTATCCTCTCCTTTCAGAAATTCTATACATTTGAACACAGATCAGAAATTGTATTTTGTGAGTTATTGGCCAGTCTGCTAATTCTAATGAACTGCAAGAGCTTCACAAACTAAAAATTATTTATGCAGTGCAGAAATATTTAATTTATGATCAGTGAGAAGAAGGTGAAACCCACCACTTTATTTAGATTAGCCTCCACAAGTTTCTTTGGATTATCAAATTAATACTATAGTCTCAGAAATATACAAAATTTTAATTAAGTATGTATATGTATTATATATATGTATATATATAAGTTTGTGCATATAAATGGAATGAACTTTTAAACTTTACTCTCTCTGTTTTCAATGAATAACTTAAACCTCCTCTGATCAAGCATACTGGTAAATCACTGATTGTATATTCAACTTCAGGAAGAAATTGCAAATTGAGCATTCATGCATGATTTTATCTTCTTGGCTATCAGTGAATGCTTTATAAACTCCCTTAGTCCTTTAAGAAAGAACTACAGAAACCAAAGTTGTTCTTCATTAGAGAACTAAAACTGATAGTTTGGTAGCTTTTAAAGTAAAAGGAAACAAATCTGATAGAGAAGGAGAGGTGGGAAAAATATTACATAATGATAAACATACCAATATGCTGAAAAAGACTAAGAGTTCTATCAGAATTGATAAGGATTCTAGAGTAAAATACAGGAATTTTGAGGATGCAAACACTGGGTAATATATAAATATATTATATTTGCTCATTACTGTAATAGTTCTTATGTTTATAAGAAATAAGATATACATATTTTTAACTGACTTTTATTGAATAAAGTAATGCACTTCACATCTCATTTTTTCATTCAGACTCATACCAAAGTATCTCTAACCAGATATAATTATTTAGGAGGTGGAATAAATACTTTCTAATAATTTTGTTTTATTTTATCAGAATAAACATTTTTCTGATAGCATGGTCATAAACTTCACATTTATAAACTAGTCTTAACAGCTATAATAAACTACAGTCCATTATGTAAATGATCCCTAAGATGGTATCTGAAAAAAACATCCAAAATTTAAAGAGTCACTTTTGCTGGTACTTAATGACTATGCTGGAATTCTAAAGACCATAGTTTATTTCCTCACAGAAATTATACAGTTTTCTATTTTCTATGCTGAAAATAACTCAATATTTTTGAAACTTTTGAAGCACAGAATAGTGGTTAAAAAAGAAACACAGTTTTATACACTGCCTTCATCACAGTTCCTTGTTACAGGTGTGATTCAGAGTTACAAAGGTCAGTGGTAGCTGGTCCATTGACCTCATGATCCATTTCTTTTCTAAATGTTTCCTCTCTTGCAGCTTGCCTTTTCTGGTACTGTTTATGGTAAAAAAGACAAATTACACATTCACGCCTTCTTGCCCTCTGAGTTTAGCAGTCCATGAAGTACAGTTTCCCCATTCCTGACCACCCCAAAAGGCTGTATCTATTACCCACTGAATTGATTACTCATTGATTTTCCTGTCACTGTTCCTTATCCATCAGCAGGAAGACAGAAAATAACCCTCTCTGCAACTCTGTGTGTGGCACATGCAATCAGCTGTGAAGCTGAGACCATACTGGTGAAATGATAACTGGATGGCCAGGGAAATTATGCTCTTTAAGCATTTTTGACAGATTGATACCTACAAGCCCTGAATTCTAACAATGGGAGGGCATGCAACCATCTCCTCGCAGTACTTTGTAGGAACAGATCATGTACACTTCGTCCTAAGTAAAATAAAGTGGCTAAAAAAGCCTGCTCTTTTCTGTTTGAAAACCATGTGAAGACATTCATTGTTTTGTAAATGGATTCTGCAAAATCATGTCCAGTCAACAGATGGTTTCCAGTCAGCTGAATATGTCTTTGGTATGCAAAACATGAGCAGTGTCACAAGATTCACATAACTCATTGGTGCAATCTTTGAGAATTTAGTTTCATATTCAAAATGTTCACACAAATACTGATTTGAAAATGCTGTTTCTGAAAATATCCTTCAATGTTCTTTCCTCTTTCTGGTTGCACTTGCCAGAGTAACTTCATCAGCTGTCAAATTTGCAAAAAACAACACTAAAAAGGAAAACTAATAGCAAAATATGGAGCAAAAATTAAGACAGATTTCATAGAAAAAAATATACCATTAAAAAATAGCAGTATTACCTACTATTGTTTTTCAGCAATTAATAAAAGTCTGTCAAAGTCAGTTTGAATTGCTCAATTATTTACTGGACTTTGGTTGCTTTCTCTAACACAGTGCTTAATTTATGGTCAGTATGGAGAATTTGTGGCAAAACCCAAGACTTTTTTGTTCTGAACTGGACTTGATGTTAAATAGATGTAGGAGGCATAAAAGCAGTCTGTTCCTGCATAATTGGGGTGATGTTGTATAAAATTGTAAAACATGGTCAGAAGGATTAATTAAACTAATATGCAACAGTGACCCCAGTTTGTGCTCTCTGCTATGAATCCTGCTGTTGTAAAATGTCGGATTTTTCAAAACATCAAACAGTAAGAGAATAAAAGCTACGATTGACATGCATAGATCTCTGCTTAATTGTAGTTGTTATCACCACAGTTGTCAAGAAATCCCTCTTAGAGGTCACTGTGGCTGCTGCAGAGATAATTTCACTCTTTATAGAGGCCAGCAGACCCTTTACAAGCTTCGCACCAAATGATTTCAGTAACACAGCATCTACCTGTTTTCCTCAACATATAATTTTCAGCATCTTATCTGCTGTAATGTGCAGCAGATTAGTAGCCTGAAAAATGAGCCATCTACCCAGTTGAGGAGGAATAAATAATTGATGGTTGGAACTATAACCAAAAGGAAGTAATTTTTCCTCATCAGAACACTCAGATTCACAAAGCTGTCAGCAAAGAAAAAAGCTATAATTTTAAGTAGAAAATGATGGAATGCTCTCATAAAGGAATAGTGTTCTTCCACTTTTTGTGGTGATAGTACAGCATACCTGGGTAGGAATCAGAAAGGTACTATTTTATTTACTTCCCGATGGAAAAAAAAAAATAGTCTTGGCTTTTTTTAATTATCATTTTTCCTAAATTTTTTGGTTTCTCTTAGTCAATTTTTTATGCTGATTCAGAGCATTTTAGTGTCACCTTAATGAACAGGCTGTTCATGTAAGAAGATATAAAATAATATTTATTTTATGTTAAATATTCACTACTCAGAAATATTATCCACCTGAGAAAACACAGGAGTGAGAATGAAGTATGTTTACCTGTGTATTGCTGTAGAGACTTCTTATGGAGACAGTCATAAGTGAACTGGCACATCCCATTTAAAAATGTTTAATTTCACCCTGAAGAGCTAATTTAGCTTAGAAGTTACCATCAGGCAGCTGATAAAATATTAATTAGGAATGGCTTTCAATAAGGTTAGATTCATATTCACAGAAAGTATTTCTTCCTGACATTTCAATTCAAATGAATATTCTAAAAGTTTAGGATTCACACATGAATGCTGTGATTCCACCAATAATACTTACCATATTTAATTTTTCTGTTTATTTGAATGCACAGTAAGAAACAATCTGTACTCAAGATATTTTATTACTGTCTCAGATCAAACCACAGAGTACATTTAGGTGCAGCACATGGACTACACATAGGCAAACTGGGATGGACTGAGCAGTAAGAGGTTGTTGCTCTTGGTTTTTACAGATAAGTCAGTTATATTCAATGCATTCCTAATGCTGCCCATTCACATAATTCTATTTGACTACTGATGGAAGAAAAGGTGCTTTTATTTGAGCTGGCTATGCAAAAGCAATATCTACAAGAAAAATTATTGCAGGTCAGGTGTTCATGGCAAATTATTTTTGTGTTTCTTGAAGAAGAAATAGATTACAAAATTTTATTATTTATTTGACCACATATTTGAAAATATTTTTTGTCCTTTATAACGCTAAAAGGAGCCTTAAATTTAAAGGCATATACTTAGGAGACACAGAAGTTACAGTAATTAGTATTTTTTAAAAATTAACATGAACTCAGGACATAGTCCAGATAGGAATGATGACTTGCATAACAGGCAAGTATATTTACACTGTGCAAAGACATGAGCTTATCAACAAATGAGTTTTTGATGTGACAAAGCACAGGGAAAACTCTGTGTCCTGTGTCAACTCAGCTCCTAAGCCTTCCCTTGGTCCGTCCCTGCAGTGAACTGAACAGCTGAAGGTTATAAAATGCTCTTGGCTATGGCTTGATTAAATCTCTTCTGCAGCAGGCAAATATTTTTATCTAAAACTTGTGTTCATTGTCCACAGCTGCTCAAAGATCTGGCCTAGCCTCTTTGTCTATGCTTCAGCTTCTGATTACTGCATTATATTTTGTCTGACAAATAGTTGCACACTATTCTCAAAGTGCTGATGCCCTGGGTAATTCTGCTCTGTAGTCTCTTTGGAAAAACTTTACCTCCTTCCATAATTCCCCCTCTAGTTTTCCTTTCTCCAGTGACTTGAACATTAATACTTACTAGTATCTTCCCCACCTGAGGTGTACACTCACTTCAGCATCAAAATGAGGCACCACTCTTTTAGTTAAGTTTTTAAAATAGAGCTCCATTTCCTGAGTCCTGCTCAGGGTTTGGATAGCAGGCACGACGGTGATACACACGACAACCATTAGAAACAGGGCCGCAAAATTTTTGTGAAAACTTCCCTTTCTATTATGACAGATTTTTTCTAGCCAAGCTCAAGATTCCTTCCACCTCTCCTGCACGTCTTGGTCTCAGCATTTCTGTGTCTTTTCTGTGTTTGGGTCAGGCCTTTCACCTTGTTTTAGCTTAATTCCAAATGGAGGAGTACCTTAGCTTTAGCAGAGTGGCTGATCAATAGTTTAGTCAGTGACACTGTTTCTAATTCCCTCTGTGCTGCTGTACCATTTCTTTAGCTTTGCACGCTGTAGATTCAGGGCCAAACTGGGGTCGTGCTGAGACATGAGCCAGTGGGAAGGAGAGCAAGTATACCTGCTGAATGCCTTTGGAGCTGCCAGATGAAACAAACGGGGTATGTAAATCCACACACCTATGCTTTTACTCCCACTCTGCCTCAGGGGCAGTTTATTTGTCTGTAAAGATCAAGAACTGGTTTTCATGAGAAGGAAGCTTTCAGAAGTAGCAAAAAGAGTGACAGTCTTAAAGGAAATTTAAATGTATTTCTTCAGTCCCTCTGAATTGAACAAATGGGAGCTCATCGTTTATTGCCCACCAAGGTGCTATATGATTTACTGAGTCTAATTTTGGAGCTGTTTACATTTTATTTTAGTTGATTAGTGTGAGCTACTGAAATATCTCTGCAGCAATCTTCTTTCTGCAGAAGCATTTATTGATATTCACCAGGTAATTTATGCTAATGCAGAGAACATTTACAACTGTTCTTTTCCAACACTAGCACTTACAGATGTTTTGTCAGTCACTTAAAAACACAAGCTGTACAACTGGATTACTTAAATGTTTTAATTAGCACTGTTGCTGAGAAATGATGGTGAACAACAGAACATATTTTTGCATGATTACTTATAATAAATAGGACAATAAACAAAAATCACACTTATGCCTGCAATAATATGAAGAAAACAATAGTCTTCAATAGATCTGTAATGATTTCCACCAGGCTAGGTCCTGATATACAGTATAGTGTCTACAATAAAATTATTTAAAGCAATGTGAGGTGTTAAGGGAGAAGGGTAAACTTTTAAATCTTGCCACTTCAAAAAAAAAATCAGTGTTCATTTAATGGTATTGCTTTTGCTCATAGCAAAATCAAATGTTATTTTACACATTTTTTCCTCTCTTTAACTGCCTTTTTATGTCCAGTCAGACTGCTCCCATGTCAGAATTAATCAGCAGTGAATTAATTACAAACATGGATTTAGTAATTGCTTCTTTCCTGGAATTTAATATTTGCCTTCCAGTAATCTAGCAAGGGAGTCAGCACTGCATTGTTCAGCACAGTTCCAAGGGATAAAGAACTACTGTATTTTTAGTCTTTTGGATGACTTGTAATTAACTGAAGGAAATAGTACAAATATTGCTGGAGTAAAAATCTTGTAATTTTTCTTCCAGGCCAGTCACAAATTTAATCTGGAATCCCTGCAAATATTTTTTGCAGGTATTCTGTGTATATCTATCTGGTTTTGAGTGTTGGTAGAAACCCTGTAGATTTATACAGATTAGAAAGCACAGGAAAAACAGAAAACAGCCTCATACACCTGACATATAATTACTGAGTATAAAAAGTGAACTTAACCATCCAATACTAAGGCAGTGGTGTGTGATTTCTAACTGCAATTTCATTATTACAGCGAACGGTAAACAAAATATTTAGGATAGTAATAGTCTGCACAGAAAGGAAAAAAAATCATGCTGAAAGAGAGAGACTGGCAAGGTACAGGCTGGTACTAAAGTCATGCTCAAAGAATTACTTCATACAGCTAGTGATGTCTCTAAAAAGGTGGCAGACCTTGTCCAGTTTCAGAAGAAATGGAGTTCTTCTCTCTCTGGAATTAAAGGGGACTTAACTTGTCAAGAAAGGAGTTTTGGGAGCACAGGGAAAACTGCAATTGAGTACAATGGCACAAGCCTGCTATAATAAACCAAACAGCTCTTGGCGGTCCCCTGAAGAATTGTAAGGGACAGGGCTGAAGCCGCAGAGCATTGCTGACCCTACAGGTTCTTTGATCAGCTTCAGTGAGACTTCAGCTCATGAGGGGACTCTAATTTTTCAGAAGGGCATTTGATTGTTTTATGGACCTTCTTTAATACCTGATTGAACAGTGTCTCCTGTGGGTTTCCTTTGAGAAAGAGTGCAGCTATTTCCTCAAACAAATCCATCAACTATCTTAATTTAATACCCTCCCTCTAAAACCAGATTTTAGATTAGAAGGTTATCAAATAACTGGTCCATTAGACTTTTTCTAAATCCCATTATTTTTAGGTTGATATTTTTTCCTGATGCATCTTTTTACATATGTGTATTATATGTTTTTGATACTTTTAATTTAATTTCTATGGGAAGAAAAAAGGTAGAGAAATTAGAACTAAGAAGAACCAAATCCAGAAATCAGCTATTGTATCAGAAAACCACCTACCTGCTTTTGCAGTTGAATTTATAACAGATAAAAAACAACTTTGTGAACATACCAGTATGGAGGTAAAACATTCCCTACCAATCCACTCTCTGGTGTTAATAAACAAAGAAAAGAAAGATGGAGGTTATAATTCCTGCTATTTCCTTTCTTTAGCTGGCATAATGTTAACCAATGAATGGCATCAAAAACATCTGTTTGGCCATGAATTCTTTTGGCCAAGAGTATCATGGTTTATTGAACATAAAATGTAGTCAAGGTACAAATTGGGCCAGATCATCAAGCAGCTGCAGCTACAATAGCACCTGCCAGCTGAATGTTGTGCCCAATATCTTGATCTGATTTATATAAAATAAAAATTTTTAATTAAATTTAAGAGGTGTCCTTTCCTTTTATGTAAGATTGCAACCAAAAACAAATGAAGTTAGATAGAAGGTCTTCAACAGAGGGAAAGTATAAGTTCTGCAGCACTACTTTGCAGTAAGGTAGACAGATATTCCTATTTAATTTACTTAAATTGAGGGTTTCTGACATGGGGAAGTTTGGGGGTTTGGAAGACTAAAGCTGATAGAACTGGTTTAATGCTTTTGAATAAACTGAGTATATTCAAATAGTTAAACTGGATTCATTCTTTTGCTTTGATTTCAGTAAGAGTGAGGCAGTAAGACGTTATTTTCAATTTGTATGCAAAGTGTGTTGAGGGGCACAAAAGTGTAATGGGCCATTAAATTTGTTTTAAATTCATGTGAACAATATTAATATGAAATACCAAAGATTTTTCTCTGAGGTTTTCATAAGAAATGGGCAAAGGTTTATTATGTGAAACTGCATACAATATCTCTTTCTGAATTGTACTGAGAATTATCATCTTGAAACTATGCTTGTTAGAAAATATTTAACTGTCTCAGTCTAGAACAGGAACATTTTGTCCTACATCTGCTTGTATATTGTCTACAGCTGATTGTTACTTTTAAATATGCTATAAAATACTTGAAACATTTTATTTTTTCTTATCTGCTGAATACCTACAGCATACTCTGTTCATGACGTTACTAGGAGAGGCAGACAGACTCCATTTTAGTTTCCCTTAAATTTGTTTAAAGCCTAGACCTAGAGGGTGGTTAGTGAATTTAACACTGGGTAAGGGGGACGTGAGAGCACCGTCAGGTGGCAACCAAGAAATGAGGGAGCCAGTCTGGCAAAAAGCTCACTTGCTCTGCCATGAAATAGGTGCTGTGATGCTTTTCCCTGCCCAACTATCCCTTGCCTATGATTTATTTTGAATTCAACCTCACCCAGTTTGATAGGTTTTAAGGTAAAGTGTTAATATTTAGTGGGTTTGTTTTTTTCTTTTATTAAATTTGCTTGCTCAGGCATTTTCTAACCTCCACAGAAAAGCTGGAGAGCACTGGTTTTAGCTAGAGAATGCTCTTCAACAAGAGACTAGCAATATTAATTGCTTTTTAATTGTCTTTTGATCTAAGAAGCAAGTAACATAGCTGCTAGTGTACAATAACTCCAACCCAAAATAATTACATAAGCTTAATAAACTTCAAGTAACCCTAAAAGCATTTATAAGTGAATATTTATTCAGATACTTCTTTTCTATGGATTATCAGTGTAAAAAATCTCAAATTTAGAGAAAGATACATTGAATTAGGATGCATGTTTTTGTTAATATCTATTGCTTTTTATTCTTTAACTTTGGATTCATGCCATAAGATGTTTGAATTGTTGTCACCCTTGCTACAGTAAATTAGAGGTCTAGCTACCTTATATTTCTGAAAATCAGGCCTAATTATTGTCCATTTAAAGGGAGAGATTGATAAAATTGTAAAGGTGATTATTTTGGGAATTGTGGAGTAGAATATGAAGCGCTGTAAACAATTAGGCAAGTGTCTGTGTGAGCTTGAGGGGAAGAACTGAGACATAAGTAAAAATAATTCAGATTGTAACATAGAGATGGGTATTTTAATTTTTTTTTATTTTGAAATTCCTCACTGTTGTGATTCCTGTCAATGACACACTCCAAAGTATAAATGACTTAGAAGATGTTTATATCAAGTTTAAATGTCTAAAATATAGCTTCACTGGATTAAAATGTTTTCATGACATTCAAGGGCTTGGAATTTCATGAGTTCTTCTTTTGATACCTTGGTTCATACCTATGTTTTGGCAATGAAAATGATTCTACTTCTATTCTCACCAATTTGGCCCCCATTATATTGCCTTGGTTTTTCATTTTTTATTTTTCACACTAAAAGCTTGAAGAAAATCAGCAAAAAGCACAGAACAATATTGAATAAAGCTTCATGTAAGAAAAGTAATTTCATTGTCCTATTAGAACAGGTAAGACTTCCTGAAACAATATTTCAGTGTTTTGAAAAAAAAAAAAAAAGCCGTAATGGCTTATGCAAAATGTAAGCTAGGAAGAGCAGTCAAGAATTCTTTACAACCTTCCTGTTCTGCCAGGTAATCTCTGAATTGTAACTAATTCCATAAAATTGTAGCAGACCTCTCTCTCCATTTTTAGGAGCTTTCTGACAACAGCAATGAATTATTTACCCCAGAGTTTCATGGAAGAAATTTGTGACAGAAATGTCTCACTGCTATGAAGGCCCAGCTGCCAGCTGCTCTGGGGCTCAGAAGGATGCATGACTGGAGGATTTGTCCACAGGTGAAAAGATGTTGCTGTGTCAGAAGAACACTGAGACAGTGAATATTTCCTTCCTACTGATTATTGCGCCTCGTGTGTTTGTAGCGCTTGCTATTTTTTGTGATTGTAAGGAGTTTAAGATAGCTGTGCTTCCTCTGAATATTTCTGTACCTTACTATTGATGTGACCAAACTATTCTGAATCATGGTAGTCTTTATCTAACATGATAGTTATTGTGCCTTTGTGTCTGGAAAATTGTTGCTGTATTACCCAATCTTTAGCATTCTTCCAGGAGGGTGATAAACTTTGCTGTCTTGAAATGGACTTTTTTTTCTTTTCTTTTCTGTCATTGCATTATTCCGGACTATCTCTGTAAGTATAAAATGTGGCACAAATCTTTTCTATCCTTTTTCCTCTCCCTTCAAGATCTTGGAATGGCTTTTTGTTTGTCTTGATCTTCTAAAATGCCAGCTACTGGGTACTGCTGGAGATTGGTACTATTGAAGGCCCAAATAAGTGAAGCCCTTATGGAAATTAACGATTTCAGAAATGTTCTGATATCTCAGGGAATTTTTTTAACTCCGGCACAAGCATTGGAAGCTTTTGTCTGGTGCTTATTGATGGCTCCTAGCTGGCATTTATGGCATTCTGAAGTAGTGTTTTGCACTTAGTTGCTTTTCATGTAAGAATATCAAAGCAGTTTAGAAAATAATAATATATGAATTTTGTAGCTTAGGAAACTGAAGGAGCAAGATAATGAAAGATAAGATCAAGTCTCTCGGCAATTCTACAGCAGAGTTAAATACACACTCAAAAAATCCCATCTCCTGCTGTATTTCAGAGGTAAAACACAAGGTTACAGAGAGACCGTGGGGAAGCTCAGAAGAAAACAGGTATGGTAGGAGATGGTAAATGAATGCACAACAGGCACCACAGTTATCTACTGAAATCTATCATTCTGAATGCAACCACTTCAATATGAATGACATAAAAAATTCTTGTGATTGTCTCTAAATGCAAAAACTTAATTTGCTTTGAGAATTTGGATTTTGAGAATTGAAATTTTCTACCTGATGCAAGGAAGAAATAGAATTACTTTGATAATTTGCTCAACTGCCTGATGACCTTCTGACAAACTGCAAGTTAGATAACATCCCCAACGCCATTTTGAATTTCCTTTATCTTTAGCTAGTGTGCTAATCCCTTCCCTTCTTCCAATTGCTTTGTTTGTTGACACTGCCAGCTGCTTTCTCAATCTGTCTATAATCCAAAAGCTGATGCAGGAACATTGGTACACTTCTGACTCCTCAAAGACTCCTGGCAGGAGACAGTGGGTTCTCTTGAGCACCAACAGAACTGAGAGTGACATGAACAGAGCAGCCATCTGTCTTCCACTGACCAAGAGCAGTGGGTATCCAGCTATATGCAGATAAATTTTATTTGCTGAAAAATGACCTTTTTAACCCAGGCATCTATTAGTCGACACCAACATACTTCAGTTGCACAGAGCTGGTACTTTATACAGCAGCAGTATTTTCAGGGGGTAACATAATTACAGAAACAATCAGCTGAATAATAATAAAAAATGTGTGCTGTGAAGTTCTGCAGCTGCAGTGTGAAATACACAAGTGTCTCTTGACAGCAGATCACTCCTGCCAGCACAGAGGTCTTGGTGTGCACTGACCATCTCAATACCTTTTCATTATTCCAACATTAGGGTAGATTATCCTCATTAAAACAAAACAAACAAACAAAAAGTTTTAACACACAGTACATGCTGTTAGAAATATTCACAACCCAATGAATGTTAAATGACATCTTTGCTTGGTTTCTACCTTGTTCCTCTTATTCCAGCATTTGACTCACTGCAAATACATGATTGAATTACTTAAGTACAATTACTCTTTAATGCCTATTAATCCAACTGTCCCAGGAAAAGGCACAGTCTCTGATCAGTTTTCAAAATCCATGGAAGGTGCCTTTATAACAAGTGTGGCTGAATCATTGTTAGGTACCTCAATCTGCCGAGGGCATTTGATGGCCCAGCCCCTACAGACTGCGGAATTGATGGCATCCACTCTCTCCACTGCCAGAGGCTGCCATCTGAATTCCGCAGGTCAAAAATTCGGCGTCGGTAATTTCACATGCACTGGTGCCACCCTGTGGAGTTCAGCGCAAACACTTTGGGATAGCTCAAAAGGAGAGGTAATTCAGGTGCTGAAGAAGCCAGACCTTAACATCCACACCTGCTTCTCCTTAGAAAAAAACATTTCTCATTTTACAATTAAAATGGAAATGCATGACATATAGGAAAGTCTTCCTCTGGAGTCTTAAATACCTTTTGCTTTCAGGGAAATATGATTTATTTATTTTTTACATAAATTTGAGTTTGTTGTCTCCAATATGGATGCTTATGTGAGCATATATTTCTATCCAAATCACTGTCATATGTTTTTGACTTTAAAGTGATTACAAAGAATCAAGGTACAGATAGATTAAATAAGTTGAGTGGAGCATTACTTAAAAAAAAAAAAAAAATCCTATTATTTAAAATTTCTGCTCTATTTCTGCCCCATTTCTACTATGGGAAATATTCAGTGTAAATAGATTATTTAGTCTGCTCACATATAAGGCACTGGAAAGAATCTTACTTAATTTTACTGCTATTTTCCTGTGCCCTCCAACCAAAATATCTGTCTCTGTGCTTGATTATCAGTATCCAAACCCCTTGGCATGCACACAGTGATCCATCTCCATACATGACTGCCAGTACCCAAAACTCTTGGCTTGCACACTCTGGAGCTCCAGAACAGATGCTAAGCCATCTTCTTTTGGGTGTGCTGGGATGTGCTGATCATCTCCCACTGCACTGCCCTGTGAACACTCTCCCTACCCTAAGAACTCCCTTATGTTTTCCTAGCAGTCTCAGAAAAATAAAATGATGCTATATACCAGCTCCTGCCAGCTGCTTGCTTTTGCCTCAAGACATAACCTTGTAGACAAAATCCACAATGGCCTCAGCAAACAGAAAGTGGCTTTTCTTCTGTCAGCGTCTTACCCTGAAACAACTTAAAAAGCTTCTCCTGCACAAGGGATAACTCTTTATACATCAGTTTACAGGGATTCTACTTTCATAAGCTATGAAAAAGGCAGGAGGCTAAAAGATCTTGCTGGCCACTAAGTATTAGACTTCTGTTCTTATCTCATAAGCACACATCAACTTGGGCAACACTGGAGTGAACACCACCCCTGCACTGGCGGTTCAGCTGGGTGCCTGCATGAAAGGTGACCACTGCAATAGTTTAGTTTGGTCACTTACCCAACTTCAGCCACAGAATTTCCTGCAGTACTCATTGTATGAATACCAAACCTAGTTTTAAACCTGAGTATTTTTTCCCACATTAGTGCTTCTGAAGAAAATTTGGGACGGTAAGCGAAGAGAGTGTGATTGGCACGTGGATGGATGTATCTCACAAAAAGAGAATTAAGTTAATTAATGGGTAGTTAGCTGCATATGCAGAGAATCATGTCTGAGTTCAAAATATGTTACAGGCTGTTTCTTATCTCTTGCAATTCTTGCAGTACTCTAGTTACATTTTGGTTAAAATAAAAGGCTTTTGATCCACAAGGTCGTGATCAGACTCAGGTGTGATTTCCAATGAAGCTTATGCTCCTAAAACACTTAACTTGTTTTAGAAGGATCACACCACCAATATGCTTAAATTGGATTTTAAGGAATTTATTCTCTTCTTATTATAGGTAAGCATAAGTTTTGCCTCAATGGGGCTGAAGTATTAGGCAAGGTGCTCAATTTCTTTTGCTGCCTACCCCATTCCCACTTGAATGCCATGCTATCCTATTTCACTCTCTCTCCATTTCCCTTAGGTTACCTGTGAGTTTACTGTAAGAATTTTTGCCTCATTTTATTTTTACAGTTACTTCCAGAAAAAGCCATTTAACTCAAGCCTCAGCAACTGACTTCAAGTGTTTCCATAATACAGGATTGTACATAAATATCTGGAGCCTTCTGAGCTTTATGCTCACCTCCTGTTCTCAGTCAGTGTGACCAGAAATCTTTATTTACTACTCTCCATTAAGAGGAATTGCCAGGCTGCACAAGGGAAAGGTAGGGACACGTCTAAAAAGCAATGCTTGGGCAGCTGTCAAGATATGCTTCCTGTGATAAGGTAGGAGCTTGGAAGGGTGACAAAACCCCTGAGCAACAATAAATGCTGCTCACATAGAGAGGTGGTGGAGAGGCATTTTCCCAAGGATGGTATTAGTCAGGATCCCTTGCAGTGAGTAATTTCTGCCTTAATGTGCTACCACCACTTGGGATCCTAAGAAACTGTATGGTTTAATTGGATATCTGTTAACGAAGGCAGATCTTTATGTTTATCCAGGTTTAATCCTGGATTCTGTCAAATGAGAGTGCTGCCACAGAATTAGAAATTTAAAAGCTTCTGTTCATATAATGAGAAAAAAATATGGCTCAAAATAATAAATTGAATTTAGAATTTATCTCCAAACTTGAACTTTATTTTACTATCCATGTACTTCAATTTGCCTGAAATTAAGAAAAAAAAATAAGTTAGAATAGTTAACTTTTTTATTATTTAATTTGGGACAGAACTTGTTATTCACAATGCTGGTCTGAAAATGAGTTACTGTTATTGTAACTTTTCTGAAGCATTTATTTGCATTAACTTGAAAAATGAAGTTATTGTAATATGGTTATATAATCAATTTATATTACTGCAAGGAACATTGTTGAGTGTGCTTCTCGAACTTAGGAATAATAAACCAATGCAATAATTTTGGTTCTAACTATAAAATATGTTAAAGGCCTCAAGATATTTTGGTGCTGAACAAGCTTAAATATATGTTTCATTACAAGTACCATAGTGGTCCAGTGAAATCACAGGAATGATGTCCACATACAAGGAAAAGCTATTACATGCATCAGTAAATCATTCTAGGATTGATTTTTCATTTCAGGTATTTTTGTTTGGGGAAACATAAGGGTCTACAAACTGAACCATTTAAATTGTCCTGGATTTTCTTATTATCTTGTGTTAGTCACAACACATAATGTTTGAGCATTAGTTCAATTACCTGCAATATTAAAATAGCTGAAGACTAAGCTTACTGTTTATATCTATATTTTTAAAATCAGTTTTAAAGGCAGAATCCTGCCTGCACTGAAATAAAGGGATTAAGGGTTTTTGGTTTATTTGCCTCTGGTTTTTGCTTATGAGCTGCATTTGTGTTTGAGTTGAAGGTCTGTGACTGGGACAGCAGAGAACAGGAACTTTCTGGCCTGCTCATCTCCTCAGCTGCTCTTTGCCTGTCTGTTTTGCTGAACCTGGGCATGGCATAGCACTGCCCTTGTCAATTAACAGGGATAAAGTGTATCCCACATCATTCTCAACGTCTTGACCTCTGAACATCCATGTTCACTGATAGTAAGGGCAGTAAATTTGGTTTTAAGGGCAGCTTAAGGGCTGCTTCTGCAGTAGTGACTGGTCCAACTTATAATTGCTGTTCTTGGACCAAACAGGACAACCCAGAGGGACAGGGTAGAGGCTGGAATAGAATCCTTATTTGTCCTCTCCCATTTCTCTGCCATAAAATTTTATGTTTGGATTGAAAGGAAAAGATAATCAAGGCCAGGTCTGGCAAATGTTTTTCATTTTTGATGAGCTACAGTGTATGTAATGAGAGGCATTTCAAAGCCATATATTCCAACAATGCTTCATTGTCCTCAAGCTACTCAAATGATTTGGAACAAGTACAGTGTTAGAATAACCAATATATTTGAAAGTTAAATATAGAAGTCCTTTGATTTATCTTCCTTCTCCTGCAATATTTTGAGCTGGACAGGATCACTGAAACCTCTCTGTACTGCAGCATCCGTGGAGGACTCGAAGGAGATGTTATTTGGTTTGTAGGAGGAATAGGTTACATATGTTTACTGCATCATTTCTCTTTCTCACTGTGATTGTTGCCAAGGAATGGATTAATGCTGTTCCATTTCACAACAGCAATGCAGCTGTAATTTCCATGTACAAAATGCATTCCCATTGAATAACTGCTTCCTTCTACTTAGAGAGAGAAAAGTGTTATATTAATGGAAAAAAAATTCTGATGTAATATTTTGTTGCTGTTTTACACAACCTTTACCATACAAGGTTAAGAAAACAGATACAAATACTGCAAAAAAGTTGATACCTCATTCTTTGAGCAATTTCACACCATCATCACTGAAAGAAATGTGTTGGCTAAATAACAAAGCAAGAGACTCTCAGAACTAATTTCTCTAATGCTGGTTTTAAGCTTATTCTCTTTACAGTCTGTTCATGTAAGCTGATTTTAGTCTTCCGTATGCATATTTTTGGTTTATTTGTTACCAGCCATTTATAAATTTAATTTTTAAAGACAGAAGCAGCAGGGCACCATCTGTTTGGGTAGCCAAGTTGTTTTAGAGAATTTAGAAATTTTTTTCATTCATCGTCATTAGAGGGTGGTCAACCATCCCTTTGACTCTGAATTTATTTCTTAAATTATTTCTTTATTAAATAGTGCTGATTTAATTCAGATTTGTAAGACTGAACACATTTTGCTTAAGATAATGGCCAAGATTTTTATTCTATTCAAAATATAGATTCTTCAATGAGGAAAATTCTGCATAAGGCCTATTCCCAAAGGACACATAGTTCAGTGTGTTTTTTCCCAGCCATTTGGATCCTTGAGGTTGACCATAGAAAACTTACAGTTCCCATGCTGGATGGATCTACACGGCCAGTTCATTAAATGTTCAGCTGCACTTATATCCATTCTCATGCTATAAAAATACCACTCTGATGATGTGCAACAAAGTGCCCACTTTGTTTCAGGCATTTAATTTTGAAAAAGTCCAGGAAATATTATTTCAGGATTGGCAGAGCACTCCTGTGCACAGGTATATGCTTCCTACGTGGTACATAGGGACCACTAAGTGCTATGTACACATGGATGTGGACGTCTGTTTCAGATGCACTGTAGCTGTGAAGCAGTTTCAGTCATTTGGCTTCAGCAATAGGATTTTTTTGTGGCACTCTTGGTTAGCAGTATAGGAGAAACTTTGGGTGATTGAAATTCAACACTTCCTGCGCTTATTTCCAGCACTAGAAACAGCTGGTTGGTGATAAAAAAGCTAATGCTTGAAATCAGGATGATTCCCATTACATTTTACAGACCTTAATAAAGGCCCAGATGACCTGTTTGTCTGTGAAATTGTTACTGTCACTAGATGGATGAATTCCTGTACATAAGGAAGATAATAAAGGTGGTGAGTTTGATTTAGGACAGATACACAGTGTCTGTCTTGCTCAAGGAGGTTCTGTGGAAAACCACAAGAATGTAGCCTCAAGATTTTCTTGTACCCAATGAAATGAGATACATAAGCTTTAGCAATTTTTAATTAATTTAAAATATTCACAGTTTTTCGTATTAATGGTCTTCATTTTGTTTTCTTACAATGCCTACTTCTGTTCAAATTATGAACAGTTTAATAAGTAAACAATCAAGTTTGTCAGAAAGTTTAGCGAATGATCATGCCATGATTCTTGCCATTTACTGCAAGCAATCATGTAGTCAAGTGAAACTATTGTCCGGAGATTATAAAACATGGGAGCACCAATGGAAATATAATTGAGAGTTTCCTTGGAATAAAATAGTGTTTTTCAGAACAGAACTGCAGCAACCTCTAATTTGGATTTTCTCTCCTTTGTTCATAGTTACTGCAATTTTTTAACCTTTGCAATTCCTTGTAAGGCCAGGTTGTATTTACTAGCTGTTGTAACAATTTTTTACCAGCCTAAGAGAAAGTAAAGATTACCAAGAGTTCAAGCAAGGCGGTCTGTTTGCAGAGTGTTTGTCATCAGAGCAGTAGGGACATATTCCCAGTGAGCTCCCTAAAATTGATTTAATCTCTCATTTATAAGAAATTTGTAAAGACAGGAGAGTTGTACAAAATGCACAGCCTCACGGTACTAAAACCTCACAGTTATTTTTTGCCTTCAAGCCAGAGAGAAACCTTTATGTCAAGGTTAGAGTGGGAAAACTGAAGGCATTGTGGAAGTTCAAAGGAGCCCTGTGACCCCCTGAAAATGGGACATCAGGCAGCTCTCAGGCACTGATGGTGTTCAGATGTGTTGTGAGCATGGGGACAGCTTTTCTACATGAATAGAACAATCACATTTTAAACACTTTGCAGAAGGGAAAACAGAACAGATCTTGGCTTGGCTTTGACAGGATAAAGTGAATTGTCCCCTCAAAGCCTTCCCTAAGTCCAGTGCCAGCCTGGGGACTAATCTGGCAGCCTGGCCTGCAGTCAGCCATGAAGAGCCCGATTTTGTCTTGACATTGGCTCTTTGCTAGCGGGACTTTCTTGACCTCTGTGCTGACTCTCTGAATACAAGTTAAAGAAGAATGATGTCTGAATCCTTTCAAGGAACAGGTTTCTCCCACACATCCTTGCATAGGGTACAACTGCACACATAAGGCTACAGTAAACTCTGTGAGACCCATGCAGTTTAACTGGTGGGGATGAATCTAGTACAGTTACTTCTTATTACAGAAGGTAGGAAGCAGGCATGCAGGCATGTTTAGCATAAACAGTGTCAAGACAAGCTAACAAGGATGTAAAAAAGAAATTCTCATATAGGTAAGCAAATAAGTAGAACTGACATATGGTGTAATACTATTTCCTAGTGTAAAAAGGGTGGCATCCAGATCCTGTAAATTCAAATTCTTGCTGGTAGGTCCTGACTCCTTTTTCTATTTCAGTATTTCAAATAGGCCTATAAATGTGGACTTCATGCATATGTCTCATTGAAAACAAATGAACTTATATTTAAAAATGTAAATTCGTCAAGTGCATTACTCATTATTTGTATATGTTTGTACATAATTTGTGCCCAAAACCCCTGCCAAGAATTAATGTCACCTTGCATTTGTTCATTATTAAGAGTTGAAATGGTTCTCTCTGTGTAATCGTGATGAAATTAAATGTGTAGCGATGAAGCTAGAAAATAAAATGTTGTTTTCCTTAAGGATATTTATTACTCTTATTGAAGAGTTGCCATAATTATTGTTCATGATATTAAACACTGGTGAGTCCTGAGTTGAGCAGGCCAAAACTAAGTTTATGCTGCAGGAAAAGATTGTATTGGTCATTACAGTATGAATTTCTCTTTGACTTGGTGCTACTACTGTGGCTAAAGCTGTATGCTGTTTAGGTCAGCTCTGAAATGTAGTGTTAGGAATGTTTATTATTATGGTTAATATGATTAATATATATAGCTCCTGTGGCTATTTTATAATCCTCTAGTCATGTTGAAAATTGTTTTAAAGACAATTTCTAGTATTAAAATGTTAAGACTTGGTAACAGGCAGAATGTACCTTTATGTATCAGAAGCAGTCAATGATAATTAACCAAGTGCCTCACATTTATTCTAGTACATTAAACTCCCAAAATTTACATGGATTTGGAGGGCTTCTTAATTAATTCTCCACTCTCTTATTCTCCATCATGTTCTTGATTATAAATATTTTAAGCTGTCATTGCTACAGATGATTAATATTTACGTAATATGAATGTCCTTTACTTCTACATGATTGGCACCTCACACTTTTCCTTCTGGGGCATGAAACACTGCCTAATGAAAAACATATTCTCACCTTTAGCAGAAGTCTAAAATATCCTTTCATAACTCTTTTTTATTGATGATTTCATGATTGGAAGGTAACTTTCATTTAAAGAAATTGTGTAATAATTTCTTCCTGCTGCCTACCTGAAATGTACATATTTCTGTGTTGGAAATAACTCTGGAAGTTTTGCTTTGTGGTACCCTTAATCTAACCTTTTCCACATAAGGCACAAAAAAACAGGTTCTGACTGTTTTGGAGATGTCATTCACACTGACTGCAAAAATCCACATTGATTCCATCAGAGTGAGAGGAAGAACAGAAGAGAGACAGATGAGGACCTAAGTGCAGCATTATACAAAGGACTGACAGAGCACTTCTCATAAGAAGTACACTTAAAAATTTGTATCTTAAAGTGACCTGCAGAAAGTAAAAAGACACTTCAGTAGGGCTAAATCCAAGCATTCAATGATCAAAAGAAAACCCCACAAAAGCAAGGCTGATATCAAATCATGACTTGCTTTAGTACAATACCATTTTATTGACCTTTTGAGACTTCAGTTCCATTTAAAGTGTGTTTCTCTGCAGCTAAAAGCTCTGGCAAAAGTAGTTTAAAATACAGGAAAACACAGAGACACATAACAGCTCTAGGAGATGGGAATGTAAGGGCAGGGTCTAAAAGCATGACAGCTGGGATGGCCAGGATGCAGAGCGATGATCTGGGAGATAACAGTGCTGCTGGTTTCTCTGGGAGTGGTATTAGTTATGGGAGTAAGAGACAGGGAAAATGTATCAATGACTTATTTCTTTCTTGTTTCTGGTAAAGTGAGACTCTTCATTGAGTCTTTAGTGTTATGTTCTCTCTAATTTTAGAAGTTTCAGGTGATGGCTCAAGTGGAGAACCATTCTCTATCAACTATTCTTACTCATGTACTAACACATTATTTTTTCTATATATGACTCTTGTCTAGAAATCAGGTCTTTGAGAGATCTAACAGCTAATATGAATGTTGATATCTGCTGTTAAAAATACTTTCTTTCTATTTCGTATTCCACACTCTAGTCTCACAAAGAGAAAGGAGCAGGTAACAAACACAATAGAAAGATTAATTCAGAGAATATTCGTGTCAGGAAATGGAAAGTTCCTTCATTGGGGGAAATAATTCAAGTACAGCAATTCAATTAGTAGCCTCTTTACTTAAACAAGAACTCATGAGTAGTTTAAATAAAAAATTTCATTTGAAGAAATAGTGTACAATATCTGTTAATCATCCCTATCACAAAAATGTCCAATTCTCATCTCATCTTAAACACTGTACTTTCTTTATCATTGTAATTTTCATCTATAAATTTCCAATGTTCTTGTCAAACACAAACTTGTCTTCTGGTTCTAACACTCCAAGGAAGAGTTTTACAACCACCTACTCATGGCTATCATTCTAATGAAATTTGGTACAATATAATGAAAAGATAATTTCTCATGTTTAGTGAAACAGAAAACTCAGCAAATTATCATTGGTATCTGATGATAATGTTGAGAAATATCTCAATCATTCTGCTTGGCTTTACAGTTTGTAAAACATTGTGTACACTGCAGACATTATAATTTGCAAGGAGCAAACAGATTTTACGTGATTGCCCATACCTCCACCCAAGCCCAAGACTGAAGAACACTCAAAATGTGTTGGTTTTTTTTGTTTTTTTTTTATTTAGATTATTCATCCAGCATACTGCACAGACCTGTATGACCTGTATGACAGACCTAGTACAAAGCAGAAGAAAATGAAAATCTTCTGTGACTGACTACTAAAAAATACCACCCAAATTAAAGGGCATCGGACCAACAGAATACTCCTTTAACTTTCTCAGACTCGTGGCACATATTTTTAACAGATTATTTAGGGTGAAATTTTCTCTTTTAAAAGAACTGAAATATAGTTATGCAAACTTATTATGAGTGAAGGGACACACAGTGAAGGAAGAATGGAGAAAGGGAAAAGGGAGCAGCTGTGGTGGCTACCTGACATTGCAAGCACAGAGGGATTTAGTGAGGGATTCAACACTTGAGGAGAGACAAGGGTGATTTATTTCACCTTGGGAACACCTAGGATCTATCATTTTTTTTTCCTAGACTGTGGATCCAAATTGAAATTTAGAGATGAGCAATACAACAGAGGTTAAAAACTGTATGCAGGGAAAGACCATTCTGTTATTTTCATTCTTAGTCATGATCATTGTAAAAGTTAGTGCTAACAGCCTCAAAGCACAGTCACTTCAATCTTTGTTATTACCAAGGAGTCAACTTCTTTCCTACTGAAAGGAAACACATAAATACAAATGGGTTTGCTTCCCCTCTTTGGCTCACTCACATCTAATATTTTCTGGACAATGTTCCCTGCTCTTTCATTTTTAAAGATAATTCCAATGAAACTATGGTTTGGTGCCTAAACAGCAGTGAAAGCCAAGATAATCACCTATTTTCCAAGAAAACATATATTCTGACAAGCATATGCTCCCATGCAAGTGTCGTTGCTTTTCAGGTTTAATGATTAGAATTTTATTAAAAATTAGAGAGACAAGGTAAATGTTGAACTTGTGGTAATGAGATAGCCAAAATACTAACTGGGGGGAAAATTACTCACAGAATACAATATTTGTGGCAGAAGATTTGACTACTGAGTAAAAAAGAGGAAAAGTAACATTTTAAAGCCAGCTCCAGACTTTCATTTGCTTGGACAATGAAGCTGGTCACTGCCAATGAGCAGCATCCCATGGAACACGTCAGGTACATTGCTGAACTACTGGCACACTGCAGTGACTCAGACAAACTACAGTTTCCTCTGTTTGGTGACAGAAATCTTTGCTGTATCAATACATTTGTGTTTTTCCAAAGCAGATATGGAGTGACAGCCACACGAAACAGAATTAATGAGGCTGAACATGAATTAAACCTGTGCACATGAAGCCAGAGCTGTGCTGGTACTATACACCAGGCATGTTTTCAGAGTTTGCATCACTATATGAGGATGCCACTGATTAGCCACTAGCCTGGCCTGTTTTTACTAAATAATGTGCCGTATTCCTTTTTGCTCCCCCTCCCTCAAAAACTGAGTGTAAAATTATACTGCTGTTTTTTAACGAAAGCAAATATTTTGTATTTCTACTTTATGATTTAATCACATGTAATACATAAGTTTTGTTACTTTTGTACCATTATAACATTTAAGCTTTAAAGCACAAATTCTGTTCAAAAATTTTATTGGCATATATTTAAAATAAGGACACTGAAATCTGTATCACCTCTTGGACAGAATGATCCCAATGTACCATGATTTACATTGCTATTACTGGAAGCAGTATTTGACTCAGCTCTGGGCAGCACCAGTTTGAAGAATAAAGCATTGTGTGTCCTTACTGATGGCTATACCCTCAGCAGACAAATTAAAATCTGAAAAGATAAGTATCTTGGAAAAAAACACTGGTGAAAAAGCTTCATTTCCACTCATTATTTCATTCTAGCATTTTCCAGCTGGGAAAAGCAAGCCTACAAAGATTCAGGATGAAGGCCATCTTCATTTACTTATCACAAGTAAATCCCAGAGATGCAGTGCAATATAGGAGGAAAATCCCTCGAAATAAGCCATTCCAAATGCTGTACATGTAACACAAACAATAGCCTGTTTCTGTGGTCTTATCCAAGAAACAAAGTAACAAAATTAACAGATGACAATCTCCAAGTCCAAAGCAAGCGAATGAGAGGCTATGAGTTACAGAGTACAGGTAATGATCCAGCACCATAAAGTTTTGGACAGCTTTGAAATCATCAGTAAACTGACATTCAAAGTTTTGGTTTTAGTGGATGATTTCTTGGGAGCCACGGGTGCTACTCCGCTGAGCTGTGGTTTATGATAGATAACGTACCATAGTTAGATTTATTGCCCAAGTATAAGTAGCAATGGTAAAATATTTGCAAATATATAGTTCTTGAAATTGATGTAGCAAGCATGAATAACATCAGTAATGATACTTCACTGATATTTATGAACTTTCGTGTAACACTGTCCCTGAGGGTGGCTGGTTATCAGAACTGCTCCAAATTCCCTCAGTCTCCTGCCAATTAAATTGCAAGCTTATAGCTTTTTGTTTCAAAAGTCATCACCTAAAGCACCAGTTGCCATTTTTGCGTGATTAAAAACAACAAAAAGAAAAGGAAAAATCTTAACGCACACAAAATATTTGCACTGTAATCTGAGGCAATTGGGATTTTATTTTTTCTGCAGTAATAATGAATTGACGTATGTAATTGAAGAAAGTAATGCTCCTTTCATTCTGTCAGCTTTTTTTTTCCCCCTACATTTTTCTCATGCAACATGACAAATAATCACCCTCAGAGACATGTTTGAAGTTTTCTTTCTGAGCTATGATATAGCTCATCTTTGTACGCCATCAAATGAACCATGAACAAATATAAGTACCTGTGTTTGCTCTGGAAAATTTCAGGTGTCATTTACTGACAGGAAGTGGGCACTTATCATAACTGGGGAGAGGTCAAAGCTCTGAATGACACAGAGAGCATAAGGAGACACCTGCAGGAGTGGACTGATGATGTTTACTTGATCTTTCAGAATCAACATCATCATACAAAGGAAATCAGCATGATTTTTGGTCAAAGCAGAAAGAGCTGATTGTGTTTTAGACAGCCAGTATAACTGATCTATTTGTGTCCAACTAATTCAACTGATATTGAGATGTGAAACCCACACTTACCAGAACTGATTGAATGCTGTTAAGTAACTTAGCTGACATGCCTATTTATAAAAATTAATGAGTGTACTCTTCTCCAACTGTTATATCCTTTTATTTATGAATGCACTAAGGAATAGATACCTTTTTACTATGAATATTGAAACAATTTATTCAAACACTGTGAAGTTTTTACAAGCTTTAAGGGAAATTCAGTATACAACAGTTTTTGCTCGAGAAACTTAGTTCCAGTAATAATACACATTCAAACTGCAAACAGAAACACATGTTGTGACCTTCTGGTAGAGGTCTAATGAACTCTGTTTCAATTTCAAATGTCAAAATGATTGAATTATCTCCCTACAAATGTACTGCAGCACAAGAATTATGTATATAAATTATTTTTTCAATAGATTCTAAACGGAAGAAATTCATGCCCTAGTTGTTGAGAAATGCCAGGCAGATACACGGTGCTGAAAGCCAAAACCAAACATGTTTGCAATTTTTTTTTCCTGTAATCAACATCTACTGACAAGTTTCTTGCAGCTTTCTTAGGAGGGCGCTCTGGTTGCAGGACTGAAAAATTCGGGTTTTAACCTTACAGATATACTTGTGTAAGTATTCTTTGGTTGTTGTGAGAACTAATTTATACCAAGTGTGGATTTATCCACAGGTGTATGTTACACCAGAAACTCTTCTGAGCAATGATAATTTGCTCATTTTTTATATTAGCAAAACAAATGGAAGCTTCTGCTACCACGCAGCCAGACAGTGAAGATTTTGCACTGGTGCCACAACAGCTTGCCTGGAAAAGATTGGTGTCCCCTGCCTTGTGCTAGTATCTACCTTCTTGAAAATGAGGAGATTGTAGCACACACACTGGCAGCAAACAGATTAAGGAATGGTGATTTTGTGAGAGGTTAAGGGTGAAATTGCTCAGCACTGTAAACAGTCTAGTAAGAGATCCTAAATAAAATGTAGGAGATAACTTTTTTTGTGAGTCTCTTGATCTTGAACAAATGCAATAATCTCTCCAAGCTGGGTTGATCCAAGAAATCAATCCATGTTTCCTCATGGGAGGCAGAGCTTCAAATGGCTATATTTTGTCTTCTCGCTTGAGAAAGCTGTTTTTCAAAAAACTGCTCCAAAGGGCCTTCACTGTGGTACCTGGGAGGAGTAAATACATGATTCTACATATTTGTTTTAACAGTAAAGTGTTAAAGGAGCTTTATCTACATCTGGACCCCCAACATTAGAGAATCTATGCTGTTGCTGGTTTTGTAGAGTCATAAGTTTAGTCACTTTGAATTTTGAATATGAAGCATGAAATTAGTAGCACCTATCTATTCACTGAAAAGTTTTGGTTTTTTAAACTAGTATAAATGTTGGAAGAATTCAAGCATTTTACAAGCCTCTACACATGCAGAAATTCAAACTATCACTGTCAATACTTCTACCTGTATAACACAGACCAGAACCTTTAGATAAGATATGTCGACCCTACAGTTGTGTGTGATGTTGCAACCATGAAGTTCAAAGATTTGTAGATAAGTACACTGTGTCAGCTGGTTTAAGAAAAAAACTACAACCTCTTCCTTTAAAAAGCTGTGCAGCTTTTAAAACAAATCTGAAAAATGTCCTCTTACTTTTTATGTGTCTGAAAGAAAATATACTGGTTATAGTTAAAGCTATTCAAACAGAAAAAAGTGTCAGTCCTTAATAACCTGGTCTGTAGGCATATTTATGACAAACAGAAAGTTGTGAGTATCAGATTCAGGTTGATATATAATGTTTAAAGGTCTATGTTTTGTGGAGTATTGCTGACAGCTTATAGACATCTTCAAAACAAGTTTAAGAGCTAAACCCCTGTTTTTGCCAGTGGTTCCTGCCAGCACCTACCAGATGATTAGCTCTGCTACATCATTGTAACTGCAGCGTGACAACCTGACAGAAATTCAGCTGAAGTTCAGGGTCTGTTTACTAACTAATAAAAATGATCTATGTTACCAAACCTGTTTTGTTTCCCTTTTTCTTTTTTTTCTTTTCCTGTTAAAGAAAATCTGGCTATATTAGTTAGACCAATTAGAAACTATAATAATGTTCTACAAGTTACTTTCAGTATATGCAGAAACCCACGGAGGAGAAAACTATACATTGCAAAGAATTTAAGGTTGGATTACTTGTCACTTTTGAGAAGCAGGCACATGTAACAAGCAGCATAAAACAGATATTATGAGAGTTTCATGGAAAAAGCTGGTGTTATTTTTGTGTTCTAAATAATATTGTATTTTTTTTTCTTCTTCAATCCTCTTATGAGAAAATCAGTGTAGACATCATCAATCTAGATGTAATATAAACCCAAAAAATATTAGTGATGCTGTTTTGCTCATACCCTATGGAAAGAGGCCTGAACAGAAGCACAATAGAGCCCAAGAGGTTTTGCCACATTCTGGTTATCATGGCCAAGCATTTCTCAAAATAAAACCCTGTTTCCCTCTACAATGGGTGGGATGTTTCCCGTTATCTTTCATACAGAATTTCAGTATACTATTGATTGAAGTTGCATAGGAAACCAGTCACCTGTTATTCTATCAAATAAAATAAACAAATATGGCTCCATGTTACTGTGTTGCACTGTTCAGAGTGTGACAGAATGAAGATGGGCTACCAAGTACTCACAGAAATGTCACAATTTTCTAAACATTTAGTGTTTTTAAATGTAGTTATATTTTCAGCTGTACATTTACAGGAGGAAGTGCAGTATTTGTTGTTTGTTCTTCAACTCACCTGTTTAAAATATTTCATACAGCCAGATAGGCAAATTAGTCAATCACACAGCAAATAGTCAAAGTGAACAGTTCACAAATATCCCACAAACTGACATTTGTTCATGCAAATCCCTGGAAAAAACTTATGATTAACAAAAACATTAATGGAACTCTCAGTCAGATCATAAATTTGTATTGACCTGTGAACATCACAAAAACTCTATTCCCCATTTGCTAATTCTGATATTGTTGATCCATTTGCATTACAAAGGACACAACACAGACTCTTATAGCGTGGAAATATATCTGTTTTCATGTGTTCCTTTCCCACTGGATACAGATATCATATCTGGAGTAACATCTTTTTCATCATATTATTACTGCATTCTTACCTCAGAATCACGCTCCATCCTAATAACAATTAAAGATTAAAAAAGAAGTTTGGCCATGCTTTCTAACTATTACACAGTAACTTTAATGGGATTTAATTCAAGGAAAATCTACATCCTATATGTTCACTGTTGTTGTATTTGGCTTTTCATCTTGGGAATCTGAGCAGGATCAGGACTCCCTCTCTCTCTCTGCTCAGGACTGGGCAGCCAGTCATCCAAATAGCCTTGGCCTAGGCAGTCTGAGGAGTTATTCGCCTCTGAATTTTCTTCATTCATGCTGGGCTTCTGCTTTTCTCTGCTTTCAGTTTGTAACTCCCACAAATCTGTCCTGGAATACAGAACATCTGTCCTGTGTGAAGACTGATGGCTCTACCCAAGTGATTCTGATCAGTGATAAAGAGGGCTGTGTTTGCATTGTTGGTACATGTGAAGTTTTATGCCTCATTCCGTTAATATGGAACCTGCCTCAGATTTATCACAGAGTTTAAAAAAATATTTTAG
This sequence comes from Polioptila caerulea, assembly GCA_013397295.1. Lineage (NCBI taxonomy): Eukaryota > Metazoa > Chordata > Aves > Passeriformes > Certhiidae > Polioptila > Polioptila caerulea. Next base: position 290,232 of record VYXF01011136.1, read on the forward strand.
TATAGAACTTTAGTTCATTTTGAACTTTTCATACTGTTTTATGGGCTTCTTCAAGTCAGGCTAAAATATGCAGGGAAAAAACCAAATCTTGCAAACAAATTTGTCCTTTTGAGAAAATGGATTTGCTCCTCATAAAGAAAAGAGAGATTTCAAAGCCTGAGAATCTAAAAATCACACAGAAGCCACATATTGGTAGCCTTCCCTCCAGGTAGCCGAGCTCCCCATGAAACCATGCAGACACAGTGACATTACAGCCTGAATATAACACATCTCTTCACAAAAAAAAATAGGGACTTTGACTGTCTGGGAATAGATTTGAAGAGGTGAATACTTGTTTATCATTTAAAGAGTGCCACTGATAATTATTGCTTTGGTGTGTATCTGAATTAGATAGGTGGAAATCCTGGTCAGGATATAACCTCAAACTGAAAATTAAAATGGTTGTTACAGAAATTATTTAATCTAAAGCCAGGTTCTGAAAATAGAAAGAAATTGTGATGGTGTCAGACTCTTTTTTTGACAGAACCAATTGAATTTTTTTCAGCTTTTTGAAATAGAGCATAATAATTACATTCATAGGAGCTGGCTGAGACTGGGCAGCCAATTCACAGGTGGAAGAAACATCTGACTAAATCCCTTTTAGCAGGGAAACCACCAGAGCATGCACCTGGCTTTTTGTTGGAGTCATTTCCATCTGCCAGAAAGCATTGTTGCGAAATGATGGGGGGAAAATCTACAAGGGATAAACCATACTGGAATGTTAACTAAAACAGCATCTTGCCTGAGTTTGGGAAAGGCCAGGGGTAACACTGGAGGGCCTAGTGCCTTCCCATCTGCAAAACAGGCGAAAAAAAGGATTTTTTTTTTTTACTTCATCTGTGTTTCACAAGTTTTTCTAATATTTATTATTTGTTTTCAAGCAGCCATGAGGACCATATTGTTGGACAAGAGCCTCATTCTTTAGGGATTTTAAAAATGTAAACAGAATTCTGGGTCTTGTTCCAAGGACACACTATAGTGATTTGCAAACCCTTCTGAATTATGTCAAACTCTTGCTGATATTATCTAAGTGCTGATGAATTTTAGTTTGCAGGCTGAGCCCACAAATTAGGTATGTCACTTCTCGGTAAATACGGTATACCAGGAGTTGCTGACCTTCCTAAATGTTGTAATTACATGTTCATAATGTAAGTGCTAAGTGCTCAGAATCTAACACTGAGTCTGTGCATTGAGGGCTGACCAAGTGGAGAATACAAGTCCACAGCTCCTCCACACCTTTTTCTACTTAAAATATTAAAATAGAGATAACAATTATTATAAACCAAAGTAAGTGACACAGAACTGGGCTTTAAGAATCTCCTGTGTTGAATCTCCTAAAACTCTCAAAAAGTATAGCTTTAAAATGGCCAGCATGGCTCATCAACACCTTGAAAAGTTTATGTGTAAGGGGCATGCCAGGCAGATTCTTGGTCTCCCTCCTGCTGGGTTATTTTTCATGTTCCATATATTTCTGACTCCTAAAATAGACTGTTGACAGTCAAAAGCATCCATTGTGCAGAATTTCTTAGGCCTTTTGCCAAACTCATCACTGACAAGAAGTGAATCCATCTATGAGCCTGTAAATGAAAGCAAATTACTATAACTTACACCAATCTGCTGACACTTCTGTCAGACAATTCCCAATTCTGCCTTGCCCATTTTGTGTTTCATCCATTCTGTCTCCTTATTTTGTATTGTACCTCTCTGGATTTGGAAGGCAGTTATTTATCACTAGTAGGAAGACTTCTCAAGTAAGGTTTTGTATCCTTCCTGTTTACAGCCCCCTTCTCAAAGTGGAAGGAGGGAACCCTCCAGATTCTCGCACTTAAAGAGGAAGAAGACATTTTGCACTTCTTTTATAGACAAGGAAGAGAGAGCAGAAAAGGAGGAGGTCTAAGCTGCTCTATGAAGCAAACATCTTCTCTCTTTCCATTTCTCTTCTCTAAAAGGTGTTGCAGGACTTGGTTGTTAACTTGAAAATACTGTCTTTTTTGGGAAAAAAACCCATAAAACCAACAAACAAAGAAGCAGATTTCATCCAGGTGTATCCAGATCTACAAGCTCCTGATTTGATCAGCTCTGGGAATTGAAGAGTGAAACTTATTCTAAGATTCATTAAAAAGAACAATAAAATGATATTTCCAGGGACATCAGCTGCAGTTCCCTGTAGAAGGTAGCATTTGTTGCGATTCATATGAATGAAATTCATTTTATGACAGCATATATCCTGAAATTCTTTGAAGGGTAAAGCAATTCCCTGGACAAGATAGTAATTGTTTTTAAGCAGAAAGAGAGAACTGTGGTTTCATTTTACCTTCTGGCTTTGACCTGTGTCAGAAATTTACAGATGAACTCTCTATTGAAATAGGTGCCTGAAAGACACCTTGATTGTTTCTTTTTGTTTTCACTGTATAACAAAGAAATGCATGCAGTGAGAAAGTACATAAAAAACAATTTCTCTTGTTGCACAAAATGAATGAAATTCAGGCATGTCACAGCCTTGAAATGCTTCTTCATGGACTGTACAATGGATTGGAAGATATAAGGGTGAATGTTTTTTTAAACTTGTATTCTTGTTCGTGTTCCTTTGACCTATGGTTGTGTTCTGTGTATATGAAAGCACAATGATGAAATGGCTGAAGTTATAAAACATAGCTTTGAATGTTACTTAAGAAATATACTTCAGTCAATTCTGACTGATGAACTGTGTCTGAAGCCTTAGGCTAAAGAAGCTGGTGTCCTGAACCATGCTAAGATATCATTCAAGGTCTGGACATTCTCTGACTCTTGTCACGGTTTTGCCACTGGGACCAAAATATCCTTTTTATTAAAGCCTGTAAGATCCTAAGATTCTTCAGTTTATGATCATATCCTCTCTCTGTGAGGAAATGCACACTTCCCCTTTTGCATTCCACCACTCTTGTTTTAAATAAGCAAATGGAAAAGAAAATGTGTGATATGTTTCATGCAAAGATGACTTTTGTTTTGTAAGTGTTCATCTGTTTCAGCTGCTTTTTTCTCCCTCAGACTCATAATCCCCTCTCTGCCATATCACAATTAGCAGTGGAGAAGTCTGGGATTTACATTCAGTGGATTACAACTTTCAGAGAGAAAAAGGCATCAGGAGTGAACGAAGTATGCAACATAAATTCTGTCTTTGTGCAAATGTATTTAGCAATAAAACGAAGTTTCACACACATTAAAAAAGAAGGAAAATACATTTGCAATATTTTCTAAGACATCAAGTGAATAGAGAAGTCCATATCCCCCTGAAAGTTACACTCATAACTTTATAGATTTTTTAAAAACAATCCACAAAAAGCTTTCTAAGTTTTTAGAAGTTCTACAGCTTCTGACAGACAAAATGAAGTTCTTCAATATGCAGTGTAACACAGAGAAGCAACCAGGCACAATCTCAGGTGGCATGAAATATCCTGATGGTTATTGGCAAAATCTGCTGAAGCAGATGAAATACCTACAACCCAAACCCCATGATTATTCTCTATTTCAGTGATATTTAGTGACAAATGGAATTGCCAAGGTAGAGTGGATTTTTTGCCAGCTGAATCAGTGACATATGTCTAAGCCTTGAGTAATGGCAGAGATAATCCACTTGCAGTTTTGATGTCTTCAGCTGGGAAACTGTGTATTAACAGATACATTTGTAGGAAGATGAAAAAAATATCATGTGATGTTGTGTATGTTCAAGACAAAATTATCAATTCTATGGGTCTTGATCAAAACCTGATAAGCAGAAAAAAAATCTTTTCCTTGAACTCATGAATATATTTGTCAGAATGGACCAAGGAACTGGAATGAGTAATTATTCTGGACCTTCTGAGGTACTTTTTTTTATTTTTACAAATAGTCTTCAAAATTTTTACTTCTTTCTTATTTGAAGCCCTCTTCCTGAGCTGAGGAAGAAGATAATTCATCAATTTATTAGTCTCAAATTGCGATTCTGGTGGTACCCCTTCCTTTTAGGGTAATAGTGAAGGAGAAGAGGAACAGAAATGTTTGGTGCAATTCTGGGCAGGACACACAGCTCACACAGAAGAGGGTCTACCCTCCTTTAACCATCTCCTCTACTATTTCTCCTGCTTCTAAATGGGCAAATGACAAGTTGCTTCTCCATGTAACCTCCATATAACCTGTGACTGTAAAGTGTATGGTAGTACCTTATTAAGCAGTTTCTGTTCCACACAACCAGATAAATACATTACAGAAATTAAGAGTGAACTCTTTTGACTGGGAAAGAGAATATTAGATTAGAGTGATACCCATAATCAAGTCCAGAGCTAAGAGTCACATCATCCCATCTTAGTTTTTTCTATACTCAGTATATATCTCTTTGTTCCCAATGAGTTATTTCAAGTCAAATGCACATTTATAAATAAGATAAAGAAGTTAATTTAGTACTAGCTGAAAGACCTTATCTGATGGAGGCTCATAATGTTGAAAACACATTATTATTGCCAAACCAGCCGGCACCAAGGAGCTAGTAATTGTGGAGAGCAGGTTTGCTTACCCTCTTTAGTTTTTAAACCATTGAGTGAAAAAAGAGATCAAGTGCTACTATGGCAAGTTTCTTCCAGAGTAAGTTCAAGTTGCAGTGGAAGATTGAAATTGCAGCGCTTTCCAGCCTGTCGTCATAACCATGCATATTGCTCCCAGATTATACTGGTTTATCACCTACAGGGGTGACCTCTCCAGTTCAGCTTATGGCACTTATCAAGAAAAGCAAAGGGAGTCTTTGGATAAATTGTCTGTATGCTGTGTTTAGGGACAACTGCAGCTGAATCTTCTGTGATAAACTCAAACAGTGCAATGTGTACATTAGTGTTTTAGTGAGAATCAAGGGTGCAGTTTTGAAACAAACCTGATTGAACCCAGCTACAGAATAGCCTCAGAGCATATGAACTGTATTTCTTTTGGGTGAAACTACACTGAAAAATGTGCACACAATACACTCCTGATGCACTCCGGTAATTAATCCATGTTTGGACCTTGGGACCAGAGAAAACCTAGTCAAAAGCAGACTGCCTTCTCCCTTCATAACATATCCAATTCTCCTTAATAATATTACAGTTCTTTCCCCCTTTTTTTTCCCCATACTACTTGCTGATATAGACATAAGACACTGATGAGGTCTCCTGTTAATTTGGCATATCTAATATTACTCCGGAAATACCTACTTTTGTTGGAATATTAGTATTGGCATGGAATCAAAAATTATTGAAAATGTCCTTGATGAGAATCTAAAAGACAATATTTTAGCAGTATCAACCTTTCAGCCAACAGTGTTACACAATATTTTACTGTACAGCTAAATATACTAATTCACAATCAAGGTTAGCTGTATTTGTATCACCTTACACAGCAAAACACAGTGTATCCAAGCTCTGCTGAAGACAGTCTTATTATTTCTATGTAAGGACTCAAAATTTGTTCCATATCTTGCAGTAAAGGTGATAAAAGGTACCCTTTTGTCTGATATATGCATATATTCTTAGACTGCATGTGATAACAAAGGCTTAGGTGTGAACAGTTTCTGGTTGTCTTAATTATTTTAAATCTGATGTTCCCCTTTATGTTCTTTTCACACAGGAAGCTGATAAAACATTTTTATTTGATAGATATCCTCTAGATTTATTAAAAAGCAGCAACCTACCTTAGCAGTCTAATCAACGTAAAACAAAGACAGAAATCAAAGTGTTGGTAGTATTTTAAATATAGATGTCCTCTAACTTTGCCCTTGATAATCAATGCACAGTTAAATAGTTTTAGTGCATGTGGGAAAATATCAGAAATGGCTCCAGGCTAACAAACCTATGTTTGCTGCTCAGATTATCTAATTATATTTTGTTTCCCAAAAATGTGCACCTGTGTGTGCTAAGACCGTGAAGCAAAAATGCAGGATAAAAAACATTCTAGTGAATGAAATTTTGTCTTGGTCTGGGCTATTAGTGAACTATTTTGCATAACGCAGCTCTGCCTGACAAGATTAGATTGAAGGCTCTTTTCAAAATCAGATGAGGAGTCAGGACCGCATTGACTTCATAAGTGGAGATGAGGTGACTTGCCATGCCATGTCATTACTACATACTATTGGAGCCTGAATCCCACAGATGGATACTCAGGTTAGGTATTCTGAATCCATCTGAAAGGAGTTATCAGGTCTCAGGTATTTCCATGAGTTCTGTGCTGTTATTACAGGAACTTAAATATTTATTTCCCTTTGGAGATTGCTCACAGGAGAGATATGGAATCCATCATCTACCTAGAAAACACTGATATGGGTTCCTTGAGAATCCTAAATCTCATAATGAGACAATATTCTGTTGGTTCTGTATTCTAACCTTCATGACCACACAATTAAACTTCGTGGCAAAAAATCCAAGTGTTTCTCAGTGATGGGAAATGTGATCCTTTTTTCCCTACCTGTATAGATTCCATCAATTATGAAGTAAACCACAAAATTTTTAAAGTTAGGAAGAATTTCCCTGGAACAAATTTGGCCAAATGAGCCAAGGAAAACACTCTCAGAGAAGGAAGGAGAGATGTTTTGTAGATGACCCAGGAACTGAATCTAAAAGTGCATTGTATTCTCACATCATCAGGAGAATACTTCAGAAAAGTTAGCAGGCTGTATATTGCATTATTCAAAGAAATTCTCCTTGCCAAAAATGTAATCCTAATATTTCTGGTAATTTTGAGATTAATCCTGTAGAGTCTTCTTAAAAAGATCTCTCTGAATACTTCACCAAAACCAAGTGGGCATTGGTCAGACCTGTTGGATACAGAAACAATTTGGGTAGATAAAATCGTCTGAATTAGAAGAATTGTACTATGGTTTTAGTAGGCCACATTTTCTATTTCTGATGCAAGTCCTGCACGTGGGATTGAACCTATGATCTATTTTGTTCCAGTTATGCTGCTACTCAGTGAAGACACAAAGCATTTTGTTCACCTTATACTTCCAGATCATTATTTTACTCAGTATCATCAGTCTCTATGAACTGGAACTTTATTAACTCATTGGCATTAAGGACTGGGCACTGATATTCCAGTATTGTTTTCTGCACTGTACTATTATTCAATTCATTTATTATGGATAAAATATGTGGGTTTTAATTTGCTAAAGGAGTTCTGAAGCTGTTTACAAAGAGCATAAATGCAGAGACTCACGCAGACTCACTTTTTCTTTAAGCAGCAAATACACCTCTGTCCAATAAACAATTTTTACAGCTGTGTAGTCAAAACAGAAGCCTGTAATGGCTACACCTGAGAAGTGCATTAATCTGGGCAGGATCAATATTAGCTTGTCTTGGACACAAACATAAGCATAAAATAATACTACTAAAATAATTCTGTAACAATTGTATTTTGTGATACTCTGCATGGCCAGGCACAATGTACAAGCATTTTGCATAAGTGTGTGGGCAACATGACCTCCAAAGAAGGCAAGGACTTGTACAGTTGCACTCAGATGGCACAGGAAAACCTTATATTATTACAAGAAACACAATTTTCAAGATCAAGAATAGAGAACGGGATAAGCATGAAGACCTGCAAATGAGGAAGGCATTTTGCTGAACACACAAGGACAGCTCACAAAACCAGAAATGAGATGAGCAGCATTGGAAGCACGTGAGATCCTCCTTCTGGAGGGAGAAAAGCAACCAGGAAAAACACCAGATGTGAGCAAGGAGAGGTGCATAAAAAAAGATATTCAGCTCTGACTTTCCTTTTGGAATAGCTGTGAAGCCTGGTCACCTTGACCTCAGGAACTGAAGTGCTTTAAGGGCCTCATCCAGCAGCGCTCACTATCTAGCATAGCCTCTGTGTTACTGTATAGTCACAACAATTTTAGTTAGATGTTAAGTTCTTACTCAGTAAGAACTAGGCATTAGCCCAAATATATCAATGAGTATCAGTCCACCCCGCTGTTGTTTAAAGTTTAAATCTAAATTTAATCTAAAGTTTAAATTCTAAATTCTCTCATCACAGTAACCTCTAAATCAGCCATTGATATTTATGTATATGGAGACATTTATAACACTTATTCATTTGTGGCTGTTGTATTTTTGTTCACCTGTTAAAGGAGGAATCCAACAGAGGTACCAAAGGCTACTATTTCCTTTGTACTTCACCTTAAGTTGGGAAGAGGCAGAGGAGATAGTTTTCTCACAAAACATGAAAGTAAACAGAAGATGTCAATAATCAGTAGCTGTCACAAGCAACATATTTGCAATAGCAGAGATTGTAATTTTTTTACTCAAAAATCCTCATACCAAACAGTTTCATATAACTGGAAGCATTAACTCATTAAGCAGAACTTCATTGTGTATTGGGGACATGAAAGTTTCTCTGGTTGTGGAGCTATGAAGCTAGAGATGCTGATCACTGTATTTAAGTATTTGCTCCTTCAAGCTGCTGACACAGAGTGAGGCTTACACAGAGTACAAGAGTTTTGAACAAAACTATTCCTGATACAGGACACCTTTTGGGAAATAAAAACCTCAGTTACCACTACAGCTATGTTGTCTCTTTATTTCAACAATGAAAACTGGAAAGTTTATACCTAATATCACATTTTACATAGAATTTACTGCTCGATTCTGTGGTTTACTACTTTTTTTTTCTTTTTCTTCTTTTTAACAACTGGCATATTCTAACAGTTTTTCTTAAAAAAGTGGTTAAAAGGTTTTTTTTCCTAGAATTGCTGCTAGCAATATGCTGTGACAGTAGCTGTCTTTTCTCTGCATTTAGAGGAAATGAATTATTTTAGCTAACAGGAACAATTTCTATTTAATTTAAATTATATCTTGGTAGCTCGCAATCAAAGCTTATACATGATACTAAGCCATGAGGTACAAAACTGACTTTGCTTTCTTAAAGTTGTATAATCTTATTGACAAGCGAGAATTATGCAGCTGGGATCTCATAAAAATTTTTACAGTGTAACCAAAGACCTTTTAATTTTCTTCTTTTGTTCTGAGCTTCAGTCTTCAAGAATATCCAAATATGATGCTTTAGTCTGTAGTGCTGGGATGATGCTTGTCTTTTTCAAGTGAACTGGGCCCACAATAAAATCCTGATATAGGCTGGTCTTTCTTTTTTCTTCAGATATTTAATATTCCTATTTAATAAAAACAGAACAAGGTTAAAAATTGCATGGTTACTCTTCATAAGGCTGATTATTGTCACAAGTTTTTGACTAGATAGTGCTATAAGGACGCTTCAGTCTTACTGCGATTGAAGATTCTATAGATAGGGAATTTTTTTCAGATTACATATCCTGGAAAGATACAAAAAAAGGGTATTTCATTAAAGTCATAGCTTTAATCTATAACTGTTTAATTTCAAAACCCTATGAGCTCTTAATTTAAAAAAACCCACTATGTCTACCTAAATTTTCTGCTTTTCACCTCTATATTTAAGTTTTCTTTTCATTTGATTAACGTTAATGAACAAAACTATCCCATCCTTTTTGCACACTTAGCAAAGATATGCTTAACAGTTGCATTTCTATAATGACATTAAAAGGAATAACTTAATTTATACATTTCTGAGAATAGTAACTGCTCTGAAACAAGGTTCAACATCCTTCCTATTAGATGGTTCCAATGTTTAGAATATATAATTTTTGTCAGAATATTTAATTGGCTCTGGATGAATAAAAAGGTATTAGGAGATGACACTTTTTCCCTAGATTTCATAAATGTAAGAACAAAACCCTCCGTTCAATCTGTAATCAAAAGGAAGTGATGCAGGTTTAGGAGAGTCAAGCAAATATAGGCAAAAATGTAAATAACAACACTACAGTAATGATATCGGCATTAAAATATTCACATGTAGTTACAGAAATATTGCATCCATGTATGGCTGTAAAACTATGTCAAATGAACAGATTGAAGTGAGACACCCGGTATCTATAAACAGAGTGGTGTTTGTGTACTCACTTGAGCCTGTGGAAGTGAACTGCAGATGAAAATAGAACTAGAAAAACAGTTGGTATCCAATAATGGTAGATGGGATCAGACCCCAGCCCGCCTAATGGAACACAGTCATTCCTCCAGTAAGCAAAGCAAGTTCCGTTCTGTGTTTGTTCTGAAGACACATAAACTCACAGAGATCAGGCATGATGTCCTGCTTTGTCTCAGCTGTCTTTTGTTAATACTGTCATCATCAAAAGATCAGCTGGAAAAAAAATCTATTCCAAATACTAACTAAAGAAAAAATTAGACCTTAAGGTGATGGAACTCTGTGTGTATTCTGTGTGAACTCTGTGTGTATAAATAGTGTATTGATGATGGAANAAAAAAAAATTAGACCTTGAGGTGATGGAACTCTGTGTGTAATTAATAAATAGTGTATTGATGATGGAAAATAGGACATTCTAGATCAATTTTGATGGTAGAGGAACATTTCACATGCAACTTATTAATCTACTCCATTTCTTGAGGGAATGTTATTGCAGTCCAATTAGACCAAGAAAAAATTGTAAAAGCTAATATTATGTTACAGCTCCCATAGGCCAAACAATAGAAAATGTTTGCTGGGGAAAACTGGGTAATATGGAAGAGACTACTCTAAAAATTAACCTTACAGTGATAGAATCCACATGTATACATGCTGCTCAGCAAAGCAAATCATTTAATAAACGACTGGTTCTTTAAATGATTCAGCTTGCGATGTTCCTTTAGATGCATCATCAGGAAATCAAAGGCTGGAGATCTGAAAGGTGTTTTCAGAGGTCATTGTCAAGGCAAAATCTCAAAACAGATAATAAAAACATTTCTGGAAGATGCCAGTTTAATCTATAGCTGAAAATCTTCAAATTTAATATTACTGATCCTTCTAACAGCCAACTCTGATTCTCATTTGCTTTCATAATAAAAAATGTCTTATTCATATTTAACAGAATAGTGCTGCATTTTAAATACATCTTTCCTTGTTCTACACTCAGTGAATATAGAACAACTTATTTTCCTTTTTGAAGGTAACATTTCATGTACTTGAGATCCCCTGTCTTTCTACAATCTTTTTTATTTCTAAACTAACCACATCTGATGTTTTTTTCAGGTTAAAATGGAGGTGGGCCTGTAAATATTATATTTTGTGGTTAAAATGAACACACTACTTTTAATGAAGCAGAATATTTATATCACATGAATAATAAATAAACTTAATTACAAATGCATAACTGCTATGTCTTGCAATTCTGTATTAGGATCATAAAATGTTTAGAAAGAAAAAGCAAACATCATCTAGCTCCTTTCCCTAGATCAGAGTTGCTCAGAGCCCCATCCAACCTGGCCTTGAACACTTTCAGGGATGGGGCATCCACAACTTCTCTGGGCAGCCTGTTCCAGCGTCTCACCAAATTAATATCTTGCTAATATCCATTCTAAACCTATCCTCTTTCAGTTTAAATCTGCTTTCACTTGTCCTTTCCCTACTCTCCCTTATGATGAGCCTCTCCATCTTTTCTGTAGCCCCTTTTATGCACTGGGAAGCTGCTATAAGGTTTCCCTGGAGTCTTTTATTTCCTAAGGTAAATAAGCCCAGGGTCTCCAGACCCCAACACCCTAATCATCATCATGGCCCTCCTCTGGATCATTTGTGCTTAAGGCATTAATTTTTCTTATTTACTCACAGTGCTTTCCTATTTAATTTTTTCAGACCCTTTCTTCAATTTATCAAGACTATACTGTGTTCTAATTCTGTCCTGCTGAGTGTTTGCAGTTTTGCCTGCTTTGTGTAATTTGCAAGGTTAATACCTTTGTTCTCCTCCTGAAAGTTCCTGGGGTTTTATTTAATTTTTTTAGCTTAAATTGCCCTTTTCTGTTTTGATTACACCACAGCTCATTTTCTGTCACAGCTCCCTGTACCTGCTAGCCAGTGCATTTCTTCCACTGCTGCTAGTCAAGTTCTCAGTTATCTCCATCCCTTGTTATTGTAACCTGTCTTTTCTGCCCCAAAAAAGCATCTTCTGGAGATTTGCTCCAATCCCTCAATAAAAGTCAAGCCCCCCAGCTGCCTTAGCTTGCCTGTGAACTCTTAGAAAGTGTGCAATGGCCCTGTCTCCCCAGCAGAGGAGATGCTGTGTTTTACTGCCCTGCCACAGCAGATGGGGAAGGATTATAGCAGCCACAATGTGCACAGAGCTCCCACAGGCCCCAGGCCACTTCCAGCCTGGCTGACTTCCTTCTCTGTTTACCTCATTGTATTATAAAGGGGCCTTATTCATCCTTCGGCTTAGATGGTGAATGGGTACCATCAGACTAAAAACAGTTCTGGCAGAAATCAACTTTACATCTCCTCCAGTCAGACAAAGATCTGTTGATAATTGCTTGATGATAACAGAGCAACTTTTGGGATTTCCTAGGTTGTGGCAGCTTAGTTTGCTCAAGAGAACACGGTGTTGAAGCAAGATCAAATCCTTACAGAATCTGAGGTTATTCTTACTCTTACCTACAGCAATTGAATATGTGTATTTGTATTGTATGTGGTAAGAGTTGCTATTGACTCAGTATATTTTGGTCAAATATCTGATGACAATTGTTTTTTCTGGAGTAGTTCTACATATTGGTTATTTTCTGTTTCCTTCTGGGAAATTAAACTAAAACAGTTAGAACATCTCAGTTCTTTTGCAAGCCATGTACACTTCCTTTCATCCCGGTCACTTAAAACAGTTTTCAACTAGTATTTTTTAATTCAGAATCCTGAGGTTGTTACAAATGCTAAAGGCTAGATTTCATTGGGTTACAAGAGAATACATCTGATTTAAGTACTGTCTAATTTGCTCTTCATAAGGCATATTTAAAGAAATCCACTTACATCTTATCATATTTATTCCTAAACTAATTTTAAAGAGGAAAATGAGAAGTCAAGACTATGTTCTCAGATGAAAATTATTTCTAGAAAAATATTATTATTATTATAACTTTGTTTGACTAAAGCTTGCTTAGGTTACATATCAGGAGAAAGTTTTTTATCCAGAAGGTGAGTGAACACTGAAAAGTGGTCACAGCACCAAGCCTGTTTGAATACAAGAAGCATTTGGGCAGTGCTTTCAGACAAAAGATGTGATTTTTGGGGTGTCCTTTGTAGGGCCAGGAGTTGAACTTAATGATTCTCTTCCAATTCAGCGTATTCTCTGATTCTATAGTGCTTTTTTGATTGAGTGATCACAATAAGTTTCTTATATTTTTAGTAATGATTTAAACTAGACTGCCTGCAGAATAATCTATCACAAACAAAAAATAAGTCTTTCTATCTAATTAATTTTTTAACTGCAAAAAAAGTTTTTTTTTTTGCAGATCCTGGACATCCCTATATTCTAAGCCCAAAGCAATGAAGACCAACAGACCCTAACTCTAACACTGCCTTGCACATTAAGAGTGAAAGGCCTCTTTTTTCTATCTCCATCTTTTTGATTCTGTTAATCAAATTAGGCTAAATTACATCTTTTTTGTCTCAGTAAGGAATGCCATTCTTCTTTAGTTGTAAGAACAATTTATAATACCAAAATGGTATACAAATTTTGAGATTTTGCTGGTGTGTAGAAAATGTTGCGCTGCAAAAATAGGAACAGTAAAGCAAGTTCTTAATGTGTTTTTTTCCCCTATCTTCCTCCTCCTCTCTAAGTTTCATCAAAAATCTATATTCTCAGAGACATTTTGCTAGCATGAGTGACTTTCTTTAATTGCAAGATAGCAAAAGTTGAAAGAATCAGTGCAGATGGCACTGGGCATGCAAGACAGACAAAAGAATTAACTTTTAGGACAAGAACACTCACAAAAGTCTGATTGCTTTTAATTAGGAAGGAGATGAGGAGTGATAGTTGAAACTTTGAAATTATCTCTTCAGTGGTTGTTATTCCACAGAATAACTTGAACCTTAATAGCATCAGCTTTCTTATCTTAAGCATGTTCATTAATACCACGAGTGTTCTGTGTGTCTGCAAAGAAAGCACACTTTTTCTTTACTTTTTATCATAGCATCAAACAATAGATGAATGACTGGGGATAAGTGACAATATTAATACTAGGAAACTTAATCTGTATGCAAAATGTTGTATTTTGTGTATTTGAACTTTTGAATAATTTGTCTTACATCTTACAAATTAACAATATGTTCTCTTAGTTTCAAAGGAAATTAACAAAAAGCATCTCATACAAAGGTATATAAAAATAGTTCAGCACAGAATTTCCTTCAGTAACAGCAATATTTCCTAAGAAAATGAGTGATTGCTTCTCCAAAGGTGTTCTTTAAGGGATAAAAAGCCTTTGATAAGAACCAAATCATTACTCTTGTTACTCTATAATATCTGTAATATCCTAAAGACTACTATTTGGTGACTATTTTAAACAAAAAAATGAGATACAGATTCCTTTATTTTTTCTGCTCAGACATACAAGGAAGAGGAGTTGAAATTACACATTTTTTAGTACATAATTACTAAAATAAATATCCTTAGTGATATGTTACACATCTTAATTACTTAGTGAAGAAAGACTTTCTAAAGTCCCAAATGCATCCCTTGTCTGAATGGAAATATATGGAACCTCTTGCCAGTATAAAGCTGCATTTTACTTTATGAATTTGGTTTCTTCAGCTTTGGACAAAAAGTTAAATGAAGTGTGAAACTGTAAAACAGCTAAGAAATATATAAGTAAAATCACAGCTTTTTTTTCCTTCCCTGTGTTGGTCACAGAAAGGAAAGCAAATGCTAGCAACTTTTTCTCATCCTGTAAGAGAATATTACCTCATGTTTAGTACACACAATTTAATTACCTACATTTATAACATAGGTTTTCTAAACAGCACAAGCACGAGACTCAAGATCAGCAAACTAATCTCTGTCTTCAGCGGTCAAAACTTCATTTTTTAGAATAAGCTAAAAGGAATTTTAATCACTCTCAGGAACTAGATAAAACTAAAGGTGTGTTGCTGGGATGTCCATGATAGGATGTGAAATTAAGCTGAAGAAAAAAAAATCACTGACAAAGGATAGAGATGAAAATACTAAGTGTTAGAATAGAATCCCTTTCTTAACTTTTGCTATTCTACAATTTTCAAAGAGCAATCCAATAATTTATTGAGGATTTTTCTGTGTCAAAACTAAAATAAGTTAGCGAATGCCAGGGTTTACTTTTGTCTATCAGAAACAGCTTTTCATAATAAAGTAGAGCATTAATCAAACAAGAGAAATATCCAGTAGATAACTAATTATTTTAAAGCAGTCTCAGGAGGTAGTCCGGATGGACAAAGGAGTCCAGGAAGGCTGGACATTCTTTAAAATGGAAATCTTCAAGGTACAGGAACAGTCTGTCCCCTTGTGCCAGATTTGTCTTCAGGGAAGGAGACTGGCCTGGATGAACAGAGAGCTTTGTCTCAAATTCAGACTAAAAAACAGTGCACAATCTTTGAAAAAGGGACTGACAACTTGGAAGGACGATAAGGGTGTAATGAGATTATACAGGGAGAAAATCAGAAAGGTCAAAGCCCATCGAAAACTTAATCTGGCTGCTGCTGTCAACAACAACAAAAATGTTTATACAAACTCATCTGCAATAAAAGGAGAGCTAAGGAGAATCCACACCCTTGGCTAAGAATGGGGGAAAACATAATGACAAAGGATGAGGAAAATGCAGATGCCTTCTTTGCCTCAATCTTTGAGACCAAGACCACTTTTTTCCAGGTACCCAGGCCTCTGAGGTGGAAAAGAGAGGCAGGAAGCAGAATATAGCCCCCATGAAAGAGGAGGAAAGGGTTAGAGACTTGCTACATGACAGACACTCACAGGTCTATGGGGCTTGATGGGATCTGCCCAAGGACAGTGAAGGAGCTGGGGAAGCACTCACAGAGCCACTTTCCAACCTTCTCAATTCTATGGTTTTATGAACTTAATGAATGGGAGCAAATAAACTCTTGAATCATACTGAATACTTTCTATGCTCACAATCAACAGCCCTCTGTTAATAGATTTGCTGCATGGGCTTTTTTTTTTTTTCAGAAGAATATAATTTTCATATTAACTCTCAGTAAAAGCAAAAAGGCTAGACAGTTTTATAATGTTTATTTCTCTTTTGAAAGACAGGTTGCATTTTATGTCAGAGCTCTTTAATCACATTAGAATGCTCTTTAATGCTCTTATAAACATTTCTTTATTCCTAGAAACAAAAGAATTTAAAATAGCATAGAATTTGTTGATTTGTTTTGTGATGCATAGAAACTTACAACATTTTTTTTTCTATTTAACATTTTCCAAACTAAAAAGAATATTCATAAACATGTAGTTACGGAGAAATTCTATGAAGAGGCTTCTATATTCATGGAATAAGCAGTTTTGTTTAAGAAAGTGAAGTATACAAGAAGACAATAGAAGACTAGACTGAGAACCTTAAGATGCCTTTTTCCAAAATACTCCAATTTACAGAGGCATATCAGCAGATTCAAAAAGAAATAATGTGCTCTATAGATACTTATTGTGCTGGCGAGCATATAACAGCCCTATATCACCAAGAAGGAATTAACTATTCTGTAAACAGAGAAAGCAATTTAAGTAAATGGGCCATTTGGACATCACTAGTAATAAAATTGTATACTTCTCCTGAGAAAGTTAAGTTTCACTTTTAGGGAACAAAGCAATTGTTCCCTTGCCACTTACCTTGTATTATGATGTTCATATTAGGCTTGTCACTGGAACTTTAGTATCTTTCACAGAGCATTGTGTTAGCCAATCAAAAACTCCTTCTGTAAATTAGTTTTATGAAAAGGGAGTATTAAGAGGTCAATGCCTGCTACAATATATTGAAAATTATTTTTGCTTTTGCATTTAAGATGTTTACAAATTCCAAAAATGGTAATTCTGAGCATATATGATACTATAAAGTTATTGAAGATGAGGAAGTAAGTTGGTGTTTATCCCCATAACTAAACCAAAAAGGAATTAACTAATGAGTATCATTAACTTTTGCTGGTGAACACAGAAAACCATCTCGTTCCCCTAGTGTTATGCAGAGTACATAGTCACGGAGATATTATACTAACATGTCAATAAAAGAGAACAAATGTAAGTATATGGATGTTATCTTGTTTATCGCTATCCTCAAAACACAATGAACAAAAAAAAACAGAGGGAAGATGAGCTAAAATAACTAGAAGATGAAACATGAAAATCAGATATTTTACGTGGGTCCTGTTTTTCTCAGATTTATGTCAGCTTCCATGCAGTAACAAACAAACTTCTGAAATGGTTTAAATTTTGAAAAGAGGAATGATTGAACTTAGAAACACTGTAATGACTCATCTGTTGTAGAAGTAATTAACATTTCCAATCTTGTGTAAGAACTGTAGAATTGACAGCAGCATTACATGGAGGTGATACATTTTAAGACCCTCAAATTCTGAGTAGCTACTTTATCAAGTAACGAACGATAATGGAACGTGAATAAGATTTTTATACATGGCTAGGGATAAATTTATATGTTTGCCTGTTTCCAGATGAAAAACTTCAGAAATATTCACTTGACTTGAAAATTCATTCTTTTTTGATGACAAGATTATCATAATAAGCACACACCTCAAACATCAAAGAAGTTTGCAATGGTGATTATTGCCAATTCGTGTCAAATTTATCAGTCCTAAAGAACTCACTACCCACTATAGGAATACAGTTAACATCTGAAAATATTTTTTTTTTCAAACTGCCTTTATAGACCTATACTGGATCCTGTTAGACTGATCTTTGACAGCTTTGAGGATGGAAAACTTAGGAGACTGCATCGGATCATCAAAGGTTCTGTAATCTGCAAAGCCAGTAGGTTTCCAGTAATGACAAAGAGAATTATTGAGGATGTATGGAAGGAAAATTTTACAAACTCTGATGACGTTGAAAGTTCTCTTTTTCCTTCTTACAGATTTTGGATTTCCAGAAGGATTTTAGGGGGGGACTTTCTGATTCCCCCCTCAATGAGGTTTTAATAAACATTCTGACATCATGTTCACTAAAACTGATGACAGAAAAAACCAAAACCTAAACTACAAATGGAAACAAGTTAAGTGATTAGTGTTAGGATAGAATAATTGGATGAGATCTGACATATTTTTATAGACCCCAAACACTGAGGGGGAAAAAGCCTTATTGTCAAGATGTAACCTTGTTTATTTACCCTGGGGAACTGCCGCCACTTTCTCAGACTTTTTTTAGTAATTTGAGTTCCATATGTTCCAAAGTGATTTCTGTCAAGATGCAGTGTTTATGAAGCTTGAGCAGAAGGGACATTTCAAAAGCTGATATATGGTGAGAAGAAGATGATGATTTTTGTGCCACATTGCTGTAATTTGGCCTATTTGGAATTAAGTGAATACAGCATACAAGACCCTTGTTTCAAATAATAACAGTTAACATAGTAGTTATGACAAATATTTAAAAGAAAGAGAAGTAGGGGAAGGATGAGATTGTAGCTGTGAGCTGTACAGCTTTATTTACCTTTAGCCAGAGTTTATGAACATTTGAGAAAACAAAAGCCACAGGAAAACCTACACTCCTTCCTTTAACATGGCGAACATGCCACGTCCCAAGGCTTGTTTCTTAGCTAAGAGAGAAAGCAGTGAAGCCTGTTAAAAATGGTGGAGACACCAGAGAAATGGAGACCTATTAAAATTGTCAAGGCTATAGGTGAGTGACAAAGGAGCAGCAGACCCCACAGCTATAGAAAATTAAGTACTGCAGTCAAGGAAAAAAAAATGAGAGGCAGACAGATGAGTAGATATGTAGAAGCAAAAGGAAGATTTAAAATGGTGCAAGAACATTGGTATTTAGGCCATTGAAATGGAAAATGTACAAAACTTCTAGCACACCCAGTGAAATAGCAGCTGTAGACAACAGAGTCTTTTTCCTCCTGTTAAGGAAAGAAAGTAGCACAACCTAACTCATACACCAGCTGTAGGAGCATGTAATCACAATCAGAGTCATATTTAATTCATCAGTGGTCATTAACAGTGTTACTTCCGTCTTGTTAGCTCATCAGAAACATCCAATTTTATTTTGCCAAGGACTGCAAAGACCAAAGTGTCTATGGGCTAGAGGCTTTTTTTCTTTTTTTTTTTCCTCTGAATAATATATAATATTCTACTTGGTTTCACTACTGTGGTTTTTGAGGCACGTGTTTACAAGAAGAATATGTAATACAGTATGACTAGAGTAATTACAAGAAGAGCTTATAAATGAACTTATGGTGTCATGTGGTCTTTCGTTATAGCACTGACCAAGAAATAGTCTTCAAAATTGGTCTGATATCATCCAAGGAAACAGGAAATTTTAGTTCTTCTATAAAATGCCCTGGTTAAATTCATTTATGAGTTGAGGAAGAGGGGAAGTGGCAGAGACTAATGAGGATGAATTTTGTTGGAATCTGTATCACACTTTGTGAAAATGTTATAACTTTCAGGGCTGTTTGGATTATTAAATCAGCTTAAACCCTTAAAAAAAAAGGTTCTTGTGTTTATTATGATGCTCCCAAGCTGATCGTCATGCCATGCATTAATTCATTCCTTCAAATTCATTGAGCAAAATCTGCCTAAAAAGGGTTGATGATTTTTGCAGTCTATGAAGTCTATTAAGCATATAAAATGCATTAATATTAAAAATTGATTCCACTTCTTTCCTGAGGTTTGGATCTACCTATGAGCGTTTGCCCTCATTTACCTTACTTGACCTCTGCAGTGGGATAAAATAATTACAAAACCATTTTTCCAAATTTTATAACCCAAGGATCTCTTCTGAGTTTTTGGAGTGGACTATCTCCAGGATTGTTATTCAAGTCTTGATTTTTTTGGCAATTATCTTTAGCTTTTTCCTCTCATTTCCCAGTGTTATTTTGTAAGGAGATTTGGCCTCTTAATGTTGTCCCAATTTT
Organism: Polioptila caerulea; assembly: GCA_013397295.1. Lineage (NCBI taxonomy): Eukaryota > Metazoa > Chordata > Aves > Passeriformes > Certhiidae > Polioptila > Polioptila caerulea. The sequence goes on from VYXF01011136.1 coordinate 310,205, forward strand.
TGTAAGAATTCTGCAAGTTAGCTGCTGTAAATGAAGGGCAGCAGTGTGTACTCACGCATTTAAGTGCACGAGGCTACTTAAAATTCTCAGAAGGAAAGTAGATCAAAGAGTAAAACTTAAAAAACCCAACAAACCAGCCCAACCACAAATACATTTAGTCCCTACAAGGTGCTCTGCAAAAATTTTCTTCTAAATTAGTTCTATTTTCAGTTATGAATCTGATTAATGAACTTTCCAGAACCCTATATTAAGCTAGTTTTGAGTGTTCAAACTTGAAAAACACAATCCTTTAATTAAAATTGATAAAAATAGATACTGAAGAAAGCATGAGTCAGTCAAACCAATATTAAAATATATAAGACAGTCTAAAAAAATATTTTAATTCAGAAAGGAATGAAGGTTGACAATCTGAAGAGATTACCCTGTGATCCACCTAAGCTTATTCTCTAAGCCTTCCTCAGGTAAAATTAACTGAAACAGTCACATGCTTGCTCAGACTTTATTTTGAAAAGTTCAGGTAAGTGATGAGGAATGAGATTATCTAATTCATGTAATCAGGAGTAACAGTAAATATTTCTATTAAACTGATAATTTTTTTACCAGTAATAATCTTGGACTAATAAATAATGGGATCATACAACAAACCATCACAGCTCACTTTAGTGGGGTTGGTAAATTTCCGTAGTGAACAGTCTGAAGAAGAGGTATAAATAGGAGGTAAAAATATCCAAGCCTACTTGTGAAGAAAATTTATTCCTGCACCCTAGAAGCTTGTTTTTTAAGCATATCTTAAACATATTAAACACAAATTATCACTAAATGTCTAAACAGGTGGGAGGTAGGGGCAGAGAGAAGTAAAAAAAAAAAAAGGGGGGGGGAGAAATAGACATAAAATGTTAGAGTTTATACTTCAATTTTGGTTCTGCCTGATGTCTAATCAACTTCTGCAGCACTCCATCCACTGCTCTCAGAATAACAAAGTGTGTCCTTGCCAGTGAAAGACAAAGAGAGTTACAGGTATGAGCTGCAGCTAAGGTACTGTTACTGTCCTGTTACTGTTCAGAAACAAGGTAGTAGAACTTCAGATCAGTAGAGATTTAATATTATCTGATATGAATTGAGAATTTCTCCAAATTACCTGGCTTCATGCATTGCCTGAATACAAACCACAAGTTTGCATGCAAATTGTATTGTCCTTACAAAGATGCTCCTCTCATCATCCATGTTTCTGGCTTCCAACAGTAAAGCTGAACACTGAAAAGGAGTTCTCGAGAGGTTATGGGGATTTGATTGATCCCATACGGAAAACTTAAGTGAAATGAAAAAATAGGTAAAGATAAATACGGGTGGGAGGATTTTATTGTTTGTCAGGAGGAAGGATCCTTGAGCTCTACTAGACCCACCCTAGAAAGAGCGCTATCTGACTTGCTGTTACATAATTTGTGCAGATCTAGTACAAAGTGTTTAAACTGGTCTTTCTGACTCCTTTGAGGTAACCCTCTATCATCTTTTCATCAGAGATGTAATTTTCCATGGGTGCCACTTGACATCCTACACATTCTGGACAATCCAGTAGAAAATATGGCCCTGAATTTCAATTTCCTCTTAGATTTTGGTCTTAGGCAATGACCCGTGGTGCATACTTCTGCTTTCTGTCTTGGTCTGAGACCTTTAATTGGAATTATTTTTAATGATTCTTGGCATGAAGTAGACATTATTAAAATGCACCCTTCAAAGACCAACAAATTAATTTCAATCCCGGTTCTCCATTTTCCTGTTTTCTGTTATCTTCTCCTCACACTTCCACTTGTTAAATTGTCTCCTGATACAGCTGGTGTAAAAAAGAAGAATTAATTTTCCAAATTTGGCACCCATATGAAGAGGTTGGAAGTGCAGATGTATAATTTTTGAAGCAGTAGTGAAATTCCAGCTCATTGCCAACACTAAAAAGGGTTCTAATTTACAGACATGCAGAATGAACTTGAAAAGACATAAATGACACTTAATACTTCATAACTGAATGGACAAATTGTGATAATCAAGTGACAATAGAAAACCTTTGTACACATTATGAGAAAACCAAACTACGTGACAGATGACACAGAACTTGGGTTGTAAAACTTCCAAGAGACCTTGGAAACCAATTATTCAAATTCAATTCTCGAACAATGGGCTCACCTTAGATGGCTTTATGTGCCTGTCATTATTCCCATTTTTTCAGCAATCTAATTATAGCTTAAAGATTTTTTCCTTACTGGAGGAACATAGGGTTGTAGTCAGTCCTTGGACTAACAGTAGGGCGTGACACTGCAGCAAGCTTTATATTTTGGGATGTGCAGGTCACCCTTTAGATTCTGGGGACAGGCAATTGGCTTCATACAAAGGATTTCAGCAGGAACATTATTTTCATTGAGCTTCCATGCAAACTCACCAAGAAACCAAAATGTACTTTGGGTTTATCATTTAACTACAGTAAATTTTCAAATGAATACTTTAAAACTTTTTCACTGTTTGAGGGAAGCTCCCTTTAAAACACAAAAAAAAACCTCCCCATATTGCACCTAGGTTTTATTTCGCTGCAAGGAATCACTCCGTGAGAGTTATAAGCAGTGCTTATCTTGCAAGCTTGGAATCTTGCTCATTTTTCTCCATTTATTTCTTAAATTCAGTTTTTAGCTTTTTGCTTATATTTGCTTTTGTTTTTCACCTAAATTGTCTCAGTTACTACACTTCAAATGACACAGAGAACTCTACTACTAAAAAAAAAATTAAAAAGAAGTTAAATTTGCGAAAAAAATCAAATAAACTTAACACAAAGAAATGTTGATAAAAGAATACTTCTGATACTGTATTCTTTTATCAATAATTCCAATTCTAGTGCTGGAATAGTGACAATATGTGCCTGGAATACCTTATCATAAAAGAATGCAAATCAAAATGAATTTTCCTTTTATTTTTCTTTTTTGACAGCAGATGTGAACATTAAAAGATGACAGTGAATGTATAGGGAGACATTAAATGAGTCTCTGGAACGACTGACACTTCTGAGTTGTAGGGAATCAACTCATAAAGAAATACTCAATTTTCCTGAATTTGAGGCTATCACACAGCTTTGTCAAGTTCATAAAATGGAGATGCTGAGCCAGAATATGATTAATAGTTTTACCTAGAAGTTGAATTATTCAAAAATTAAGATACGCTTTTCAAAAGGAGAGATTCTTTTTTTAAAAAAGCTTAGAATGCTGATTAGGAATAGGTTGAAAATTCCAATCAGCATGCACCTGATTTGTTTGCTTGTTTGTTTTGATAAAATGGTTTTTTATTTGAAATCAAATATGCACTGAAAGGAAATATTGGCGATCTTAGTGGTTTGTTTCACCTACCAGAACTTGTTAGCCTAGCTTTGCCAAGTGTTCACTTGGTTTGTTGGTTTTAGAAACTCATGAACATTTATGTAATGTTCACATAAATATGAACTGCAAGGACAGAATTATTTCATCTTTAACAGATGTCAGTGTCTCAGCACTAAATCCTGTTTATTTACAGCATATAATAACAATGTCTTGCAGTCTGGCTTATTATCTACACTAGTGTCTTCAGCTGTCTACTGAATATTTAGCCTTGTCTTTGCTATCATATCAGCAAATATAGACTTTTAAAATTCAAACTGTTAACATAGTAATTGATTTTAAAAGGAAATACATTTTTTCATTCAGCTTCTGGTGTTAGATCTCACCTCTCTTTCAGCTTTTCTGACAGAAGTTTCTTGGGACGCAGACCTTTAAAAGAGGTTTCACAAGGACAAGTATCTGCCAAAAAATGGGACCAGCTAGAGAGGTATTTGGAAATCACAGAATGACAGAATGGTCAAAGTTGGAAAGGGGCCAAAGGTGGGGTCATCTGGTCACACCTCCTTGTGTTAGCAGAGTCTTTCCAAGACACATTGCAGAGGACTGCCTCCAGATGGATCCTGAATATCTCCATTCCATATCTCCAGTGAGGAGATCCACACCCTCTCTGGACAATCTGTTCCAGTGCTCGGTCACCTGCACAGTAAAGTGGTTCTTCCTCGTATTTAGGTGGAACCTCTGTGCATCAGTTTCTGCCCACTGCCTCTTGTCCTGTTGCTCAGTAGGAAAGAGCCAGGCTCCATCCTCTTGACAGCCTCCCTTCACTCGGCCTGGTTGGTGTCATCCTGCCTGCTGGCACGTGTGCTGTATGACTGCTTAAGAACTGACTTTTCTGGATTTAGTTGAAGATCAAGTCTACTTTCCTAGGAGAAGTGGCAAAGAGGGCATCATGTCTCACACAGAGCTTCCTATTTCTGTGCAGGGTAGTCCTGCTGTCTTGTGTTTTGCAAAAGTCTTGGTGATATATGAGTATGAACCTTGAAGGTCCTTCTGAAGAAGCACATAGTGAGAGCAGTAATGAAGGGGTTAGCCTGCATGTGTAGAGCTATACAAGTAGGAGATTGAAGGATGGTGTTGCATATCTGCTCTGGAAATACCTTTCTTTCTCCCTGGTGCAATGACCTGAAAAGATTTGCAGGAATGTAATTTCTCCATCTGACATCTTTGAGTGCTTCCTTCTGTGTAAGCAGGGGAGAAAGATGCTTGCCCTTGAGCAGCTGAATGGTGATGAAAAGCAGGCATCTAGTCTGGACATGGTGTATCACTTAATTTTGTGCTACTACTTTTAGTCAGACAAATTGTACCATAATGAAAAAGGAAATAAAATCTGGTAGTCTTATGAGTTTTCCCTGTCACTGCTCTGCATACTAAACAAAGCACAAGCTAAAGCAGATGGTGGGCATTTTAATGCCTCGAAATGTCTGCGCATCTAGGGAAAAGAACTCCTCATCACTGATAGTTTCTGAGTAAGTTTAATAATTTCTATTAAAGTTCCTACAACACATCTAGAATCCAGGTTTTGTTAGTTTTTCTTTCTCTTAGTGCTTGTGGGTTTGTTTGCTGGTTTTTTTTGTTTGGTTTTTTTTTTAAATCTAACACACGTTTAGGGAAAAAAAATTTCCTTGTCAAGAAAACTTACAGCTTTTATATTTTTCCCTGAAAGCATCTATTTTAGTTAAACTGTCAAAATATGCCAATCTCTTGACAGCCAGAAATTATGTGGGTGTCCAATAAAAGGAAAACTATTTTGTTTTTAATTGTGGCAGCATCTGTAGGAGTGTCCAATCTTATACACCGCTCATGCCTATCTAATTTAAAGAGCTGCCAGCTGGTTCAAGCTATGCACATGGGCTTAATTTTCTTTACTGCTGGAAACTAAAGAATTCCACTGGAGCAAGTCATGTCTGAACAATGCTTAGTGTTACTCACTGGGGTATGGTGACAGCTTCATGGTGTTATAATACAATGCACTTCACTGAAAGCTCTGATTAATAACATTTGGCTGATTTTTTTTAAAGTATTTGATCAGGCAATTGTTGCCTAGTCAGATCAATTTTTTAGAAAATCAAGAGAAGAATTAGTATTTTTAGTACGCTTTTATTAGTATGCTTTACCACATGTATAATTCATCTTGGACTCTTTCATTATAAGTACTAAATATTTGCAATTTCTGTTGTCTGTATGTTGCGGTCTTTTGTCTAATGACCCTCTGGCCGTGATAAGACTAAACTACAGTTATTGGAAAATCAGTTGGGCTCTTAAAAATGTACCTACCAGACTAAGTCTACTACAGAAAGCTTTCAGATAAAATGATTTTTAATGTGTTCTACTGAAGAGAGTCCAAAGGAAGGCAATAAGGATGGTGAAGGGCCTTGAGGGGAAGCTGTGTGAGGAGCAGCTGAGGTCACTCGGTCTTTTCAGCCTGGAGGAGACTGAGGGGAGACAGCAGTTACAACTTCCTCCAGAGGGGCAGACACTGATCCCTTCTCTCTGGTGAGCAGTGACAGGACCCAAGGAAATGGCCTGAAGCTGAGTCAGGGGAGGTTTAGGTTGGATATTAGAAAGAAATTCTTCACCCAGAGGGTGGCTGGGCACTGGAACAGGCTCCCCAGGGCAGTGGTCACAGCACCAAGCCTGACAGAGCACAAGAAGCGTTTGGACACTGCTCTCAGGCACAGGGTGTGACTCTTGGGGTGTCCTGCGCAAGGCCTGGAGCTGAACTTGATGATCATTGGGAGTGCCTTCCAACACAGAATATTCTCTGATTCTGTAAAATATTTTCAAACGCATCCAGTGACGTAGTGCGTAGATGATGATTTTGTAAACCCTGGATATACTAGGCAACCAAAAAAAGAATACCATAACAAGACATGTCCCTTAAATGCCATGTGCATTCAGCTTTAAACCTATACATATTAAAACAATTCTGATTTAGAGATGAAAGATCCTCAACTTATATCCTTCTATCTTTCCTTAAAATAAAACACTAAAAATATATTACAGTACATACACTTCTGTATATGATAATACATGCAATATGTTTTTTTTGTGACAACAAAAGTTAAGGATGGTACTGTAAACAGCCAATGCATACAGATATTTCCTCCACATTGGAATAATGAGTGCATGAGCAGTTTCTCTTATTATGCTTGAATGATCAGAGAATCATACTGTAAAGAATATAATTTATGCACACATTTATTTATTTATTAAAAACACAAGCCATTATACGTGCTTTAACAACCAGTACTGTGTAACCTATTTCTTTATATTTCTTTGCTTGACAATTATGCTTGAAGGGATGAGAGTTACATTTTATCTGAAGCCTCATTAAATGTGTTCTGGATGAAGTACCAGTAATAAATATGAAAAGGAAGGATGTGCTGCTCCCCTTCCCCCACCATCGTATTGCCTAGCATATATCACCATAATACTAAAAACATTCAGCATGCAATACAGAAAAAAAGTGATATACAAAGAGTGTTGCAGTAAGACGTAGGAAACCCAACCCCAGTGAAATAACGAACAGCATCCAAAGTAGCTTATCTTGGAGAAAACTCTGCACATAGAGAAACAACAAATATTCTGGTAGTACTGCAGGTGAACGTTTGTGGAAAGTTTCTTACAATGATCTGTCACAGATGGGGATTGCTTTCCAGACTTGATTTGTACCAAAGTTTGAAGGTCATACATAGTGTTTGGGGAATGTATTTTCCCATCTTTTGGGCAAAGTCAACAGCTCTGCTTCCCTCTTTTTGTGTCCCAGAGGATGCTTGACGGGTCATGCCTCTGCTCTGTGCACCTGTCTGATAGACCTGGCACTTCCTTGCAGTTACGCACAGTGCCCACAGGTGTGCTGGGCTATAATAAACTCCTTTTCTTTATTCCAACTTACTGTTCATAGTTTTAATGTAAAAGTGAGTGTCATGGGTAAAATATATTCAGGGGTGTGTTATTCTATTACCATCCGTTGGAACTGGGATAAGCGAGGAGTGATGTAATCTTCTGTTGATAAACCAGCTGATAAGAAACCAGCAAGAGCAGTTTCCTTATCTCTCCCATGACCCATCCTCCCTCCAAGGATAGATCTTCTGCTAATGGGCCATTGGGTCCATAATGTGTACTGATAAACTTACACCATCCCATTGGGAAATGTTCCATCCGGGGGGGAGGGGGGTTGGGAAGAGCCAAGCCCTTCTACCTGGATAAAAACCTGATATTTGGGACACCAAGCAGCCTCCTCCACTGGACTCCCAGAGGAAGAACAGGCCCATCCTTCACCACTGGACCTTTAGCAGAGAGCAGCACCTTTTCTACAGGATTACCACCTCAACAGAACCACAACTGCTAGTCCAGGAGGACTGCAGCCACCACTCCAACTGGACTGCTACCAACAGGACACTCCAACAGGGTATCAGGTTGTATTTGGTGTCTGTCAATGATTTTTTCTTTTTCCTTATTGCCTGTTTCTTTTTGTTTCCTTCTTTTATTTTCCTTTTTCCTAATAAATTGTATTTCTGACTAGAAGTCTCCCACTGGTTTTGTTTTTCAAACCAGAACAGTGAGACTTTCAGTGATTAATGTAAGACTCAGCAGAACTTTGAGCTGTGAAACATTTTTTATCAGTCTTGTATCTACCAACAGATTAGTTGGTTCATGTCAAATCAGGAGAGGCCAGAGGCTGATTTTTTTAGTCTGTTCAAACTGAAAGGTTACGAAGCCTACAATAAGGGTTTGCATTTCAAAAGTTTGCTTTTAAAAATATTAATGAGAAATTAAGTTTCCTTGAAGACAATCTGGTATTTTTGAAAAACATCAAATTAAAAGAAAAGGAAATAAAAGCGTTTATATTTTCCCTTAATATGCTATAATAGATTTTGACATTATAATTCTTTTCTATCTATGCCAGAATGCTGATTTATTTTGGAGAGTCTGATTAATGACCAAAGTTGAGTTCAGTTTTTATAGTACTGCATGCTACCCGCGACAGTATATTCAGGAGACAAACCACAGAGACATCAAAGAAACAATGGTGTTGGCATATTTTATGGTAAAACATAACTTTCTTCTGGAAAATTCACTGGTGCAATCCTTTCATATCACGTTGGAAGAACAGCTATCAAACAGAAATGTTTTTTCAACATAAAACAAAACTCCTGTGTTTCATATAGGAAAGATTTTGTCAGGTTTTTTCTTTCAGTCACATGAATTTTCCCTGGCTATCCTTCACCTGCTTATAAATTCTCAATCCTCCAAGTGACACAAAAATAACAGGAAAGGATTTTTCTCTAGAAGACAAAAATAATAGATTATCAAAAATGAAGCTGATTTATGAAAATAGCAACATAAGGCCTACATTGCCAACAAGCCATATAAGACCCAAATAGCATTTAAAAGATCGCAGGCTTGAGCTGCCTCCTGCTTTGTGTTTGCAAAGTTTTCATTCGTTTTGAAGATGCTAACTTATAGAACTCAAAGTCATTGCAGATAATGTAGATAAAACAAAGATTCAATAAATTTCAACCCTGTCCAAGTAAAGTAGATAGTCTGACAGATAAAAAGTATGGGAGTAACCAAATGAGTAGCAGTAGATACATATTCTCTTCTGTATTTATCCAAAAGGCTGAGATCCAACATTTATTCCTAAATGAAATTAAACAATTTCAATTTAACAATTACCTTCAAACATTTGTCATTTAAATGCTCAAATATTTCATAAGACAAATTATCCCTGTCTGTTGGAAGAAATTCTGAAAACCAGGTTATATTTCTTCAGGTTCATTAACTCTGAATATAATATCGTAATATAAATAATTTCCAACCCAATTTTCAGGAAAAGAATTAAATATTAAAAAAAAAGAAATCAATTCTTATGCAGCCAAAAATCACATCCAGAGCTACCACAACTGCTATTGCTAGTGAAGCCCATCTATCTCCCACAATCTCAAATCACTTTTAATTAATCCAGATACTGCAAGATAAATCCCATTACAGCTGACACTTCCTATTTTATTCCATGTCTTCTATGAAATATTTCTACTACTAATGTTTCTGACATTTCCTCTTTGAATTCATAGGTTTTTTTCTTAAGTGGAAAACAGCCTCCTGTTTATGGTACAGATCTTCTTAAAACTTATGACATTATTAAAATCTTTAGTTGATTGTTTGTAATTACTGGGGTTCAAAGGAATGACTGACAGGATTTCAATGCCAGATTGAATGTCAGTGGACCTTCTAATGGGACAACAGAGACACACAGGATTCTTCTGAACTAATTTTATCTATGCCTAATCACTGCAAAAAAATTGCTTCCATAGGCTTAACCCTATTTATATTAAATAAGCAATTAAAATGGAAAGATCCATTGGAACATACCTGTCAGTCTGCATTGACTGAAAGGGAAATTTCAGACATAATATTAGCTGTACACTGCTTACACAGCTAGAGTTAGAAGGGCTAAATTATACCTGCAATGCTTAAATGAATACTAACACCACTAAATCTTTGTGTGAAGAACTGTTCACCAACCACATAAAAAGCCAGAAGTGTAAGCACCAGTTCTGTTGCAATGACTGGACTTTGTAATTGGTAGCAATTAACTTTGTTCTTCCTGGTTGCCAAGATACTAAGCTGTTAGCCATATGAATTGATAAAATAAACTTATAAGCAACAATGCTCAATTAAATGAATAAATTGTGTCTATATAAAAGACACTTGACTATCAAGCTGTATGAAAATAGCTTAAAATATGTATTTACTTTGAAAATGAAAATACCATCAATGACCTTGGTTAAAAATTGTGATTTGGAGCTGTCTGAGTTTTGAAGAAAAATGGAGTTTCATATGAGAATGGGTTTCATATTACAAATGCAGAAGACATATTTTCTTCTGCTGTACTTATATTGTACTGATCATCCACAGGCCACCCCTCTGTGATGTAAGCAATTCTATTCAGATCACTGAATAAGATTCCAATTTTTTTCTGCTTAAAATGTTTCCAGAGTTTCCTACCACCACACTGATTATTCTCACTGAGATGTGGGTTATTATCCTGATTTACAGTTTGCTCTCTGAAGTCTTACAAGACGAGTAAAACAAAATGGCAAATCTCCACACAAACATGAAATAAGAGAAGACACAAAAATAAATAACTATGACTGATAAAATTCTGCACGTCATTCCCACTAATATTTTCCATACTGTGCTATGAAATGAAGTATTTTTCATTTAATTTGCCAATCAATAGAAAAAATTCAGACCTCTGTAAAGCAGAGTGAAATTGGATTTTGATGAAGTATAATGAAGAGAATCATGCTAGTTGTTAGTTTTGAGGGAAAAATAAATTTATTACTTTTATTCAGAAAGGTAGTAATAAAAGTCTTCAAGAACATCAGCTGCCTAAACTTCCAGGCATTGATTTAGAGTTTTAGATCATTACTAAAGCAGGGATTGAAGAAGGTCCAGAGAGTGAATTGTCAACACTATGTACAGTTCTTTTATCTTCACATTAAAAATTTATTGCATTTACAAGCCATGTGGTTTGAAAGCATCTTTTCATGGCTGATTAATCTTTATTTAAGCTAACAGGGATAAGTGTCCAGTGACTCAATGAAAATTAATTAACTTACTAATTTTATTAAGGTAGAATTTGGAGACATGTTAATTGTGAAAAGAAAAAAAATTTGCTGACTGTGATGTTGAGATTGCAACTGGAACTCATACTGTGGCTCTGGCAGGGGGACAGTGTGGGTGGTGCCTCCTTCTCCTGTGCATTCTCACAGTCTGAAAGGGGACGCAGATGCAGCAGGAGCCAGGGGACTCAACAGTGACTGCCCCACACCTTCTCCTTCTCCCTTGTGCCTGCAGAGGCAGCCTCAAGGACAGCAGCACCCTTACACAGCTTCCATAAGTCTCCCTGAAGCTGCCAGATTTATCCATCACACCATAAAGCATGTGTACTTCCCCATCTCCTGATGGTAGGCTCTGCACATGGCAAGCCACTTTTTCTGGCATTCTTACCACACAAGGCTCTTGCCTTGAACTATCAGATTAAAAAAGAATTTTAGAAAGCATGGGTGTTCAAGTATTTTGCTGAAAAATATCTTAAATATTGTTTCCCTGAGACATGTTCTGATTCTTGACTGCTTGTGACTCTTGACTGATTTATTATTTATACTACTCCTTCAGCATGCAATAGTAAGAAACATTTTGCTCTTATTTGAACACTTGTTTAACCTCTTACACTATTGTAAACTTGAATGTTGCAATAACCTAAAGGAAAACAAAAAACGAGACGTAGACAGCATCTTGGGGCTAATGATTCTGCAGCACTGCATGTAGAACAGAGCTCTTGATACACTGCCCTAAGTACCACATCAATACCAATAAAAATAAATGGGATGTTGAACTACTGCATGGACTAGCATCACTGAGTGACCTCTCCCAGGCAGCCCTTTGGGAAAAATCTTTCTGTTTTCCCTGGAGAAGGAAACTGACGCGCCGCTGCTTCCAAACCCCTCACACCGGCTA
>VYXF01011136.1:322291-366846 GCA_013397295.1 Polioptila caerulea
CCACTTTCTTTCTAGAACAAGAGTCCTCTAACTCCCTGTCAAATAAGGCTGTCCAGCCTGTTTCTAAATGAGCTCATCCTCATCCCCCAAAACTCAGATGGGAGCCCTTGAAATCCTGTAGCAATTTAGCATTGAACAGTTTTTCAAAGAAAGCCTTTGAAGACTATGGTAGTTATCTTTATCTTCAGCCATATCTTTAGTCAGGAGTTTAATAATGACTGAATAGAAAATGGTGAGCAGACCTGTCCATGTAGCAGTAACTACTTGTGAGAACTTGTGTGAACACCACTATGTGATTATCCCTGTGTCTCCATCCCATGATTATTTTAACCAGAAAATATATTTTTTAAATTACTACATTCTTCTAAAAAAATTTCTATATCTTACTGTCTTCTTTTTCCACAAAAAACAGTAAAACACTGAGCACCTACATATTTTTGGCAAAGCATAGTGTTGCCAAGAGAAAATGAGAAAAAAAGTAACCACCGTACCCTTCAACCTGTTAACAGTCAGGAGTGAAGTACTGCATTGCTTCAGTGGTCTCTGTAGAGCAGAGCATTTCTTCCCAGGAGGAACAGCTTTGGCAGACAAACTCACTACCTTTTCCCTGCTCTGTGTGATCTTTTGCAGCTGGGAGAGAGAGAGGCCTAATACAAAGATGGATTAGTACATGTAGAATCTAAAGAAATATAGAGATTAATAAGTGAGATATAAATTAAGAGCCTACCTGTTTTCTACTTGGAAACAGAGACAACAGGCTCAGAGTGGAAACCAATGTGTTTCTTCTATATACCTCAGTCTTGGGTATCTTTCTTACCCGTGCTCCAATCAAACATGGAAACTGCTGAACTGCTATCCACCCTGGACAAAAGTAAAAGTTACCATTAAATTCATATTTTCCTCCAATCTTATCATCACAGTTTGGAAGAGAAATAATATCTGATGAAGATTCCAGCAGTTCTTCCTATGTTTCTGGAAGAACATATATGTTCTTAAACATACAATGTCTGTTTAAATACTTACTGACCAGGAGAGTGTGCTGCATCTGAGAGAGATGGTGCACCAAACTCCAGAGACCCCTGTGAGATATAAAGTTGATTACATCACTTAACACCCACTTCTTCAGTAAACTGAGGGTTAAGCAGTGGCTCTAGGACATCCTTGGTTATCTTGAGGACAGCACTTCTCACTTAGCTCCCCAAGAGAAAGGTTTATTTGGTAAGCAAGAGTGAGATGCAGGTGGAGCCTAAGCTGCCCAGGATCCTGAAAGTGTGTAGTGTTTCTTCTGGTATATGGAAAGATGTGGTTCTTAGGCTGCTTCTCTGTTCTTGCTAAACTGTATGGGAGCTGAGTGCAACCTAGGAGAATCCAGAGAAAATAAGGAAAGTAATATTTTTCAGAAAATTATATGACCTGAATTTTGAAGACTTCTTGATTTTGTTTCCCATTCTGTGTGTATATATACTATGTTCAAGCTGCATAAATTGTTTTCTTTCTACAAGAAAAGCCAAAATATATTCACCAAATAAAATGTGCACAATTAGAAAACACCAGACTATCAACAAATCTCCTGCATAATTAGAATAGTAATACTGTTGTGCAGGAGATAATAAAACTTTATTTTGTTTTTGCGAAGTCAATAAACAATATACTATATGTTTTCTACTGAAAAACTAAAAGACTCTCTGGAAACTTCAAATATATGTATGTATGCACATGTTACTGAGCAATTTATCAAATAATAAATCTCTGTGGAGGGCACGCACATTATAGTCAACTCTGTCATGCTGTTGTGAAAAAGCATCATACTGGGATGTATAAACAGCCGTACAGACTGCGAGACACACACAGTAATTACTGTTTCCAGTATGGGTGATGCCTTAGGTGATATACTGTGTTCAGTTTGTGCTCCACAATTCAAGAATGAAGTGGACCGTTTGGACAGCAAAAAATTGATCAAACATCTGAAACTTATGACTTTTGGAAAAGGAGAGAACACACTGGAGTTATTAAGCCTACAAAAAAGAAGAAAATATAGGGGAGACATAGTAAGAGTCTCCAAATGTGTTGCTTTCTGCCAAAGATGAATAATCTACTCTCCTGTCCCTGCTGAGGAGGCCAGGAAAGAGTGGCCTTAAATTGAGGGAAGGAAGAGCCAGGCTAGAGACTCGTGAGGAGAAAAAGAAATCTGAAACACTGGGAAATACCATAATAAAGTTTACAATGGCTACAAAAGCCTTAGCTGTTGAGAATTTGTATAGAGTAGATTAGATGTATATTTTAGTTTGTTAATACAGATATGTATGGAGTTGTCCTGCAGACAAGATTCAACTTACTATTGCTCCTCTACTGTTTTCTTGTCTGTGAGTCTGAGACATCTATGCAGTGCTCCACAATTAGTTTTCAGTCTGGGATAAGAGGCTACTGCAATGCTCTTTCTCTGATTTGAAGCACAGGATATTTATTTCAGACCAAAGATTCATGGCTTTAGTTTTGAGTCTAATTGAATTGGATTGTGGAGTCTTGAGGAAGTCATCAGGGTGAAACAGAATTCAGGAGTGAAATATAAATAGAATCATCTTTTAGACAGTCTGGGGAAAAAAAAGTTTGTTAGTACCTTTCGAGTTTGAACCTCATTGACGAAAAATGTTGTGCTCAGTTGGTCTTTCAAGCTGATCATGCTGAAAACCTTTGACCACATCTTTGGTTCTGAAACTAAGTAGAAAGTGAGATTCAGAGTCAGTTTTTTCTCATGAAATTTATCTTGCCTTATGAATCTCTAGAAACTCTAAAAGACAAGACTAAACTTAACTGCTGGCAATCCTTCAGCAGGAAGATCCTTCTCACTGACCTCTACAACTTCCACATGACAATGCTGCTCCTTGATATGTTACACTTTGATTTCCTATCCCTTAATAACCAAATGCAAATTGTTGGCATGCTGTTCAGGAGATGTTCATTGTTATCTTTTTGTGACAAAATTAGGCAAAATTCTTAACTGCATTCTTATACAGCTAGAGTTATATAAATTGACATGGTACTTTATTCTACCCTCCTTATAAGTTGTCTCATTTGATTAGTTCTGTAGTCACAATCTGCTGTAAATATCTGGCTGACATATTTCTTCATAAAATAACTCTTCATATGCTTATATGAATAGGTACCCACAATAAAAATATATTTACAAAGATGAATAGAGTCTAAGGAAGCACATGCCTGCAATAGTTATGTAAAGTGGTTTCTAAATAGGATCATTACCTTACAAATCACAACAGATAAATACAATCTCCAAAAGGTCACTTTTGTAATTTTTCAGTGTCATACTGCTGAATATTACAGGAGATGCTGAGTCTCAGCATTAAAGCTGGAAGTGTTTGAGGACTGTGGACAGAGCTCCCACGGAGAGGCACAGGAAGTGCAGCACGACAGATGGAGTTAGCGCCTTTCTGGGAACGTCTCTGCACGGCGAGGTCAGGCTCCTGCCCTACGAAATGTTTCACTCAAATTGCTACCCCCAAAGTACTTCTGAAGACAACTGTGCATTAATGGGTGCAGCACCATCAGCAGAAAGAAAAGTGGTTTGCCCTGGTGTAGTTGCTGGGCAACATCTGTTGGAAATGCAAAAACAAGGGCAGAATTTTGCATTTCCCACTCCTGCTCCTGCAATTTAGATTATCATTGCTTATCTTTACCTTTCTTTTGCATGAAGATAAAGTATGTGAACACTAAGAGGAATGTACATGAATTTTTTTTGTAATTGTAAAAAATACTCATTAGTGAACTAAACAGTAAAAATTTGGTTGATTTAAATATTCAGATCATAACTTTGGAGGACATGTAAAAGCACCTAAGCTAGACAGCAACAGCAAATTTTTCTGTTCCAATAACTCCTTTGGTTAAGTAAAACTTGTGATATATGTCTGGATCTATTAGTGACAGATATATTTTATTATAGGGATTAATCATATAATAAAGATCAATCATTTGTTCTCTTTTATTTTTTAAACCAGTGAGACTTGAATGCTTGTTAAAATTCTGAGAGAAGTGGAGTAATTTATGTCAATGATTCAGTATCAGGTTTTGTGAGAAAGGCTAAATGAAGCATTTTTGAAAACTAGACACAAAGGTCAGATTGCTCCAACACAGGGCAGTTCTGCTCCTGTTCCATCACTGAAGCTGGGATGCACTATTTTCTATAGAGCAACTGAAGAGACCAGCAATTCTTATTCTATCACATTACAGTAACAGCATGTCCTTTCCTATATCTTCAACCTTGATGTATGTTTATCAGCATCCTTCATATTTTTTTTGGTCTGACAACACAACTCCAGGAAGCGTAAGATTATGGTACACATCTGTGAGCTGTTTAAATGCATTTAAATAGATTTATTTCTTCACTTAGTGACATCATACAAAGAGTTCTAACTACTGTAATAGAAATCTGATAACATCTTCTAGATGATTGAGACATTTTTGATTCATTGCCTGGCAGAGGATAGTAAAATAGATGTCAAAACGATGATATCCTCTGGACATTTTTCCTCTACCTGTATGCATTAATAATACATTTTAAACATGGCAAAGCAGCTTTGATTTCCATCTTGCAGGAACAGCTGAAATTAGAAGAGGATTACTGTGTACTGTGAGTATGAAAGAGAGAAAAATACTTTTCATTGAAAAGGCAGAATCAGACAGACGAAATGTAAGAAAGAATGCAAAGCAAACTGTGCAATCTCGAAGATATTTCTTTTTAATTTTGTGTGGTAAATTTTCTCTAACAGGAAATGAATTAAGCTGAGCTAAAATTTCCATTCATTTGTTGTACAAAAGTAGTGGTGTTATTACTTTCCTCTTATAGTCTGCAAGATTGGATTAAAGTAATAAGAATTAAAGTCACAAAAAAAAAATGTGCAAGTAGCAATTTATGTGGTAATTGTCTGTTCAGGATTTTAAAAAGGTTGTATTTATAATTTTTCACAACATAGTGTTCCTTAGCAGGATTTTAACTCCTGTAAATCTATTTACCCAACATTGAAAAATCACAAGAAATTATGTAAAAATATCCAGAATTCTGAAAATTCATGCTCTATGTATTGGCTTAGGAGCTATCATCATAATTTGGTACTCTTTGAGAACTGAATACAACAATACAAGCTGAGAATTTTAAACAAGCCCTAGGGGTAGGAAAATATGTACACACAAATGAAAAGCAAGCTTTTTGTTAAAGAATTTTATGCTTGTATATGATGAAAGAATATATGATTGTAGCATTGTATTTAATATTATGTCCCTATGCCGCACATTATTGAGTCTGCAAAGCCAGAAGTTGATTTTACGAGAGCTTAAAATATAGATGTCAGCAATATCTTAGGATTCTTGGAGTGATGAGTTTCCTTTTACCCTTGAACACTGCCAGATTGTTCCAGATGGATCCCACAGGTTTAACAATACCATCACAGATATCGCAATGGTTCTTATGACACAGTGATTGTTGGGCATCAATTCTACATAAGGCAAAGTGTGTCAGGAAGTTTCTGAGGTTTTCCTGAAGTCATTGTGACTCCAAACACTGCTACATCCTGTCTTTTTTAGCTATCTCTGTTCAGGAGCTGCCAGATGAATGTAGTGACCAGATAGCTGCACAGAGGTTTCCAGCTGCAGCTGAACTTCCTTTGTGTTGTGAGCTGCTGGACACAATTTTGAGGGCAGGTAGGAGAAGTTGTACCAAGGCAATGAATTCGATGTCTTAGTAACATGGCTGTTTTCTGTTCAGCTGAAGGCAGCTGTTTTTTATTCCTTGGAAATAATATAAGTGGCCATTCAGTTTCCTGCATCCAAATATTTAAGTCAAAATAGTAGCCAAATTAATCTGCACAAAAAGAATATGCAAAGAGATGTGGGAAGGACTGCAAGACAGTCTCACTGTAAATGAAACAGGGATATTTGAATCTCAGAGAAATATTTCTATTTTTTCTTTCAGATATTTTTCCAGTGTCCACCCTTATTAAAAAGAAGTACAATGGGAATTTGCTGTTAAATATTATATCTGAATCAATGTAATAAAATATTTAATTCCAAGAAAACATACATGAAGTAATGAAGAGGGAAAAAACGAAACAAAAGAAATAATACGTTTTTGTCTTAAAATTTACATGAACTAATGTGTGGAAAGATGTTCTTAGTCTCTCATGAATGTAGGGAAATCTGTGGGGAAAAGGAAATGAATGTGATGCATTAATTTAATCAGTATCTCAACATATGCAGTATCTGTCCAAGAAAAGCTATTTATAGAACCATATGGACATACAGGTTTCTGTATGGGATGATAGTGCATTGGAAATTACATTAATGGCCTTCTCATGTCTGGGCCCTCCCTATACTCTCAAAAAGGACACATGACCTTAAATTAACAGAGAAAAAAAAATGCAATCAAATTAAAACATAGAAAGCAACTAAAATGTGAATGTTATGATATGAGGCAAACTGATACTTTGCTAGGCTTTTCTTTTTACATTATTCAGAAGATATAAAGAAAACCAGTATGAAAGATAAAGAGTATGAAAATGGTGTAAAGAAAATGAAAGCATGTTTGGAGGAAGCCAGAACCAGTCATAGCTTAGGATCCTTCTCAAGAAAAAGTCCTACAAAAATGTATGGTTTGATTACCTATTTCCCATAAACTCTTAAGTAACCATTTATTTTACAGCAGAACACTAACCAAATGCAATATGGGTTTTCATTGCTACCAGGTCAGCAAAACATCACAGAATACTGACTTTATGATCACTTTTCACTCAGCTTGTATTGAATGCAATGTATTTGGATCAAAATGTTCATCTCTATACACCTTTTCCAAAATTATGAACAAATTCTGTAGTGTACAAAATGAAAGGAACAATCTTGTTAATATCAGAAGAATTTAATTTTAAAATATTAAATATTTCAGTTATTTCCCTGTGCTCCCTCAGAGGAAAATGTTTAAATGAGAAAATCCTCTGTGGCTTTCAAAATTAACTGACTCTCCTGTTGGCAGTCAAAGCTCAGAAGCCAGCTATTCTTTTCCATTAAAATAATCCCTCTATGTCCTGGAATGAGAATGGCTGTATTCGTGGGGACGAGCATCAAAAACCAAATGGTGGCTTCATTCCCTCTGCTAATTGATTTTAGTTAATCTTCTGAGAACTGTTCTACTTTCTAAGTTTCATAACAATTAGATTCTGCATTACCTACTAGTGTACACTAATGACAACAAAAGAAAATAAAGTTTTTATGATCCTTGCATTAAAACTGAAAATCAATTTGGGATGCCTTCCTAGAAGTGTACAGTGCTGACAAACATGAATTAACTGATTTTAATACAGTTCTAACAGTGGCTTGTGACACAAAGAAATATTTAAAGAGTTTGAAGTTTTTCTAATCAAAGAAGTACAGTAAAACTAAACTGGAAACATAATAGTTGACTACCAGTTTAAAGAAAGAAAGAGTGGGAAAACGACCTTGTATTTATGAAACCAAGGAAACACAGCAGCATAAAGTGAAGAAAAATCCTAACCAGTGTCTGTGCAAACATCATACACTATTCATAGGATACAATTATGCTACTGTAAATCATTCCAATTCACTCCAAAAGTAACTGTGATAAACCTCTAGTGTTTGAAGATTTTACATGTTATTCACCAGAGGATAAATGAAAAATGATTCATTTATAACTTTTTTACAGCACACATAGTATTTTCAACTTTCTGAAGTCCATCTATTTACAGCTTTTACTTTATACTGAGAATGAAGATAGCAGAAACAGTGCTGGCAACATGAAGGCTTTGCAGGAATAGACCTTGTTGACCTGAGTCCTGATCATATTTATACCTTCCTGAAGAATGCAGCAAGCAATTTTCCTCTCATAGGTCATGAAGTGTAGCACGCAGAGAATTTTTCAGAGGCAGAATTTTTTTAATAGTAATGCGGAGGTGAGGAAACATCAAAGATGATCTGAGATAATACTAGAAGTTGCCTTTTATTTTTCAGTTAGATTGAATATAAAGATTTGATTTTCTTCTTGTTAAAGGCTTAGCCAAAGTTTGTCAGTGCTTTTAAACTATAAAAAAATGTGTTCATACATTGAAGAGAACCTTTAGTTTATATGACAGATAAAGCAACACTCTGTTCCATAACTTCTTTTTATGTCATATATTTCCATATTATTTATATCTTGACATCTGAAATACCTTCACTTCAGGATAGCTTTTATTTTCACTCATCTTAATCAAAGGAGACAGTATTTTTTTCAAGTTCAGCATTATAAAAAGAGTTGGTTACACTGCCAAATCATAGATAAAATAATGGATACAAAATACATTAAATACTATGTTGAGAAGAGTGCTTCCATGTTACTCTCAGTAGAGCCATTCCTCTCAGATATATGTTACTGTTTTCTTCCTAAATCTGTTGATTCTCAGTCTCTTTGGAATTAGAGCTTGGTTTAGCTGCATACCTGACTTGCATGTTTTCCTTTACTTTGAATTTTTCATGACAGGCAGGAGGTATGAGGTGATCCTCCTTTTGAGCTTTTGCTCAATACATTTTTGGCCTGCTGAAGTATCCATTGTTCCATCAGTGCCAATGACATAAGAAAGGAAAAGCAGGAAAGCCATTAAGAAAGTGTATACATTAAGGTCTTGGCTGTTCAAGCTGGTTTTATATGTTTCTATACAGAAGTTACGATGGTGTAAATCTAGGTATTTGAAATCTATGCAGCAAAATACACCCTGAGTTTTCTGGATAAGAAACAGTGATAGATTCTGTGCCTGACTGACTTGAGCCAGCTATCATGCAACAATACTGTCTCTTATTATGAACCAAGTCTGGATGTGAACAGACTTTTAATCTCAAACAAGAGCTTCTGGTTCAACTACTCACTCTAAAAGTCTGTCCGGCATTTTCTTTTCTGGGTTTTATACAAGAAACACTGGCCAAAAAGAAGATAGGATCACTTAGTTTGCTGAATATGGTTTTACTGCAAAATTGAGGCATTTTCTGTTGCTCTAGTCTTTAACCAGAGAGCAATCACAGCCAATTGAAGCCCCTGTTTTTTCCCTGCCAACTAAAACAGGCTCCACAGTTTGGAAAGCTGGGGCAGCAGCCTTGTCCTTTGCCAGCACTGGAGATATGAAATTATCCTGAGCAGAGATGAGTGAGAAGAAACATCAGGCATGCTGCAAACCCATGGACCACAATCACAGAGAAAAAACACCATAAAAGGTTCAGTTTAGTGAGAAAATCATAAAGACCTTGGATGTTCTACACAGCATAGATTAGCACCATTTCTGCTTTGCTTCATTTCACCACTGAATCCAGCAGTGTTATGCAGCTTCCAACAGGCTTTTGAGCAAGAGTAGCATTGTGGCTCTGAGCACTTCTGGCTCTGAAATAGAATGCAAATGTTGAAAACCTTCTGGCAATGGACATAACACACCCCCTCCTGTGTCAGCAGTGAGAGCCTCAGACATTTTGTGCTCTAGACACTTCCAGATGGCAAATCTTCAGATGCTCCTGATTTCTAAGATAAACTGAATCAGTGTGGGACTTTGAGGACTGTGAAACTGCAGAGTGCAATTAGCTTATCATCCAGTGGTCAAGTTATGACATAAACAGGTTTTAGCTTACCAGTCCACCAGCAGAATGGCCAGCAGCACCTGCAAAATACACATTTTGAGCTGGCTTCCTGCCAGCAGGTCTGAGCTGAACTAGCTATTATTCCTGATGAGAGAACAAGGCCCTTCAAGTCTGTGCTGTTTGTGCAAATATGCCCTTAGACACAGTGGCAAGGAGCTGACCCCTTTACATCATGAGTTTCAGACATCTGGGTGGAGGGTGTTGTGCCTGCTGTCTCCTCTGCTCCTTGAGGTACAGTCCTGCAGGCAAACATATCTATGTCCCCTGTCAGTCTTGCTTATGGAAGAGTAATAGCCGGTGAAATAAGGAAATCCTTATTTCTCATTCATTGTACCGTCACTTAAGGTCTTATACTCAATTTTAAATTTGTCTTCTACTAGCTAGAGGTATATTGATGCATTTAGCTCTCCCCTAGAAAAAAAAAAAAAGCTCTGCACCAATTCCCTTTTGCTGCAGTTGTTCTGTAAAATATCAATCACTCTTTAATTTGTAGCTAGGAAAAGAAAGAAATGAAACAAGGAAGTTAAGTAAATTTTGGCATTAGGAAACATTTAAAGTGTTAAAATACGTTTACCATTCCAAATATTTCCCAAATATTACCATGAAAGGTTAGAGTCGTTTAAAAACACCCAAACACCCAGTGAAAGTTTTTTTGAATGGAAGGAGAGAATACCAAAACAAATCCATTTTTAAAGGTGCCTTTTCTATCAGTTTAGAATCACAGTGACATGTTACTGTAAGGGCTATTGAAATACTGAAGAAAACTGCTTTCTTGATTTGAAGTCTAAGCAGATGACTTAAGCAAGTAAAATGACACCCTTATTATTATCTTTCATTATGAGAAGTCAGTTTAATGTCTCACATTCCAACAGCTGCCTCGTCAGTGCAGAATTGTGCTCTTCAGGTGTCAGAGCTACACTCTGGTACAGCCCTCAGCTCTGCTCTGCGTCTGTGCCTGGTGATTTCCTGGAGTTCAGATGGCAATTCACAAGGAAAAAGAGTAGCATGGTTTTAATGAATGGGATTAAAGATTCTGGATCAGGCAATCAGAGCAAAAAGGGGTCCCTCCTGATTTTTATGAAGTTTCAAGGAGCAAAATGCTGCAATAAAGAATGACTTTTGCAATTGCCTTTCTCTCTTATCATTAGATTAATGCTGAAAAAAGTGACACTTTAAAAGGTTTAATGCTGAGCTTAGAGCTGTAGCACAGCTACTAAGTGGATGCTTCTCTTGTTGAAAGAGCAATGCAAAAAGGAAACTCATGTTGCTTCCTTTCTAAATTGCAGGCTGATATCCATTTATAGTTCTAATTCTAGGTCATTATTAGGAATAGAGGATTGTAGGAATGTCATTTTCCATGCCTTCAATGACATTAGCAGTTCTGAGTCAAGAATCAAGTCTTCTTACAACTCTTATGAAGAAGTCTCTTCATACAGCATCTGCATTTCACTGTTTTGCTATAAGTTTCAATCTTCTTTATACACATTTTAACAGGATGATATGCTGCACGCTTTCTCTTTATAAACTCTCTGCCCATGATTATTTGTCTAAAAAAGATTTATCTTATTCTAATTGTCTCTCCCAAGAAACATGAGTTTTAATAATACATTTTAAATCCATTTATGCTTCAGAAGTATATCTTCCACACCACATTTCTAGATACATTTTTATTCAAGCAACTTTTTATTGACAGGTTGACAAAAATAATTTTGGTTCAAAGCAGCTCTGTCTTTCTGATCACAATTCTCTTTAATATTTTGTATTGAGTTTGGCTGAGACGGAGTTAATTTTCCATATATCGGTCCTCACATTGCTGTGCTGTTTACTGGTAGCTAGAAGGGTGTGGGGAGCACACTGGTGTTTTAGTTACTGCTGAGCACTCCCTGCACAGCATCAGGGCTGCCTTGCTAACATTCCTCTCACACACACCTGTAGGCTTGGAGTTGGGTGAAATCTTGGCAGGGGGTGTGGGGACATATCCAGGACAGGTGACCCAAACTGATCGAAGGAATATTCCATACCATGTAATGACTGATCAGACATACAAGCTAAGAGAAAAGAAGATGTGATGGCTGCTTTTGCTTTCTTAACTCTCCTTTATTTTGACCCATAAATTTTATTTTTCATCTTATTTTCTCCCCTCCCTGTCATTCTGAGGAGAGTAGGGATAGAGCACCTTGGTAGGCATCTCATATTCAGACATGGTCAGCCCACCATATGTTGGCAGCAAAATTTTATTGTTCATGTTTTAAATATGAAATATCGGGTACGAGTCTTAAGGAAAATACTCTTTTAGTCCACTGCAACAATGACTGTGAATGAAACACAGGAGTGCAAAATTTTAAACTGTGCAGTGTCATAATATCTAAATTTAAAACAAAAAACACCAAATACTTTTCAAGCTGTATAATGCACTGTCAGGATGCAGCAATTTTCTTAGGGATTTCAAAAAACTAATTCAAACTCACTTTGATTTCTATTCCTTGTGTTAAATGTATTTATGCTTCTTAAATATGCCCCTAAGTGTAGAAAGCAATTTTATTCTGTCTGTGTCCCTAGTTCAATAACTTCTGTTTTCAAGGAACTAAGTTTTATTTTAAGCTGAGGAAACTCCATGTATTCACAAGATGGAATGTCCTGCTTTGGGCTAAGGTAGGGTTAGCTGGCTGCTGGTTGGGGTTAAACTACAACAGGAAGCATAATAACTTGCTTAATAATATTGTGTATGAAATAAAAATAAAAGCAGCTGTCTCCAAGTGTTGTGTTCAGACAAATAGGAAGAGTCCTATACCTTTAAAACAAAGCCACAGGGACAGCACCTTCTCTCTCTTCACAGCATCCTATGTATGCTTCATCTGTGTGGTAAGTAATAGAGCAAACCCTATCACTGAACTCTGTTAAAAGAAGCACTTTCACAAAACCTACCTTTTGCTAATACCACTGATGGTGTTTCCTTAAGAGGACAAAGTCATTCATTTACACCAGGAGGGGAGTGATAGAAGCAGCTTTGGTGGCACTCGGCATCCAGTCAGGGTCAACCCACCACAAATTACCAAACATGTTGGCTAGAGAAGAGAGAAAAATCACTCCTAATATTTCAACATTGACCAGAAGAAAGAAAAAAATGCTTTCTCTTGCATTTTACTCTTCCTAGGCTGTAGAGGATAAAGAGACCCCCTACCCTCCTTGGACTTTGATTCATATTCTTTTCTCCGACTTCTTCATCTTAGTGGCTGTTTCTTTCTCATGGACGTATGGGAGTTTAATTCAAGATGCCAATCCTTCATGGCAGTTTATGCACAAATACTTTAGAATAAGTATGACATTGGTGATCAAGACATGCAGACCGTACATCTACATTTGAGCAACCTGTAGAAATCTACTATTTGATTCCTAATAGCATTGTCATGGGTCAGAAGGTTCAATGACTTGCAGGAAACATTGAAATCCTCTCAGAGAAAACACAGATTTCACCCAGCTTTAATGGCAAGAGATTCTTCCATATTCAAATTCACTTAATTGAATCAGCTGCAGATCATCACTAGGAGTTTTTGTACTTATTTTCTAAAGTGATCCTTGGAGATGCTACAGCAATCACTGAAGTTGGAGGAAAGTTCTTTCTTAATTAAATCCAAGCAAAAGTTTGGATTGAATTTTTTCCTTGGTTAACATTTTGACCTTATTCAAGGGGTAAGAATAATATTGATAAGATGCAGCAAGCCTATAAAACCTGCAATTCTACTTTGTTAATTTTAGTTTGGTTTGTTTTAGAAATCACAAAATCCAACAAAAAAGTGCTAGGAATAAAATATGAAATACCAAATTTCAATGCAAGCCTTCTTTTCATTGTTTCTCAAATTAGTCACTCAGCTTGTCTCACTTGTGGGTTCCTTCTCCACAGCAGAGGAGGGGTGTACTCTCACCAGTACAATTGATATCCATTAAGCTGTGACTCCAGCAGCTGAATATAGCTCAGCTTACAAGAAATTAGTTACCTCTGGTCTTAAAATTGAGGGAATTAAACAGGACAGGTCTTAAAACCCTGTTGCCCCCTGCTGCTCAGAGAGCTGAGGACTGACTTGTCTGAATTAGAGTTCCCCATTAGTGATGGTGTAAGTGGATTTCATGCTCTGTGCTCACCTGAACCTGACGAGACTCTGTCTCTATCTGCAAAGCTTCTCCGCCAATTTCCCTCACAGCTCAAAGCTTAATGGACCATTCAGGAGCTAGACTGCTCTTCATTGGCCTTACAAATAATAATTTCTATAAGCCTGGGACTGTTATCCACAGGTATTCCCCTCTCTGCAGCCTGATAATTCACTTCTAATTACTGCTGCATGAACACCACCATTCTCTCAGTCTCAATTCCGTATCAGTAGAATGTATTTTGATTAGGTGATTTTACTACAATTATAGAAACATACGGTAAAAAAATTACCAATAGAATTATGATTGGGAAATGATCAGTCTTGGATATAAAGGACATTTCGGACAATGAGATATTTCTTACTCATCCTTTTTCAAAGTGGATAAAGTAAAAAACCCCCATTTATATAAATTCTTTCTTGCAAAAGGGATCACTTACTTTGTGAGGTCAAATATTTCTTTTATACATTCTCATTTTTGTAGTCATAGATAAGATTCTACAGTTCTAAATCTGAAGCCCTTAAAAGAAGCTAGTGAAGTTGATAATTTTGAAAACTTTAAATTTCTAAAAAGTTCCTCTGAGTAAACCAAGGTCATAATCTCATACAGGGAGTTTTAAATTAACAAAGATTAACATTCATTAACATACATTAATGTCGTAATATTTACATCTCAAGTCCCGGTCAATGATATTTGTGGAGGTTTTGTGTAATTTTTCCTACTATGTATATGTATGTCTTCAGCTTAATTATTAAAAGATCATGAGATGCTGAAATAATTCTGATGCATTTATGTAAGGATAAAGAAAGCTTTAGTATTCTGCTTGTCTTGGGTAAGACTTTCTCTATAAGATCAGTACGAGGAGTAATTACCTGCCTGAGAGAATTTCTGAAATCAGTTTTCCAGCAAACTGGCTGTATCCTATTATTTCCTCCAGCACTCTGCAGACACACGTTTTGTGTCAATGCATCCTGCTCAAACAAGCAGGATCACACTGAAGCAAAGGATCTTGCCTAAAAGGTCAAGATTTCAGTGCTGCAAGGAAGTGAGTGACCAGAGGACATTGAACTGCCTCCATCCTACATGAGCTCCACAGGAAGAACATCCCAGCTCCTCCTCAATGGACTCTTTTCTTAAAAGACATGCTGGACAGCCATCTCTTGGTCCCAGCTGTGTACAAACAGCCTAAAAACTGCTTCTCTCTCATCATGTGTTAGCTGCAGGTGAGAGCAACTTACACACCAGTTAGTTGTCACAAGGGAGAAAATTAATTTCTTTTTTTTTCTGAACAGATAATCATTAGAATGGCACGAGTTGGGAAGGACCTTCAACATTATCCAGTTCCAATCCCCTGCTATGGGCAGGGACAGCTTCCTCAAGACCAGGCTGCTCAAAGACCCATCCAACCTGGCCTTAAATACTTCCAGGGTTGGGGCATTCACAGCTTCTCTGCACAACCTCTTCGAGTGCCTCACCACCCTCACAGTGAACAATTTTTAAAAAATATTTAATCTAAACCTTTCCTCTTTTAGTTTAAAGCAATTCCCCCTTGTCCTGTCACCACATGCCCTTGTAAAAAGTTCCTCGCCAACTTTCTTGTGAGCCCTCTTTGAGTACTGGAGGGTTCTGTAAGGTCTGCCTGAAGCTTGTCTTCTGCAGGATGAATAACACCAGCTCTCTCAGCCTCTCATAGGAGAGGTTCTCCAGCCCTCTGATCATTTCTGTGGCTCCCTCTGCACTCACTTCAACAAGTTCACTTTTCTCCCATGTTGGTAGTTCCAGAGCTGCAGAAAATGTGTAAATTACAATAGTATTTGTGGATATGGGGGTTTGAGCTGTAAATGTGAAATCTTTAAAGCAAAATAGAAGGAAAAACATCCATCAAGAAATCTTACAGAGTAGAGAACACTGGAGTATGTATGAAGGGGAAAGCCTCAGCCGACAGGCTAGCAGTAAATGGAACTAAATCAAATGAAATTGTAAGGGCACAGTTTTGGCACATATACTGTGAAATACTGAGGATGAAACAAAAATATATTTAGAATTGATCTATTCTTCATTCTTTTTGAACACATTGCATTGTTTTATTACATTAGGAAGATTTTTTTTTTTCCTTTTTGCTGAGATTAATGAGATGTTAATGAAAATGGATAGTAGTTTCCTGGCCCAGGGGTTGCAAACTCTTTGTAAGTAGTGGGTGCCTCCTTTCTGGATGTCCAACCATAGACTCTTCCTCTGAACTGAATTTTATCAAAATTAGTGACAAAATGCATTTTGAAAATCAAGTCCTCTCAAGAGACTTCCTGAGGGTTACATTGCCAGCTTGTGAACTATGCTGTAACCTCAAACATTGCCATACTTTTTGTCAAATATTTTAGATGCACCAGAGAACTTTAATGTCTTTTACATCTGTTGTACAGTAAAATCAATAGTATCTTAACATATTTTTCCATTTATGGGTGAATACTTAAGTATTTTATTTTCAACTGTATCACCATCTTACAACACAGTAGACACAGAGAAGATTTTTTTAATTAGCCTCTTTTCTACAAAATTAGTCTTTTTATTATGCATTCCAGCATAATCATACATGGGTCACTAAAATGAATACACTTTGGGGTATCAGCTTTCAACTTTAACAATGCTGATGTGTCAAAATTGTCTTTAAAAAGAGAGAAGGTTAGTATCTGTTTGTTTGTACATTAAATGTCTTCCAGGAATTTTGTTTGGCAAAGATATAGGTGCTACTTTTGCTGCTTTCTCATCAGCTTTCCAACGACCACAAATCATGCTGATTGTTTCAGCAGGGGGGAACATGGGAACCATTCCTCAGTTCACCCTTCCAAAAACCAAAGAAAGAAGGATTTCTGAATACATTATGCAGCAAAAATTAGCTTGCAAATTGCTCAGAAATTACTACATACCATCAGCAGTGAATGTTCTTTATGAGGCTAAAATATGAAAACCAGTTTCTGTCTGTTACCATTTTGAATTTTAGCACCAGACCTTTCAGTGGTCTTTGAATACATTGTATTCTTTTAAAGTTACAGACCTGAAAAGACTGAACTTTCATTTTCATTTTAATGCCCATTCTTTATAGGAGAGATGAAAAGAAATGCTATCCAGAGCAAATTTGCCCCACAAAAAGAGGCTATAGTCTTAATT
Source organism: Polioptila caerulea (assembly GCA_013397295.1). Classification (NCBI taxonomy): domain Eukaryota; kingdom Metazoa; phylum Chordata; class Aves; order Passeriformes; family Certhiidae; genus Polioptila; species Polioptila caerulea. Next base: position 339,275 of record VYXF01011136.1, read on the forward strand.
AAACTCATCACATAAATGTTAAATACAAGATGTAATGGGTACTCATCAAGCTGCTTTCACAAAAACCCTAATGCAGCATCTAACCCTGTTTTATAGCATGGTCTGCCTTCATTTTAACTAAGTCATTGTTCAAAGAGCTGCTCGTAGCTCCTGCCAGATTTCTGTTTCAGGCAGAGTGAATCCTGTTTTGGAGAGTGACACGAGTTCCAAAGCTGCCAGCTCTCTCTTCCAGCACCACGGGGTCTACACAGGCTCAGGCAAGCTGCAGACCTGGGGGCACGCTCACAGCACCCCAGACTGTCACATCCAGCCCACAAGCACCCATATAAATGGCTTTACAGAAAGCTGCTCTTAGCCTGAGCCACAGATGCAAAACAGGTATCACTTCTGGGCTACATTCACCTCTGGGCTGTTACAAAAGAAAAGTGAAGGTCACCCTTTCCATTATATTCTTTCAGGCATGAATGCATTGGTATGTGCATATTTTGAGACAATGTCTGAGGGAAGTGCAAGGCTGGCAGAAAACGATTATAAAAAAGCAGAAAATGCACAGTGGCTATAATTTTATATCTTCTCATTTTTAGAATAATCACTAAAAATAATTCTGAGAATCGAATTCAAAGAAATTTGTGTGTGCAGAATTTGTTTAGGATAGAAATTATATTGTGTGGTACTTCAGGCATCCAGTATAATTATATGCAGAACTGCAGTTTTAAGATTCAAAGATGGACATTTAAGAGTAAATGGAAAATTTTCACACCTTACTGACACTGTCTTGCAGTTTCAGTGACAAAGATCTTCTCTGAAATGTTTCTCATAGATCTTTGTTCCAACAAGGGAAACCCTCCTGTTGAAAAATGCACATTTTAAATTTTAGTGAACAATATAATAGTATATAGAGCATAGAACATAACATCACATTGCAATACTGTTGCAATTTTACTCACTGAATATTGTCATTAAATTAGTGATGTAATTATGTTAAGCATAAAAATTCTGGGAAGCTATGTTCTGTGACAGAGATAGCAATTTCCTGTTCTTCAGTTAAAAAGGAAAATTCAGATATGCCAGAAGCAAGTTTCACAGAAAAATTGACTTGTCCAGTTCTCAGTATAAAATAATTAAATAAACATGAAAGAAGAATAAATCCTTTTATAAAACACTCATGAAACACTTCATATCTTGAAGTTGCTCAATTTATGTAGGGAGTGACTTTTGTTTTTAACATCTGCCAGTCTTTATTGTCATATTGCAGAAACACATCTTTATGTATAAGCAGAGAAAAAGCCTGACAAGGTCTTTGCCAGTATGGAAATCTCTTCTTTGATCTTTTTGCCCACAAAGGGTGATGAAAAAATAACACTAATTCGCCTTTTGTGCTTTATGGTTGATGAAACATTACCAGTTGTCAGAGGATTTTTAAGTATTCATGAATACTAGTGCTCTACAACATGGATAATACAAGTGCACTTGATTATTTATAACCCAAGACATCAAACTGGAGGCTCTGAGCCAGACAAGTGTTTAGTTTACATTCTGGCTCTTTATTCTGTTTTGCTTTTTGCTTATTTGTTTCTCCAGAAGAGATTGCTTTCTGTTCCTGAAACGAATTCATTGCTGAGAAGCATTTGTAAATCAGAGACCAGTCTCGTTTCTTTGCTGTCTTTCTCTCTGTGTGTTGTTTTAAGCTGGCTGTGCTCTGCTCACATGCATTTGAAGTTCCTCTTCAGCACTACCAAGTGAAGGGATGCCATTTTCTAGATATAATATTGGCTCTGTGCTTGAGAAACTTGGCAAATGGAAAAACAAGTGTCTTAATTAAAAGCTTATTTTTTAAATTCTTGTGAATCAATAATGGTCAAAAATATTTATAAAACTTTTAATGTTGTTTTTATGAAATTAAATATAATTTAAATATCATTCACAGACTCTATAACGATATTATGGAAGATGCTTGCCAGATCACAAAATGCAGGATATATTGATCAACAGCTGTGCCCATGATTTATTCACTCACATTGTAGTGATACTGTCCTAATGTTTGTCCCTGTGCCTCTTGGGAATGCCCCTCACATTTAGGACTTCTATAGTCCATTTATAGTTGATTGTTTCCATGACATCTTAAAACTCAAGTTCACAACTCCAATCTTCAGTCATCTTTCAAATAGCTTGGTTTGCTTGCTGGCTGCAATTCCATTATTAATCACCAAAATTAATTTCTTATGCAGTCACTTTAGCAATGCCAGAATTTTTCTTTTTATTTCTTTGGCTTTATATCTTGAGCATTTAAAAATTATTTTCCTCTTGTGGTTGATTGTTAAGAATCTTGATATCATCTACCTTATTTCCACTGATGCAATAGTACCCTTCATCTTTTTTATCTTCTACTTTTTGTGACAATCTTGTCTCAACATGGAATTTTTTAATAAATCTTGATTTTGTTCAATTGTGCCTTGCAACTCACTGGTAGATCCTGCTGAAGTTTCTTCCATAATCAGAGTATTTAAAAGTTCTGTCCCTCTGTCCTCTGTGTACTCTCCAGTATCTAAAATGGTATAAATTTTCACAGTAACATTTTTTTGTATAATCAAAAGCTTTTAGATGAGTAAATGAAAACATCTAATTTGTATTTATAGATCTATTTCAGGGAACACATATGCAAAATATTACTGTTACAACAAATTTGTTCAACATTAGCTAATGGGTGTAAAATTATTTAAACAGGGGCAGAGGGAAGTGAGAAATAACAATCAAGAATGAAACTGATAAACAACAAGATATAAGCCCGCACCAGGACCCAGTATTTTTAACTTTAAAAACAAAATGAGTTTTTCTTGTTATTTATTATGTTCAATAAAATCTATTCATGTATTTTGCCAGGTTTTAACATTTCATTTGTAGTTATTAATGCGCCACGTTCCACTGTATTTTGCTTCACACATAGACTGTTTTCTTTCAGGCCTCTTTATAAATTATTTTCATCTCACAGTGCCAGAAGACAATCTGTTCTACAATCATTCTAGAAAACAACTGCTTAATTAGTTGGCTGTATCTCCTCATCCTCTATCCTTTCCTGGCTTTGTCTCTGTTGAGGCTTAACCCCAACCAACAACCAAGTACCACACAGCTGCTCACTCCCTCACCATCAGGAATGGGGAGAGAATTGGAAGAGTTAAAAGTAAAAAATATTCATGAGTTGATATAAAGACAGTTTAATAGGGCAAGCAAGGTCTGTGCATGCAAGCAAAGCAAAACAAGGAAATTATTCACTGCTTCTCCTGAGCAGGTGTTCTGCCATCTCCAGGAAAGCAGGACTCTGTCATGCATAATATTTGCCTGGGAAGACAAATGTTATCTCTTCCAAAGTTCCCCCAATTTGTTCTTCTCCCCCTGCTTTAGGTGCTCAGTGTGGTGCCATATGGTCTGGAATATCCATGTGGTCAGTTGAGATTGGCTGTCCCAGAGATGGCCCTTCTCAGCTTCTTGTGCATCCCCAGCCTTCTCTCTGGAGCAGTGGTACAAGATGCAGAAAGGCCCCTGATGCTGGGCAAACACCACCTAGCAATAACACAGACATCTCTGTATTATCAACACTTTTTCTAATGCAAATTCAGACACAGTCCTATACTAGTCTCTGTGAAGAAAATTACCTCAGCCAAAACCTTATGAAGCTTGCACAAAGCATAATTTTGATTGTGCTTTGATAAGCTCATTCTCTACACACAGAATTGTGGGTAATGTTGGGATCTTCTACTTGGTATTTTGCCCTCAGCAAAGATTACCACACAGGCTGAAGCTGAAAAAGCTAAAGGCAATGGAGGTGAAAAGCCAAAGGGAAAGAGCTGTTAAGCTGGAAGATGATAGTAAGGAGAAAGGCAGCAGAGTTACCACAACAGGGTAACCTATGCTACCCTGAGTCAACACAGAACAAGAAATAACACATCTGCAATAATATGTGAGCTCTGAAGAGCTAAGCCGGGGAAGGAGCAAAAGATTCAGTTCAGACAACACAATCCTGCATATAGACTCCTTGCAGCACCTTAGGAATGTGGAGTACGTGACTGTTTGGTGAGTACTACTTTCCATTATATATGTAGCTGAGCCTTTTAAATTTAAACTTCAGAGATAACTTATAGATGAGCATTAAAAAGATATGTAGATCTCTGTGTGTGTGCTATGCATTACTCTTTGCAGGGCAGTCCTCTCAGCACCAGTGTGTGAGCTGAAAAACTGCTTGGATTAGACACTGATATGAACAATAGTCCAATAACATCCATAGCCATGGGAAAAAGTAACTATATAGAAAGGATTAGCGTGGCAGCAGCTGGTGGTACAGCCGAGGGCTGCAGTAAAGCTTATGAAGAGCTGCACTGATTGCATATTGATGGTTAGCTTGCATATCCACCCCTGTATCCTGGGGCTGTAGAAGTCAAAATTTCTCAAAGTGGTGTTTAGGACAAAGAGATTTATTGACCATATCTTCAGCATCTGAATAAACATACCTCTCTCAAAATCTTAGATTCCTCCCTGGCATGCACAATGCCTAGTGCGACAGAGGAAAGCTCTTCTGAGTGGTTTCTTGTCAGGACTCACAAGAATGTTCTTAAGACATTGAATCTGCTCAGCCCTAGTCCTCCTGACTTCATACTGCTTTGCACACAGTATTGTAAACGGGGGTGCTCCTGTTCTGCCTTCTTCACTCCCTCTCTCCCTCCCTCCTCCTCTCTCTTCCCCCTTCTCCAGGGTTGCTGCACTTGTCTCCACTAATCAAGGAATGCCTTTCCTTCAACAAAGATCTCAGCTAAATTCTATTGGCCTGAGATCTGCGTGGAGAAACAGTATCTAATTGGGTGTGCTTTAAATTTAATAGAGGAGAAGCCTACTGCACATGGCTTTGGAGAGGTATTTTACTGACCTGGTCTACTGAATAAAGTGGGAAGAGAGGAAGTCTCTCTCAGAAGGCTTTTACCTTCCTTTTTAACTAGGTGTGCTAAGCTTTCCAAGTGGGTTAATCATTACCCATTGATTAGTCAATCCTAGCAAAAGGCAAAAAACCCCAGAAGTGTACACGACATCAGAGGAAATGGAGTCTAGAGTATTTACTCCAACAAAATTCATCCACTTAACAAAGCTATATATTTCTGTACAAGCAAAAAAGCATTCAGAGCAGAGACGTGTTTAGATTTATTATACTGAAAATATTCATTGCTAGCAGATTGCATTTACAGATACAAGTTTTTATGTCCTGCTTTAAGGGACAATTTAAAACATTATTTTCAATATTTTGTTCCTTGCCACAGACAATAATAAACTTCAAAGAGCTTGAAAGTATTCATTGTAGCCATAGTGTCTGATTTAACTTTGAAAAAAGCATATCTGTTCAGCAGGGATGGAAAGAGTAATTTTATTAAACCTATTATTTGATAGTGTTTAAAATTCAACCTATACTGTTTATGAATGTGATATTAAATGGTCAAGCAACTACATGCAGAAATTACATAATGTTGCTGCCCTGTAATTTCATTGTCCCGCCCTTGCTCTCTTCAATACAAACATGGAAAAGTGCTCTACATTCAAAATAAAGCTGCATTAATACAGTTTATTGTGTTTCACTTGCACATTATGATACATCTTTAAAATGTTCACAGAATTTTGAAAGATATTAAATGTAGCTATGTACCTTGAAAGATACTAAGCCAATTTATGTCTCAGCATAAGTCAATTCAACTCCAAATAATAAAATATTGCAGTCAAATAGGGCTGAAATTATTTTAAACAGGCAGAATGATTTTCTCCCCTGAGAAAATACTTGTACAGGAAATCAAGCTGTAACTCAGTGTAACTCAGTGTAACTCAGTATAACTCAGCACAGTGGGAAACAAGAAGATATTTTCTGTAAATGTGCTAATTAATGAAATGCAAACAAACCCCCCAGAATACAATGACTATAAGGAAGAAAAATAAAGAGAGAAAGAGACAACTGAAAACTCTGAGAAATTTTTAGAGACAGAAATGTTCCCTGAATCCCTCGTCTTTGCCTTGCAGGTCTCTGGCTCAGCCAAGGAATGAAGGATGATTTTGAATATTGGCCAGTTTGTGTTTCAGATGGTTGATGCAGTCCTCTTTAGCTTCTTCAGTAACAGAATCTGGGGATATAAAACCATTGCTTGTTCCTAAACAAGCAAATTCTGCATCAGTACTGGAAAAGGAGAGGATGAAAAACTTTTTTCCCCCAATTATTCATGGTGTCATTTATAAGATGGGCTACTGATGAAACAGTAAAGTAACATATGTGTGAAAAACAACCACAAAGAGTCTTGAAAGAAGAAATAAAAAATGTTTTGAAAGGGAAAAGTACAAGCTGTCCGTCAGTTGTGTGATGAGTACTGATGTGTCTGTGCCGGTTTCTGACTCTTTTCACTGAACAAGAACTGAGCAAAAGAAAACTGTCTGCACTGAAAAACACACGTTTCTAGCCTAAAAGTTCTATTTTTCATAGTAACTAGAAGGCCCAGGTAAACTTAGTCATCTCTTCTTCAGTTTTCACCCCCATACAGGAATACAAACAAAAGTTGCAAATTGTCTTACACTGACAAGACTGTCCAATTATGTCCCAGGTGAGAAGGTCATTCCATTACCATGTCAATAGGCACAGGAACTTGTTTTTGTCAAAAGGCATAAAATGCAAAGGAGAAAAGATGTAAATTTTAAAGCAGAGTTTTAAGGCATTTAATCTTCATTTAGAATAAATATAGGTACCATTTTCTAAGTGCCTGCTTTACTGTTAGTGAGCAGATCATGACAGAGAATACAGAGTACTTAGAATCAAAGCTGTATGGAACCAGAAAACAGGGTGAGAGGACACAAGAAGGGGGAGTGCTGTCTCAAAGCCACTGAGTCACCTGGAAGCCTTTCATGAGACTGCAGTTGCTGAAGCCATAGCAGATGGGACACCCTGCAGAGCCATATGCTACCTGTAGCAGAATACCTTTCACAGCTGGATCTTTCTGTCTTGTACGGATAATTACATGCTGTGGGGCAGGGCCATGTGCTCTGATGACACTGCTGGAAATGTGGAGGCTACAGGGGAGAAAAAGAAATGGCTCTTTGGCTGTGAAATTTAAGAAATATATTTTCATGTGAGCAGCAAAAGTACTTATTTGTGCAGTTTCCTTTAATTAGGGATGCAGTGTGCAAAGCAGTGCTTTAAATTACAGTGGCCATTGCTCTCTGAAGCCAACTGACCTGCAATCTGGAAAAAAAATCCTGAAATTATTCCACTGGCACTGAAAGGATTAGGGAAATGAAGCACAAAGTGACAACAGAGATTTATACTATTCTACTCAGTTGCTGTGCAGCTAAGTAATAGAATCTCTTAAATTTTCAGAAGTGTCACAAACAGAGAAAGCAATTCTAGAATACGTGTGCGTAAACAATGTGAAATGGTACTGCACACAAAGAGGGGGCCACAGTGACATCACAGTGGGACCACTCAAAATCATAGAATTTAAAGAGAAGACACATAAAAGTTGTTTGCTGGTTTATTAAGCCTAGAGTTTGTTGGTTTTGGGTTTTTTTTTTTTTAATTCTTGATATCTAGCAGTAGTAAAGAGATTTAAGAAGTTAGGAAATTATTAAGGCAGTAAGGAAATATTTATTTTGCAAAAATATTCTTTAGGGAACCACAGTCATTCATTCATTCATTCAGACATTGGCAATTTAAGAATTAAATGGCAGATTTATCACCAGAATTGGAAGAAATAGATATAACATTCAAAGTATATCTTCCAATATGAAATTGCAGAATTCTGTATTTATTACTTACAATAATTCCTTGATCAACTGGTCCTCTGTTTACTAGTCAAAAGATGATTTTTCTCATTGTGAATCCACAAATTCATTATGGGTCGAAAAATCAATTCTGTGCTGCATCATGTAACATAAAAAATATTTATACCTGCATATATTTTCTATATGAAGAAAGAGAATTCAAAAATGTGTTTAATCTTTAATGGGTACCTATCTGAAATTTTGTGACATACCAAAACTTCTAACAAATACTGAGTGGTCAGAAACTTCTCCATTGTGTACTAATCTTCTCTCATGACTTTTTTTCCCTCTGGTTGATGAAACAATGTTTATGGTTAGAAGGTCAGACCAGCTGTTGTGACTTTAAAAAATAAATGAATTTTAGCTTGCTTGTTTGCTCGACATTAAACAACATAACCCAAATGAAAAATATTTTATACAAGAAAAAGAAAGTTTGTGCAAAAATGGTGGAATGTGACACCTGTAAAATAATATTCCTGTAAGTCTATGATATTTACTGAGCAATAATGAACAAATCTTATAGGAAACTAAGTTTGAGCTTAAAAGGAAGTTTTATACTGATGGTGGTGATGGGGGATTGTGATTTTTTTATTTTGCTTAATTTGTTTTTTTGAGTTACTTGTGGCTAATGAAATTTAAAAAAACTCTTAAGCAGTCTTTTAGACAAAATAATATGGCAGTTATGAAAATGAGAGATGTGGAAGCAATAAAAATACATTTAATAAATAATCCTGGTTCACAGTTGAAAACTTGTTTCAGATGGATGTGAGAAAAATTTTTACTTGTTAAATATATGCCATGTAGCTGAAAAACCTTGCTGTATATCTTCTTTCACATGGTAGAAAAATTTTATTAACATCTGCAACACATATTTGGCTGCAAATATGAAGAATTACAGAAAATTTGACCTTTTTACTTCTCCATGATTATAAATTTCCTTTTGAAACCACTTATTTCCAAAAGAAACAATCTGACTACCTGATGGAAAATGTTATTAATCTCTAGAGAAGTCATTAGATTAGTATTCCCACACCGACCTTCAGGTCAAAGAAGGTTTACTGATCCTGATAGCATAAGTCAGATCAATGAAATGGTGAAATATTTTAGGGGGCTATCACTTTCTGTGAAAATTCCTGAGATTTACAGCAACCAAGATGCATCATTACAAGAAAAATATTTGAGTTTCTAGCCAACAAATGTATGTATTGCTCATATACTCTGTTTTTAATTTCTCCTTGCATTCCTCATTCGAAAAATCACTTTTCTTCAAAGGTACCATGAAGCAAGCATTTGGATTAGTTTTAGTACAAGATCAATAATAAGGTATTAGTGTTTCAAGATATTTCATTTGCTGTTATGTCTTTAAATGTATTAGAAATCTTCTAAGAAGGCACTGAACTGAATGTAAAACATCTGATGCAGCAGTGTTTTAGCTTAGTCAGTTTTGTAGTTTCTATATGTGTATTTTCAACACAAGGAGCATTAAGAACACATGAATTTTGACTGTATTTTTCTAGTCAGTGTATTGCTTGGGGGTGGGTTTGGTGATGAAAACATTCCCAGCTCTTCATCACACAGATCTCCAAATGAATGCACTGACTGACTGCTGTGTTCAACATAAACCATGTTGCAGTAGCTACTATCCACCTAAACTGTTGGAATAAGAGAAGGTAAAAATAGAGAAGAGAATAAAAGGGAAAAAAGGGGAACTGACAAGAAAATAGAAAAGTTCTGAATAATGAGCCTGATTTATCATTTTTCAGTCTTATGGTGATGAATGAAATTTAGTCGCAGTTAGTCTCAGTAAAAGATTTCCAAAACTGAGGATTAAAGGTTTGAAAGTTTCTTCTTGGATCAAAGGATGTACTGGAGGATTACAGGCTGGTTTTGCCACTGAGTAAACAAATTTATTTTCGGTTTTGAAATTAATATTAAAATATTTCATTTCATGTAAGCACTTCTGCAAAAGGATTATAGGCAGAATGAGGTAGCAAAATCCTGCCAGTATCCAAAATGTCTTCATTTTTTCATCCGGGAAGAAGATTAACTTCTGCTAAGAACAAGCATTCAATCCTGTATACTTGAGCTGAGGCTGAAAGCCAATTACAGCCTGTTGTGGTGATGACTTTTGTAAATGAGATGCTTTGCATTTACATACATATATAATATTAAAAGCAGAAATCTTTACTCTAGCATCTCAATAAAGAAGCAGAGGATTTTCAGAGGAGCTTAGTTCCCAGATATTAATGGACAACATACCTTCATTTCTGAGAACAAGACCTCTTTCATACCTAAATACTGATGAGTTTTGCATGTAACTTAAGGCATCATGTTTTGAAAAATACCACTCCTACTGTTAGATTTTACACATCCTCTTCCCTGCCCAACTCTGTCAAGGATTTAGTGCCCAAAATAACAATATATATATCAGGTAGCCTGAAGCTGGACCATATGTTAAATTAACTAGATGGGTTCAAATAGCTGAAGATTTCTCCAGGGAAGCAGCTTAGCTTAGGTTCATCAGTTGCTTTTATCATATATGTGTTCAAGTATACATTCAAAGTAAAAATGACAAGCATTTTATAGCATCCACATTTTTTGTAACTTTGGATTTCTGAAGACACCTAAAGTTTGGAAAAATAATGCATATAAAAAGAGAACACCTTTTAAATGCTTAAGTACCTTAAATCACCTTCTAAGCATCTAGAATAAAATTTTGTTTTTCAGTCTGAGGAGGCAAGAAAAAAACTGGAATCCAAACTGGAAGTAATTTACACACAGAAAAAAAAATATGGGAACACTTTATGTTAATAATGTCACACAAATAGTAATGTATTCATTTATGTATCCATTTTGCCATTGATCCACTTCCTGTATTTCTCACTGGGAAGCATTGATTCCTCTTTTTTTGGAATCTGATAAATCAATGGACAGGAATGCCTTTCAGATTATTCTGACTTTCTGGTCAGAGAATACCATATCAAAATAAGTCATTTACCACTGATGTTACAGAGTGCTTGAACACAGGTTTGGGATTGTTATTCCTTCAGAAAATGTACTTTTGATACAATTTGTGTTGCATCTAAAGAAAAAAAAATTGCTTAAAAACCATTATGGTTCAGAGACAAAAAAAGTAAACCTTCTGGTTTCAACAGGATGATCTAAGTGGAATATTTGAAAATGTTCAGATGGGGGACAGGGAAAATAAGCAGAGAAATATATACTCTGAAATACACAGCTTTTGAATTCTAAGTTACCCCAAAAGAATCTAAACATCTTCAGTCTCTTGAGCATATATGACTTACAAATATCAGCATATTTGGATGTTTTGGCTAAACATTCAGACATTCATCTAAACATTCAGAATTTGTTGGAACAAATGTTAAAATTTTGGAGTATATTTAACATGAGAAAGCAGTATTGCATCTTGTGTGTGTTGCACTAAATGCAATATAACCTACATAAGAACTAACCCTCAACATTTTCTGCTGCTTCAGCAAATACCTGTTTCTATTTAAAGTTTTGTCAAGAGGCAATAAAGTAAAAAAGCTTATTCATTTCACTATGGGCATGTAAATTCTATTCACTTAAAAAACATGTAAGACACTGCTTCTGGTTTTGTATGAACACCTTAACGTAGTCTGTTAGAAGAAGCAAATCTTCACAGTTAGTAAAACTGTCTTCCAGAGGGGGTGTGATTTCTGACATATGTGAATTTTGAAAAATAAAAAGTACTATCCGCATGTATATATTAGCAGGGGTGTCTAATAAAATACATACTCTCTGTGAGAACACAAACATTTCCAGGAAAGTGTAACAAACAAGTTTCTTAGTAAATGACATTTCAATGAAAAAGGCCGAAACATTTTATTTTGAGCACCAGCAAACTTGAATCACCATGCAAAGCTCAAGAAGATTCTCATTCACTTTAATTTCAAGATATTAAACCCAAGTGCCTCTACTAGACTAGAATGATAGAGTGGATAGAGTGGATAGAGTGGATAGATACGAGAGAGAGAGAGAGATGGAAATGCTGGGATGAGGGCACATTGTATGAATGTGCTGTGTGAGTCAGGTTGGTAACAGGGTGTTAAACTGAAAGGGTTAGACCAAGGAGCAGGGTTAAAATTTTAAAAATGTTTTTAAAATTAATTTTAAAATATATTTAAAGCAAGAGAGCTAAAAAATCTCCGCTTGAACCTAGGGGAGCCAGTAGTTTCAAGGCATGGATGCCATATACAATTCACAAATGGGTGACCCGGTCACAGCTTGAGATTGAGCAAGTGTGATGCCCCCACTGTAGCATCTTCTAGGTGCAATAGGAAGGACAGCAAAACCCACCAAAGTAAGAATGCCATCTAATCTGGTACCTTTCTTTATCCAAGAATGGCAAATTCATCTCCCATATGAGAAGAACCCAGGTGTTCCCTGTTCTGATCCCTGTGTACCTGCTAATACGATGGAGGATGCCTACAGCTGTGGCAGAGCACAGACACTGGTTGTGACAGCCTGTACTGCACCACATCACTGTGCTGTACTGTACAGCAGTGCCACACCACTTCTTACTCTATGGTCCAGTGAAAATAAAAGCCCTGGGAACAGCACTGTGAAAAAATATTTCAAGACCATAATATTCTCACATGGCACTCATAATTCTCATAGGTAAGCAGGTTTCAGTACATTCACCTAGTCCCAAATTCAATACTTCTCTTGCAAAAAAAGATCAGACTCATTTAACATGAGATTAATTACTAAGTATATTCTTTTCAAATATATTTAATGATTTATTCAAATAGAAGAGTTGTTTTTCTTTTCTTTCTGTCATAGCTGTGATGGTTAAGATGGACAAGCATTTATAGTGGTAAAATCCCACATTACTATTAGCAGTATTAGGGTATTAGGGGTATTCAGTTATTCACAGATTAAATAAAATAAAGTAATTAAGAAATATATGTTATGTATGAGATGCAAAGGCCTTTTATTATTGGTCTTTCTGAGCAATGTCTGGGTTTCAAGCCAGGAAAACTTTTCATAAAATGAAGAGAGATTCTTCAGGCTGCAGGTCTCACCTCTGCTGTACTCTGCTTCTCTTTTTATTAATTTATTTTTGATTTAAAACTAAAATATTATTAGCACCCAATTGATTATATATAAACAGTTTTATCATCTGTGTGTCATAATGTAAATTTTACCATTATTTTACAGTGTATCACACCTGTACTTTTATTTTATGCTATGGACAACACTCAAGTATTTAGGGGATTTGTATCTTTTACTGCTGTAGAAGGGGTAGAAAAGAGAGAGAAATATGTTTTATGAGTTGCTCAGTTTAAACAAAATGAATCACTGTACCTTCAAGGACATGTCCAGTGGACTGCAATCTCCAGCTCAGTGTAAAAGAAGCCCTGAAATCTCTCATCTTCTCCTTTTCACTACTCACCCACTGAATAGACCTAAAATAAATTGACAAACTGCTATACAAAAGAGCAGATCCTTCTACAGTTATTTGCTATCTTTCTCTGAAATATCTGGTCCCAAAGAAGACTGTTCTTTCTTGATCTTTTGATCCCCGTTTGCAGTGTTTCACGTGATATGTAATCATATACATACTGAAAAAAGCTTCACAAGAAAATTATTCATTAAATGTTGCCTTTCTTAGTGTATATCTAAAGAAAAAAAANAATCCTTCTACAGTTATTCGGTGTCTTTCTCTGAAAATTATTCATTAAATGTAGCCTTTCCTAGTGTATATCTAAAGAAAAAAAATGTTTCTTTTCTGTTAAAATTCTGATTATGTCATTGTGTGTCATAGACTACCCTGCCTCCTTGGCTCAAGGGACGCAGCCCAGCCAGCCCATTTTTAGCAGTCTAAATTCATTTGGCTTTCCTGAAAACAGAAAATTTTCAGCATATCTCAGGATTTTCCAGTCATCAACGTCCTGCAGAAAACTACCCAAACTTCTAAAGAATGATTATAGTGAAATTTGGCCTCTGCCTTTCTAGTGTTGATGCATATGAAACAGGGTCCAAGTTTAAGAGATTTTAAGACTCTAAACTCTAAACTCTCTTTAAGAGAGTTTAAGACTCATTTGACTCTCATAGAGGAATACAATTTCATGCTTTACTGATTAAATAAATACATGAGATAAATCATTTGGAGACACTGTAAATGGCCTCTTTACTGTAAGTTTTATTTCCTTTTATATTAATGCAATTAAATAATCATAAACCCAAGGTTTTTATAAATGCTCAATTTAAATCTTTCCAAGGAAGTCTTTAAGGACATGGAAATCAGTAACATGTAGGCCAAACCCAGATGCCATAGTATGGACCACCTGATCTAGAGGGCAGAAAAGCTGGCAGATAGGGAAAGAGTAAGAATTTCCCTGGAATTTGAGGGGAGGATCAAAAAGCAGACCATGTATGTCAAAGCTAAAGAGATAGATGTGAGTGCAATTTGGATCAGGCTGGAGTCAAGAATAGAGAATTTATACAACAATAAGAGAATCTGAGGCAAGAAAGGGGCAGGGTAGACCAAAAAAGGGGCAAGACAGGGACAAAGGCTGGATGAGCTGAGGAGGTAAAATCAAGATCTGGGTTTGAGGTCTGGAAGCAAAATGGAATCAAAGACAAGATTTCAGTTTGAAACAGTTTTAATAGTCAAGATTTCCCAGGTGCTGCCTAAATATCTGCGCTTGGCAGGGATGTATAAATATGCAGTTCTGTTTGATGGATGACTCAGGGCTGAATGAACTGTTTATCATTTCTTATTAAGTATTTGAAATATTCATGTCTTATATTCTGACTTAAAATAGGGGGTAAATTCCTAATCTCTGCACCAAACAGCTTCCTTTCTTCATAGTTTTTCTTTAAGGAACTATGCCATTAAAAAGGATACAAATAAATGTCTTTTGCCATTTTTTTCCCGTTTATACATGATAGTCAGAAAAAAATTTCTAACTCAAACACAGCTCACTTTTAAAAGCTCTCTTGCTTTTAGTATCACATTGATATTAATGCTAAAGTTTAATATGTGAAATAGCTTTTTCATAAACCAGTACCTCCATTTTGTCTTTTACTTTATTTATATATTTTCTTCAAGGGCCCTGTGCATAAATAGTGGTAGTATACCATATAGTGGTCAAAATCTCTTCAATATTCTCACATGTCTGGAATAAATTATGGAATAATACTCTAGATGGGGAAAAAATTGATATAACCTTCTCTCCACATTAACAGTGTGTGTGGTGTAGTGTAAGAAACATATTGTAGTTGATGGTGAATTCCTAATGTCTGGAGCCAAGCACAGGAGGTAATCTGGATACAGAAGACGCACAGGTTCTGATGGTTCAGCCTTTGACCTGTATGCATGTGATGATGAAACAACACCAACCCCTCTTCTGCCCTAATCAGGCATAAAATTGACTAAAAGAGCAAATCATTGTCAGTTAATGAAAGAGTATTTTCAACTGAATAACGTATGTGAGGAGAGATATGATGGTGCCTGACCACAAATGCAGGAGTTAGAAGCTCTAATTAGCCAGGTGTGATCTCCATGCTACCAAAACCAGGTAGATTTAACAATATATCAACAACTGAAAATTTGACAGTCCAATGATAATGCTTTTTTTTTTTTTTTAATAATTGCACATGGAGTCAGGGCTGAACACAGCTAAAAATTTCTGATGTTCTCTGTATCACAGAATGCTGCTGCTGTTTGCTCCCTAGATGTACCTGCCATAGCTTATGTCTTGTTTGAACCAGAAAGCTGAATGCTGCTCTGTGTTTGTTTGGAGTTACTAGTGAGAAAGAATATGAGTCAATATCTCACTAATACAGCTCATTACTCTTCTATTCTGCACAGTTTGAAAGGTACCTTGGTGCTAGAGGTGGGTCTACAACAACAGACTTCTTGTGTGAGTGTTCACAAGGCACGCTGGCATCACTCACACCATCAAAGTGGAGATATTTTGTCCTAACCTGCCATTTGTAAAGAAAACACCCACAAGTTGTTGTGAGGCACTCAGATACAAACCTGAATGGGACAGGCCTCTGTCAAGGGGTAAGAGGTAAAGCACAAGAAAGAATGTGAATGCTTTTTAAAGTTAATTTATGAATAGCCTAAGCCACACCTTATTTAGGGTCCTAAATAAATCTACAGTTAACACATGGTGACAAGCACAAAAGCTCTGTTGTCTGATATACATTTTAAACACATCCTAGACATGAATTAAGGTAGGAGAGAAGGATTAAATAAAGTCTCTTTGTAATTCAATAATTGTATTTTTCAAAAAAAACTTTTTATTTCCTCAGCTCAAAAGTATTTTCAGTGATTTATTCCGATGAAAATCTTTTTTTCTACTATTGAAACACACTTGTTAATTGTTATCACTGGAGGACAAACTGTGCTTGATTGCACCTTCGTCTTAGGTTTATTCTTTGCAAAAAAAAGGTCTATTCTTTGCAGAAAGGTGAGGAAACATTTACCTATCAACACATCAAAATGTTCATTATTTGAATTTTATCTGTGTTCCATCATTTTGATGTTTATGTTAACAAAGAATTTATACATGGAAAAAATGACAGAAAATAATTATTAGCTTAATTTTTAACCAATATTTTGTGTGTTTGTGCATATATATTTACATGTGCACATGTAACTGTATGTTCTTCAATGACCTTGGAGACTGTAGGGTTGTTTCTCTCACTAGTCTCACTCTTCATTCCAGCTGTCATTGCTGAGGGTTTTTTTTCCTTCTCTTAAATCACAGAGGTGCTACACAGCCACTGATGGCATTGGCCTTGGCAAGCAGCCGGTCCATCTCGGACCTGACTGGTGTTGGATCTACTGGACATGGGGAAAGCTTCTGGAGCTTCTCACAAAAGACACCCCTGTGGCCTTCCCCAGTGCACAATTCAGCTACCAGCTTTTTTGAGTGTACTAAAATGCATTCATCTCAGTACTTCTCTCCTAGGCATCAGATAAATATAAGAAAAAAGCCATACACAAGTGCTGGTTTGCAAATAAGTTTCTAGTTGGAAACAGTTAAGACAATTTCCTAAATGCTTACAGATGCCAGGAAGGAACAAACAAGCATCTGGTCTATCCAGGCAACAGATTCCAGAACATACAATCAATCAAGGACACAGCCACGTTGGGTGTAGGGGGGGCATCCTACATTTGTGGACAGTGGAAGGGGAATTTTTATTGTGTTGGCAGATTTACGTCACTGGAAAGCAAATTGCAATTTGTTAGTGCTATGAAACAATAGCCAACAGGTTTGGTAAAAAATAGAGAAAGCTGACAGAATAAAAGTGTATCTTTTTCTCTGTAGCTTTATTAATATTTGGAAAATCAGACAGTGCAGTACTTTCAGTGCAGGCTGAGAAGTTTATTTAAAAAAGGAAAAGGAGCCTGCAGTCACAAACAGGCACTACTAATTACTACTTTTGGTAGTGACCAATATCCTACAACCATGATCATTTAAGATCTGACATGCTATTCATGCAATATTTAAAATTCCAGCTGTTGGGTCAGGACAGACCACGTGTACTTGCAAAGGAAAGCCACAGGAATTGATGTAAAAGTCCAGCCTAACCTGACCATTGCAAAGCTATGAAAATGTGCCATGTGAATTATTCAATAATAGCAGATCACTACCAAAGTAAACAAATAAACAACCAGAGTGTAGCACAGACATATTCTGAGTGCAGAGAAGAAAGTGGACCAGGGGAGGCAAAAAGAAAGAAGAGAAGAAAAGAACAAATAGTTACCTGCAGCTGGTGCTTAATATATGCTCCAATATATCTAACCTATGTATATTCAAAATGTTCAGAGTTGCAATCAGTGTGGGTTGGAGAAGAGAAAAAGATTGCTGTGTTGTAGATGACAGCATCTGCTGGCTGCCTCAAGCAGGGCCATTTGTTTGGGTGAACAAATCGACAGCCACAAGGAGTTTCTCCCAAAAAAATTTACTGATGCTGCCACTTGTTTTATGGAAGCAAATCTGAGGAACTACTTATCACGTGATACAGATGATTGCTGAGGGAATATGCCATAATAGTTTCTTTGATATGAATTACCTGAGCTACTGGTGTAGGTTCCAAAATGACAACAAATCTGGAAGCAATAATCGAATTGAATTGAATTTTGTAAGGAATACATAACTACATGATGTATATTGCAGTAGCTTTCCCAAAATATTTCAAAATTAATTCAAGGCTCTGCCTAATTACTTGTATGTCCTCCTAGGCCATCCAATAATGCAGTATTTAATCACTTTTTAACTGCACATGTTAGTGGGCTCTGCTCTTCAGCAACCCAGATATGGAAATTAATGTGTGCCAGCAAATTACATCAATTTATTTGCTGTGTTTAATTTCATTAACTCATGATAAGAGAGATTGAGCTTAACATCTCCCCCTTTATGTACAAATAACCCCCCAGGTGACATATCACATGAAACCAAATTACTGCACGTAATAAAATGAAACCACAAATAAAAATGTATTTCCTAATACAGTTAGAGATGAAGAGTCAGGGAGCATACATTTGGCACTGGGTCAGGAATCAGCATCACTTCCTTGCTTATGGAATAATCTAAAGCATATGATCCATGGTAACAGCAGAAGGGCATGAGCAGTCCATGATGGTTCCCATCCTGTTTGCTCCTTGTTTCTGGCCCGCTGATCACAGCAGGCAAAGTGGGGGCTGCTACAGAGAAACTCCTTGGGGCACTCCTGTGACAGATCTGGGCTCTACACCAGCTCTCTATCGGATAAACTTCCAGCATTCCTCTGAAACTGCAGCCAACTGATTTGTGAACCCATCTGTTTGGGACATGCAGAAGCAGGTTTGGCATCCATAAAATAAATGCCTTTCCATTTATTAGGAGCACTTGTCATGTCTATTGTAATGCAAGATAGGTTAGTGATTTCTTGTCAACAAACTCTAGAAACTGAATTAAACAGAGCTATTTCCTGTTCCAAAGAACTTACAATACATGTATTTTATAGCTGTTTTTTTCACAGGACCGTCAAAAGAACTGACATTGGTATGAAATGGACATTTGAGCTGTGGAAGAACAGGAGTAGAAAGATGTGCCAAAGCGTGACTGCCTGCATCTCAAGTAGCAAAAAGCCTGGCTGCAGGATATACAGCAGCCCTGGCAGAAGGCTGTGTGAGGAATTAGTCTGACTGGAATCCATTTTCTCATGGCTTTGAAGCAATGCTCCTCACTGCTGTGTACTTCAGCCTCTTCTTATTGTGTCTTACCAATTTAGTTATTTTTATGAGTGAGCTAGAATTGACAGCCAAAGTTAAATGAAAGATGTTTCAAAGATTACTGCAGGGAGTCCAGTCCTTACACCCCCCAAAACTCACCTTGTGATTCCTTGAATAAACATCACTGAGACAGTGGTCCAAGAATAAGCAAGCTTAAGCAAAAATGCGCAGCATAAAAGCAAACAAGACAGATTATGTTTCTCTTCTATGCTTTCAATTCTCTCTCCTCACAGTATCCCTAAGTTTGACTTCTGCATTTGCTCCCAGAAACATGTACACCATTTTACACTGATTACAAATACAGGCAAAATATAAATAATACTATTCTTTAGCTTGCATGACTATAAACCTGATGCTGGAAACTGTTGAACTGTAACTTGTTGTTATTAGTATTACATATTTTCAGTCTTCAAGGAGTTAATGACAACGACAGACAACAGCAATCATCCCCTAAGGGTTAACTGATGTAATAGCCAGTGCTTGTTGCTCCAGTCACTGCTGCAGAATGTCATGAATTCATAAACTTATATATAGGATCCAAATAAATACATTGCCTTCTATAGGAAAGCAGGACCATTTATCAACCCTGAGGATACTGTCAGGAGAAAATAAGGAAAGTCAAGTGCAGTAATGCTCTTGATATACTGCCTGATGACACCACAAGATGTAAAACACAGCTTGGAAAAAACAGATACAAACAAGAAGTTGTTTTACCTCAAGGCTATCCCCCTCAGGGATGTATGAAACAGCCTTTGAGAACACTGGAAAAGAGAGAGGAAAATTACATGCATATATAACTGAGATAAAGTTCCTTTATCCTTTTCCCAGAAATCATTTGGGGTACCAAAAATCGGCTCTTCAGGAAATGTCAAGAACATATTGTGTGAGTAAAGCTATTATTTCTTGTAGAGATGGAACCAATACTGAAAGCTTCTGTGCTTGGACTTGGTTCAACTTGAAAGTTTGGGAACTTATCTGCAACTTTTGGGCAAAAAAAAAGCGTACATGTGTTTACAGTGTGCGCCTCTCACTTTGCAATGAGACAATGGAGCAGACTGAAGAATTTGTTGAGATCGTGGCTGAATCTTAGGTCCAGAATATGAATAGGGTCAGTTATGTACAAGGATATTTCATATCCTTAGTAAATAGTACCTGCCCTATGGGGACCCCAAAGGTAGCAAACAATGGCTGGATGGGTGGATGGTTTTTAGCAATATATTTTGTGGTAGAACCAGTCGGAATGGTTTTAAACTAAAAGAGTGTCAATTTACATGAGATATAAGGAACAAGACTTACAAAAATGGTGATAACACTTTAAAAGAATTTGCCCAGAGGTATGGGAGATGTCCAGTTCCCGGAAACATTCAAGATGAGACTGAATGTGGAGAGTCGGACTAGAGGACCATTGAAAATCCAACCACAACTGTTCAATCATCCTATAAAAGGAACAGTAATTGAAAAATCATAGCTCTCTCAACATGTTTGAAGTGTCCAAGGCCCAATATTAGTCTGTCCTACAGAAGTAGGACAATATACTTACAATATCTACAATATACTTCTTGACTGTTGCATCCTATAAAGCTTTTTATGTTTTCCCTCATTATTCATTGTTAATGAGTATTTTATTCTCTTCTGAGACCTTTCTTTGACTTTCTAATATCATGTTCTTCCTTATGTCACTACTGAGGTTGAATTTCAACCGTGATTTCCAATAACTCATCTATAGTTTGAATGTAGGAATCATTTAATTTTAGAACAATTTTCAGATTCCATAAATTCCAAATTTTATAAGAAAAGAAACGCATTGTAACAAAATCATAATTGATACTCTTCATTAGCATTTTTTAGAAAAACTACATCTAACAATAAGTTTTGGTATTGCTTAAATGTTTCTTTTGAATTTTCAGTATTTTAAAAAAATCTTGCATCTATTTCCTAGGTTCCATCAGGTCTAGAGACGTGATGTTTTCCTGTTTTCATGAATTCTTATTTTTATATGAAGAATAAGAAAAGTATCATGCTCTAAAGAAAAAGTGATTTAGAATAATTACTCAGAATCATGTAAATAATTTTAGCTGATTTATATTAGAGAGAACTAGGGAAAAAAATACTCTCCCTACATCTTTAGTCTTACAGATACTGCCATCATTGATACCTCCAGCTAATGGTATTTAGGTACTGACAGTTAGGTGAAATTCCAGAATCCTGGGACATTTCTATCCTCTCAATGATCTCATGGTAGTTTAGTTAAGATAGTGAGAACTAATTGCTCTGTTTTAGACTAAGTGAAGTAATAGACTTGTGAACTATCACTGTTACTTATTTAGTTGCCCTTCTTTAGTTAAAGTTTTTTCTAAAAAGATTGTCTAGAAAACTAAGCCAAGAAGAGGGATGAGTCAATAAAGCAGTATATTCAATGAGTGTTCCAAGCAGCTGAACAATCCTCTCAGAGTTGCTAATGATAATTACTTAATGTATGTAAGTATTTATTCCTCTTAAACAATGTAGCAAACACTTATTCTAATAGGTAAATGCACAGTTAATGTTGTTGTTTGTCTAATATATTAAACACTTCAACACATCTCCAGACATAACATATTAACTCCAAGGTTGCATTTTTAAAAAGGTAAAATGCTTTGTACAAACTTCTGCTGGAAAATACCTGGAAGATTGGTCAAATTTACCTATTAAAAAAAAGAACTAAAACACAGGTGTCTAATTTTTAACTCAATGTGCGGAGAAATGGTATTTAAAAGGAGCCACTAGTTCTCTGCACAGACAAAACGTACTGCCTAGGAATACTAAACTACTAAACACCCCACTTTTTCACCAGGATTCCTCAAGAAATGGGGAGGGAAAATAGAGAGGGATGGACTTTGGAATAAATGCAATTACGCTTCAATGCAATATGTTTTTTTAAAATAACAATTTGCTTTCTTTTTGTCCATATACTTAAGTATTTTTAATAATAATAAGTAAATTTAAAAACCCAACACAACCCCAAACAAAACCACAACCAAATATCAAATATGGGGCATTTGTAAAAAGAAAAAGAAAATGTATTTAGTCATTTTTAAGTTTTTAACTTCTACTGAAAATGTCTACATCCTTACATTACTTCCATAATTACCCAGTAATGCCCATGGGTGGGCTTTTCCAGCCCCAAAAGGTTTTTATTTTAGCAAATCAACTCTCAAGGCATTTCCATTAGTATTAGCCTTACAGAAGCAGTTGACTTGAAATATATATTTAACAATAGCAAAGGGATAATTTTTGATAGTGGAGATACAGTTTAATAAACAAGACACTTTTATTCCCTAAAGTATTCTCGATTGACTACCCATAAAAAAGTACAAAGAATGGACAAGTAATCCCAGAGATTGCCATCCTACTTCATCTATGATTGGCAAAAAACCTTTTTTTTGAAAGCTCAGGTGGTATTTCACTGGTACACAGCCTTGAAAAAGCTTTTGAAATAAGATGACTTTCAGCCTAAAAGAATTATAATGGAAATAATATGACATTGAAAAATTAGGCAATTTTACAAAAAATTACAAATATAGTATAGAGATGAATGAGCCCTTGATAACAGGTATGGTAGACAAATCTGACAAATACAGCTAGGAAATCTCAAAAGAGATTTTATTAATACATATAAGTATAAATAATTTGAATAGCTGTACCTACTAATGCAACAATATTACTTATCATTTGAAGTTACAGATATGTAACAGGAACATAGAGCAAAACCTAAAACTAAGTCCTGGGTAAACAGCTTTATCTTCAAAGATATGAACAAAATTTATATCTATTTTCAAGATTTATTCTAGTGGCAATTTTTTTTTGTGGAAGGCTAGTGATGTAGTTGTCATGAAAAAAAACCAAAACTGAACACCAACAAAGAGAACATCAGAAAAGTTCTTAAAGATATATTCATTTTTCAATCCACAAAGTTTGTATTTGGAAATATCTGTCATGCCACCAGAGTCCTTCTCTTTCAGCAGTCCTAATATTTGACCCATGTACGCCTCTATTCAACTAAAAACCCCATTTTTGGCATAGACATGACTCTTGTCTGGATGAAGTTTACCTTTCAGGAAGCAATCCATGTGCGGATAGTTACAGAATTCATGTTTTCATTTGGCCATGTAGTCAATTATTTGCCCCATTAAAAGGAAATATATTTTATTTTCGTTTTAACTTGGGGTTCAAAGAAGACTCCAGCCCTTAACAATTGTTTTCTGCTAAATGTAAACTGACTTTGCAATGCTTCTGCCTTTTATTTGCATGCTTCATTCAATAAGACTTCGTTGAAAAGGTATTCAAATCACACTGTTTACTTTTCTCCTCATTACCTTAAATCTGGTTACCAGTGGAGCATTAAAAGCACTAAGCAGCAAGATGAATGAGAAAGGCAGCTAATAATAAATATTTTAAATTAACATTAAAATGTTCAGTGTTAAGTAGAGGTCAGTCTGAAAGCTATGAAGGTAACTCCAGGTTTTAGCTGAGATATTGTATCTTTTTGAACTTGGTGAAATATTTGGAGCTATTCTGTTGAACCAATGATGCTGCAAATAGTTTATTTGCTTTCCTAGA
This sequence comes from Polioptila caerulea, assembly GCA_013397295.1. Taxonomy (NCBI): domain Eukaryota; kingdom Metazoa; phylum Chordata; class Aves; order Passeriformes; family Certhiidae; genus Polioptila; species Polioptila caerulea. Next base: position 362,988 of record VYXF01011136.1, read on the forward strand.
AGCACAGCTTAAAAAAAATTTTGTAATTTTTTCTCTTATATAGAATAATTACACTATTCTTCCTTAAAATAGTTTTCTTTCTAAAATGCTTAGATTCTGGAGTTGCATGATGTGCAATCTAAGGATAATTATATATTGATATATATACTTTTAAATGATCAAACAGATTGTGCAATGGCAGGCTAGCTTTCCTTTCGGTTTTTTTTTTTTGGCCGTTGAGTAATTTTCCAGGACCACACATCAATAAAACCAACAAATGGCATAAAAATTTTATATAATGACAATAGAACCTTGGCTTAAAGTAGGAGCTTCAGTATGTGCCAGATCCTCTTTCTGAGATAAAAGATAAATAATAATAATAAAAAATTTGTTCCTTGGTGAGCATCCTCAGAGGACAGAAAGTTCTATTCCCTGGATCTTAAATGGGTCACTTTCTTTCCAGCACCAATTAGAATGTTAAAGAGATGACAGGCAGAATTTTGGGGACACTTCCTGGGAGTTACTCTTTCAGTTCATGTAAGCAGCCCCTCGGTATTCTGGAGTCCTGAAAAATCAGGACACCAACTCATAAGCTGCCTCCATTAACATAAAAGTGAGTGCTCTGACTGCAAACAGTAAAATATTTGATCACTGTGTAATTAGGTCTGGGAGGGAAACATGTTTTATCTCTATGTTTCTGATGTGCCCTGCAAATTTGTTGTACTATGCAAATGTTTTAAAATAAGTTAAACAAGGAAAATGCAATGAAAGTAGTTATCTGTACATTTTGCTACAGTTCCTCAAAATGTAAACAAGGTCTGGTTTGGGGAATTTGGAACATTTCTGATTGTCTCCTGGGTTATGATAAATCTTTTCTATGAAATGGGAATAGACTATGTGGAGAGTTTTGGGGATTTTTTTTTTTGCTTGTTTTTCCTTGCAATGAATTTTTATCTTTTTGATTTGTAGTTATTTTAAATTGTGTTGCACATCTTCATTTTCAAAGCCTTCCAGCAAGGCTACATTTCATCAGATAAAGCAGAACAGCTCATAGACCTTTTGTATCATGCAAACACATTTATCTCAAATGTGCTGTCACAGTGGTACATATTAACTCACTCTACATGGTGATTAGGGATCATGGAAAGTTCTTCTAGCTAATGAGAAGCCAAGCCAATCACTCACCAGTCAATTAAAAAAGGTAATCTTCACTAGCCAGCAGTTTTAAAGTGCATCTTTAAGCGAACATAGACTGAATATTTACAAGATATGTAGAAGATTAAATTAGTGATTAAGATTTTTATCTTGCACTATAATAGCATAAGTTACACTCAAATACATGCCTAATTTGAAGCTGCTTCTAATAAAACATGCTCACATGGATGAGAGAAACATAGCCAATGAATTGCAAGTAAATATTGATTACAATATTTCTCATTTTTTCCCATTTTATATAACAGCTGCTTTTTAAATTTTTTTTTGTGTGAATAAGGGATTTCCTCCAAATTTATCAGAAGTACTGAAATATTCTTAAACTTTTATCACTTCCTTTGCCTATTTCAAGCATTTCCAAAATTTATGGTCCAAAATATAAAAAACTTCAAGAAAAAATGTTTAGGCTAGCTAGCTTCTGGATTTAGGAAACTATTTTTAGGGATTCCGTTATTTTAGTAGAAATCATCAATTTTCTCACATGCTTTGTTTTTGTTTTTTTTTTTTAATCTTTTTGTACATATGAGAGATTAAAAATTATTGAAAAATGCTTATGACTGTAATACCTATTTATGATTACTTTTATCCTTTCCTTTATGATCCAGGGAAATTTATTCATACATCTTAAAATGAATATTGGTTGTTCAAGTATTGCTCATTTTACACCACTGGTGAACTGTACACTCATTTCAGAAAGTCTTTGGAACCAACAGCCTACTCAAGCTTTCACATGGAAATTATGATGATAGCTGATACAGGAATAACACTTTCAAACAGAAAGGAATATCTTATTTAAGTTTATATGACTACCATATTGACATCAAGTCAGTGGTTTCATGACACCAACAGACAACCTGGGCTATCACCATACAAAGATGTAAAACTTGGCCAGTCCCTACTGGCATGTTTACTCTGTTGTAAGGCTCAGATGTGAGTGCACTGCATTTTAGTAGCTTAAAAGTCTTCTTCCAAGATGTGTTCGACAGACCTTTTTACAGAACTGAGTAAGGTGGACTGAAAATGAAATTTTGCCTGTGCATTGTTGAAGCAGAGGAAGGAACTGTTGCAAGGGACATCCTGCCATTGGCATGTTTCTGTTCTTCCCCAAAGGACCAGCCCAAAATGTCCCCAAATGTTTCTTTTCAGTTCAGTAACAGCCTACAACAGGCTTGCCCTTACACGCTTCGAATTGAAGACTTTTTGCAGTGATGGTTGAAAATATCTGTTATTTCCCTAATAGTTGAAAAGCAGACAAGAGAAAGTTGGCTTTTTTTCCTCTTCTCAGATAAAAGATGTAAGAACTTTAAAAATTATGTACTTGAGTCTCTGTAGTTGTTAGAAGCTGTATGTATCTTTGTTTAAAGATGCGTATGATGGTCAAAAGATAAGACTAGTTTGTGACTATTAATTAGCTCAATTCTAAAATTTAACTATTTCATTTTTTTAACGTGCAGTAATACCTCTTGGTTCATACTGATGCATTTTCTGGCATGAAATTGTGTATTCATCAGTGTTTCTTACATTCTTATTCTTGCATATATCAAATGAAAACTTGTATTATCTCAGTGTTTCCAGTTGACACCTGTGGCTACATAAGAATCAATTACAAACCAATTTTAAGCACAGCATGCATTCTCACACAGAAATACAGAGGACAAAGAAGATAAGCAGCAGAATTTATATATATTTTTTCTTTATCAAAAATATCCCTGGAAGGAAGTATAGCCTGTGAACACTGTTTAATTTCAAAGCAAGCCTAATGCTTTTGTTGTATAAGAGAAGGTCTCTGTGTGGGAAAGCTCTTCATACAGAAATAGTTCTCATTCTGGAGGACTTCTTGTGCCAAAAAAGTTATAAGCAAATGAAGTTCCTTTGCTCAGCTTTCACATTCTCTTTGAATTACTTGGCTTCTGACTTTAGCTTTATAAATGTCAGCTAAGCATGAACTTTTCATTAACTTGCAAAGGTATTCTTGATGGACAGCAAATCAGAGAAGGAAACTGTTCATAAATCACATCAAGTTACAGCTGAATGGGACAGTAAGACCTGAACCTAGCCCTAGAATGACACACTTTCATGCTTTTGAAGGAAGATTGTGTCAAACACCTTTTTGCCATCCTGTCTTGGGGCATACAGTATATTAGATTTGCTGAGAGCTCATCTGGATGGAATTGACTTTTTCAGTTTTAGTGCTAAACATCTGAGTAGACAGATGAAGAACAGGAGGCTCCACATCAATCTTTATTAGTGCCAAGCAGAACATGAAGTCGTAAATAAACACATGCTTGGTCATAGTTTACCCAGGATATTTTTACTTTTTCAGTACTTTAATGTAATAGAAATGGTATAAAAACCATTTTATCAATAAATTCCACATTTATTATTATCTTATTTCTTCGTTGTTTTAATTTAGTTAGGTTCAAAAAGACTTTTGACATCATTGAGTCCAATCTATGACCTTGTCAACTGAACCCTGGCACTGAATGCCACACCCAGTCTTTTCTTTAAACATCTCCAGGGATGGTGACTCCACCAACTCCCTGAGAAGCCAATTCCAATGCCTAATCCCCCAATCTGTGAAGAATTATCCTGATATTAATGTTTTAGGCTTTTTTAACAGAATATCTGGAAGTAACTTCACCTAAAGACTGAAATAATGGGGTTGGGG